>CM049397.1:6547500-6935000 GCA_026929865.2 Hyperoplus lanceolatus
CAGTATTTCATATGGTAATGTTAAGGGCAGTGGTTTTGATCCCAACGTTCCCAGGGCCCACTTTTCCCAGATTGACATGGCACCAAATGGGGCGTTTAACTAAGTCATATTCCAGTGATACAGAATGTGGAATGTGTTTTTTTTTGGATAAAATACATTTATAAAGTAAACAAATCTGACTTGATATTATTGATACATTCATGACGTGTTATCTTTACCTGATTGATTCAGCTCTATACCTTTCGGTTGAGTTGGGATGCAGAAGAGTAATTAAAGGTGCAGTCAGCAATCCTGGAGAATGCGTGTTGTCAAAATCAGTGAATATTGATCCACTACCTGTCCGTACTGTGTGCGCACTGGAAAATAAATGTTGATATAGTGTTAGTGTTAATACACAGCCTAGTCTCTGTAAACAGGCATGTTGCTAGCTTGTTTAAATACCCTTTATATATATATATATATAACTGTTTACAGTGTGTTACACTGTGTATTAACACTGGATATTTTTCCAGCTGGTCATGAGGAGATATTCACTGACTTTGACCAAAAAGTGATTTTTCTCCCAAAAACTCTCCTGAATCACTGATCACACCTTTAAGCCTAGTTTACATATAGTATCCGAATGAGGTTTGGGAACATAGATGATATGTCTGATTGCTCTGCCCCTCCCGTAGTAAGGAGCAGCAGAAGTCCCTGAAGACCATGTCTGTGTGGGAGCAGAGGGCCAACCAGCTGCGGAGGCAGAACCGGGCCAGCTGTGAGGCCCTGTACTGTGAGCTGGAGCCCGAGGAGCGTCTGCTACTGTCCTCGGCACTGCACATCCGGCCCGACATGAACAACCACCTGGACCGCCCGCTGGTGGTGGAGCCTCGGGATGGGCACCCCCACCATCACAAGCCCGGCATGCCAGAGGAGACCAACCCAGACCCCAATCCCTCTCAACAGCCTCGCCGCCCCCACCACCGTCACAAAGATAGGGACAGGGCCAAAGACGACGAGGCCTCGAACGAGAACGGAGACGGGGGACAACACCACGTCCATCACAGCCGCTCCTCCAAAGAGCCAGAGGGCAGCAGCAACCGCGGCAAAGAGGGCAAGAAGGAGAGGTCCAGGAGCAGAGAGGAGGGGGCGGCCAGGAGACATAACCACCACCAGAGCTCAGTGGACGACAGCGTACCAGGAGGAGGAAGGGGGGTCAGCGGTGAAAGAGAGCATAGGCATCACCACTCACACAGGCAGACCAGAGGGGGCAACTCCACGCTGAACGGAGGAGGAGGTGGGAGAGGAGAGAGGAGACCACACCACAGAGATGGACGCTCCTCCAACAGGGACGGGGACAGGAACAATGGGGTCAACGGGGAGAGGAAGAGACACAGAGGGTCTGATGGGCCCAGGGGTCAGTCCACGGAGAAGGAAGGAGAAGAGTCCAATGACAGAGAGAAGGCCAACGGTCACAGGTAACTAGAGAAACAGCTTCATGGTCCATAACCTTCTTTCTTAAAGCTACAGTCACGTTTCAATCATTTCTTTAATAAGCGTGCGCAGTCAGAACGTATTGGCACACTAACAGTTGGTTTAGGCTCTTTATGCAAGTACAGTTTTTATTTATCGTAGCTTTCACATGTACCTAGGTCATCCAATCAAATGGTCCCCGATACTCCTAGATCCAGATTTAAAAAATAGAGGAGATTGGTCTTTGCAGTGATTGTTCCAAATTTTTTGGAATAGTCTTTCATATAAGAGCTGCCTAGTCCGCTGACACTTTCAAGTCCTTGCTTAAGACACACATGTATTGGTTGGCTTTCCAATATAGTTTTTGACACCTTGGCCTCCGTCTACTGTTGTTTGTCTTGTACAGTATATTTGTTTTTGTATTTTATCCATTTTGTTTTTGAGCTGTAATGCACTTTGATCAGCTATGGTTATTTTTAAATGTTCACTTGAAGTTGTCCCAACTGCAGGAAGCACTTAGTATTTTTGAACTAAACAAGCTCCCGTAGCAATTCACGCTATGTGTTATGGGATGAGGAAGACGATCTACTTCCTGTAGTTTCTTTCTGTAGTTTGCCCTGATGGAGATTCTGAACAATCGTAGAGCAGTTCAGGAACTAAGTTATTGCTCCGCCCCGACACATATGACAAATGAGTTAAATGAATGTTTTCAGGGACACTTTTGGACACTCATAAAACATGAAAACGTAAAAAATGTAATTGTTTTCACCTGATAAGCATTAAAATGTGCCTTTTCGTATCTTGAGATTGTTTTCTTTGTTCCAGCGACAGGTTTGGTGACTCAGAGGGTGAGTCCCTAGCACTCTCCCCTCAGCAGGGCTCTGGGGGGGACAGCTGGCCTCCGGACCGACAGGAAGACTCAGACAACCAGAGGAATGTCAGACGGACTGGAGGCCACACCTCCATCCATATTCCTCCTGTGACTATCACCTCCCCCCCTGGAGAGACCACCCTCATACAAAGTCAGTACAATTACATTTTACATTTATTTATTTATATAGCACCTTTCATAACACTTGTACATAGTGTAATTTTAACATTTTCCATGATCAAATTAATTGATTTTGACATAAAGTGACTTTGACACCATCAAACATTCACCATCACCTTTAAATTAAGGCCCCAACCTAAATAACACTCCTGACCCCTTCCTGCACTGCTGTACTGTGTCCTCCCAGTGAACAGTATTGACTGTGAGACTATGCCCATGAATGAGAAGACCCTGGAGGATCTAGGCCTAAGTGGACCCAAACCTATCCTGCCTTACAGTTCCATGTTCATCTTTGGACAGTCCAATCCGTGAGTCTACCTCAACCCCCTCTGCTAACATCTCACATGCTGTGGAAGTTAAGACCATAGGAAGAGTGTATGATATCAGCTCTTTATATGCATTCAGATCTTATCTGTAAATTAGCACTAGATCATATCATAGATGTCCATTATTTGGATTTCTGACTGCTTCCTGTATGGGTTTCTCCTCAGTTTCTCTGATACAGTTGTATAAGGAGCTCCCTGTATATTGGGACTTTGAGAATCTATGTGTACGAAAAAGCACAGTTGTTCTTTATTTTCAATTGACGTGATGGAGATCTATGCCATATTTCCACTAAGCAGTGCGGTTCAGTTCGGCATGGTTTGGTTTGTAACGGTAACGCCAGATCTGGCCTGCATTTCCACTGGCAGTCTACACTACTTGGTCGACCAGGTTTATACCGGACGTATGCACGCCAGAATGTCTTATTACTATTGTTGAGGAGATTACACAATGCTTTATATCTTACATCTGAATTACTATTCTGTCAACCAATCAACAGTGTGTAGCTCCACCCTTTTGGAAAGGCTTAGTACCCCAATGCAAGGGTGACAAAAATAGGTTATTTTGGTACCCTTTCCAACTTTTGAAGAAACACAAATACAATCGTACAGAGCCGTACCGTACCGAACTGAACTGGTGATTACTGGAATTGATGCTCCAGTGACTGGCTTTCTTTTGGTCCTTGCTTTTAGAATGAGGAGATATTAGCTGATGTAACAACCCGATCTTTGGTTTATCTGTTTACAGCTTACTATCTGTCTGTTTGTCCTTAGGGTGAGGCGGTTATGTCACTACATTGTGACTCTGCGTTATTTTGAGATGTCCATCCTGGTTGTCATTGCTATGAGCAGTATAGCTTTGGCAGCAGAGGACCCTGTCTGTCCCACTGCACCTCGCAACAATGTAAGACATAGTGTGCACATTTACACACACACACACACACACACACACACACACACACACGCAAATATATCTTTTCATCTTGAAATCATGCCCGTTGGTTAATTAACTGAATAGACCTGTGAAGTACTGAGAACACAGATACCATCCTCCCTTTGTGAATCGTTGACTCTTGTTTTCAATGTGAATACAATAACATCTGTCATGTTCATCACTGACTGAGTATTTCTTTATGCAGGTGCTGAAATATCTGGACTACGCCTTCACTGGTGTTTTCACATTTGAGATGGTGATCAAGGTACAGTAAGCCAGTGGATAAGTATGGCGCATTTCTAACACTAATAAAAGCCTCACCACTCCCTGTTTTTCACTGCACGTTTCTCCCGCAGAGTTCAAATGAGATGACAATGTATTGGATTATGATGGATCAGAACTGAGTTGCTGACTCATTACTACTTAGGGCGCACTCACACTAGGCAAAGTTTTTTTTTTTTTTTTTTTTTTAAATATTTTTTGGGCATTTTTATGCTTTATTGACAGTGCAGAGAGACAGAGGTGAAATGGGGCAGAGAGGGGAGTGACTTGCAGAGAACGACCGCGGGCGGGAATCGAACACGGGTCTGCTGCTGGGCCCGGCCCGAGGGGGGACGCCCTACCAACTGAGCTAAGGGCGCCCCCCACACCAGGCAAAGTTGACCTGTACTGTACTCAAGCACCGTCGTGCGTAGAAGCAGCATCATAACAGCTGACCGGAGGAAAAATTTAGAAAAGCAGCAATGCACTAAAGCGTAAACACATGGGGCCTTTAGGCAGCGGTAAAGAATACATTTTTTGCTTTGCTTTATGCTGCTCTCACCTTTGCTCCGACTAGTAGGCTAAGGCAGCGGACGTTTAAACGTTTAACCAACTATGTGCATCCCTAATAAATTGAAGTGTACCGTGGCCAAGGAAGTGTGGAGACCTAACCGTGGTGTGTTTGGTTTTAGATGGTGGACCTGGGCCTGCTGCTCCATCCTGGAGCCTACTTCAGAGACCTGTGGAACATTCTGGACTTCATAGTGGTCAGTGGGGCGCTGGTGGCTTTTGCATTTTCGTAAGTTTGATTTCTCCTTCCTTTTTAATCATAAATTAAAATTTCTCCAGTGTGTTAATTGATCCAGTTCATCGGATCTGGTGGGTGCATCTGGTGACTGGATGTCTAAGCCTTATACACATTTGAATTACAAACAACAGGTTTGTGTGTGTGTGTGTGTGTGTGTGTGTGTGTGTGTGTGCGTTTGTGTGCAATTGTGTTTATTATTGACTAAATCCTTTCCCTGTTTCCGTGCTGGGATCGTTTTGAAGGAGCTTCATGGGGTAATGCCTCCTCTACCTCTCACATCTTGCCTGTCCGTTTCATTATCTGTGTGTGTGTGTGTGCGTGTGTGTGTGTGTGCGTGCGTGCGTGTGTGTTTGCGTGTGTGTGTGTGTGTGTGTGTGTGTGTATGTATGAGAAAACATACATGGCTTACACTGCAAAAGCAAGTAAATTCCTCACATATTCTAGTCTTACTTTTTGAACTGTATATGGCGTGGGATGAGTATTGAAACTCTTATTTTCTACTAGATAATATTGTTTGCTTCAGTAGAAGTGAATATGAGAAAAAAATTCCACCAACAACATATTTTCTTTTGGCTTAGCTGTTAAATGAATTCCAGTGGACATTTTGCCAATTCGCTGAGTTTACTCAATTGGTGTTAGCACTCTTCCTAAAACATGTCCTGTCATTGCATGTAATAACATTACAGGAATTGTGCATTCAGTAATTTGGAACAGAGACAAAAGTATATAATCCCATATACCTGCATGTTATTCAGTTCATACACTGAATTGAACAATGCAATTTTTTCTTCAAACCACATGACAGATTGAATTTTGGTCTGGAGGCAATATTAGTCGAACTCTGAAGCGCAAACTGGTGACTTTAGAAGGAACTGAGCGGCGAAGTTGGGCTTGGAGTAACACTGCAATAACCATCAGCCCTTTAGATGTATTTGTGTCCTTTACAAGACTCTAAGACACGCAGTATATGAAGAGGAATTGCTTGTGTAAGATGGGCGTTTGTTTTGTTGCGGTGTGTGATATTGTACGTGGGACTCTCACAATTTCATCTTGTCCATCTAGTCCATCTAAGACCTTCCTGTACTTGACCCCTCATGTACTTGAATAAGGTCCATGCTCTCCTCTGCCATAGAGGAGCATGACACCTTGCCTGCTCATCATGTTTCCATCTAAGCCTCTGATGGGAAGTGTGTTTTGTCATCAGCACTTTGCCTGGCCCACAGCACTGGAATGATACCATCAATTTCACATTCTCTTATTATTAATTCACCAGAGGCTTTGCTAATGTAAAAAGCCTGCAAACTGCTGGAGGGGGGGCACGAGTCAATGTCTCAGGGAATATTGATTTTTTTCTCTGTAATCTCAGCATGCACATTAGATGAGACTGTATGCCATGTATGCTGTTAGCTATTGGTTTTTAATGACTGCCCTATGACCATCACCGTCAAATGATTTCCATTTACGTGCAGTTTGTTCTACACTCTGCTACTTAACTTACTGTATCTGTCTGTGTCAGCATCATACTGTGCTGTAGATTGGGGATATGTTTGTATGGCTTGGTTCAACACCTGACTTGTGCTTAACAGCGTTAGTGAATACTCATACGCAGTACTTTGTTGTGACTGACAATCTGAAGAATATGGAGAACCAATGTTCAGTATTAAAGGTGGAATCAGCGATTCTAGAGAATGCTTGCTGTGAAAATCCTCTTTTGTCAAAATCAGTGAATATTTCCTCACGATATGCTACTTGTCAGTACTCTGTGTGCTGTAATCCAGTGTGAATACACAGCTGATGTTCTGTAAATGGGCATGTTGCTAGCCCTTTGGGCCCCCTTTGTTAACATTTCCTTTGTTTACATTTCCGTTTATAGAGGATATGATTTGTATTAACCCCAGGTTTATTTCAGCGCACACACAGAAAGGAGAGGTAGCTGATTGTGAGGAGATACAGCATGGACTGATTTTGACAAAAAAGGGATTTTGACACCAAGCGCTTTCCAGAACCGCTGACTCCACCTTTAAATGAATAAATGAGACATCATGACATTAGGCTTGCTATCTACAGTTCTAACCTAACACTACTTACAGGTGAATTATAAGCATACCATACATGTATTCTTAATAGCTCAACCATGCCATAGAAAAAAAATCCATGTGTTCTGCATGAATCTTGAATTCAAACTTTGAACAGGGGCCATTTTAAGATAAGAAAATCTAAATTAAATTAATCAGCAGTTATCTCTCTAAGGTAGCAATATGAGATATCATGTAAAGATAATAAGCTGGGTTTTAAGATTATAACTGACCTTTCAGATCCTTTGGATCTCATAGTTATGATTATATCTTGTATAGCTCATGCATTATGTCCCACAAATATGATGCTTTAGCAGATTAAATCAATCTCAAACTAATTATTTACAATGCCTTGTTGGCTGTACTCTCATAATGGGCAGACACAGATAAAAATTCCTGTCTGATAGACAAGTGTCGTTCACTCACCATGCATGTCTCCGGAGCACGTTTTGCCTGCAATCCATTTAATAACTGCATTGTAGGGGTCAACGAACCATAGCATCCCCATCTAAACCCAATCTTTGAATCTGTTATCTCACCTACTGGAGTCATTTAAAGTGTTGAGCCCTGTCTGATGCTTGTTGGTGCATTTCACATGTATATGCTGCAACACTGTTTATCATCACTTTCAGATACTAGTGATAACTAGCTGTTTTTAAAGGGCCAGGACAATATTTCTATTTATTTCGTTAGAATTATTATAAACTGTTGTGGAGATGTTGTAGTAGTATGCAATTACAGAGCAAGTGCATGGCATAAGCATCAGATGTATTGATTTGTGTGTTACTACAGTGATATGCTTGATAGTGACAGGCACACAGCATTTAATCACACATGCTATCTTCTGCTAATATACAGTAGCCCCATTGTGGAGGCTTTTCTATACTGTGATGTACTGCTACCAAACAATATATATATATATAGTGTTACATCTTTTGTCATTAATAGAAGCTTTGGTGTTGTAATTTGATGCAAATATATGATTTGTTTTGTTTGTGTGTGAAGCATCCATAAATGTGCTGTACCTTCTTTTACTACTGTTTTCCCCCAAGTAGACCGCCACAAGGTGTGACCAGGTGGGGAACCTCCATAACCCTATACCTATACATTACCCTAACCCCCCCCCCCCACACCCCTCCCCTCAATCCAATCATCTCTAACTACCATTATTCCTATGTTTAGATCAGCCTCATGTATAAAGCAATCAAACCCATAATCCAATGAAGCAAATGCTTTTTAAACAAATCTATAACTTTTGTCTGACAGCTTTCAATTGAAATGTTTCTCCGCCTATACCAAAACCTAACACTGACTGTTATGGCAGTTTTTTTTCCAATATTTTACACTTTTTGGGTGACAATCCAAATAAGGACCTTTCAAGTTTGGTGTTTTATTTCCTGTGTCATCACTTACAACAAACAATACATTATTATTGTTTTAATATTCCATATCATAACCAACACATACATTTATAGGTACATTTTAAATAGTAGAAACAAAATATTTATATTTAGTGTGAATGCTGGAGCTTCCAGCATTCACACTATTGTTATCCTAATCTTTATTATTCCACTTCTTCTTCTGTAAGTTTTTTGGACCTTCATACCTCCTTCAAATCTTCAGCTATTTTAACCATACAAATACCAAAATGTTCAGCTCTTTAAGGACATGTGGGGTCACCTTTCAGCTTTTTTCTACCTTTTAAACATTTTAAAATATTCAGCTTTTTAACAAATTATTTTAACATTGAAGCGGATAGGAGCAGCATTCCAAACCGCTAAAACTTCCTCCGCTTTGAAACCTATCTCCTCTGGCATTTTTTCAGCTAGAGACTCAATTCAAACGTTAAACAATTCACATTAATTACAGCTATTAAATTCTTTGACAACTTTTTCTCTTAAACAGTCTTTAAACAAACATAGTTTTAGTTTTAAGCTTTTTTCAACCTCTTTCTAAATTTATAATGGGATCCGGATGGGACGGAATGTTCAGAGGCAGAGTGGGTGAACCAACTGTTACAGTGTAGAACTGTTGTAAAAATACACCAAAACCTTCCACATAACTGCCTCTCACTCCCACAAATTGAACCCTATGCGGATAATTTTTACATCAAAATGTAGGACATATTCTGCCGGTCGCATAGATGTGACTACTGAAGCAATCGGACCTACACAATGGACATTTTGGGATTCCAAGCGAAATGGTGTCCAACCAACTGCCGCCTTGATAACTGAGACATGACATTTCTGGAGAAAGGCAGACTGTACCACACTTTTAAAATGATCTGTTTCTCATATTCTTCACATTACAGGCACAATCTTCACACTGTGTCTTCATCAGATTCTTCTGGTTCTAACAATAAAATTATTTTGTCAGTTAGACTAACGGTCCGTCAGTTAGAGGCGGCGGTTTGAGGTGACGTTTTGGATGAAATTACCTCTCTGAGGCCTCTAAAAGGTGGGATTTCTGCCTGATCACAGACCCTCAATAAGACATACACTCACCTTGGTGACTCATTCTGCCCATTAAAGGGCAATTTTACTTTTTTTTTCTAGATTTTTTTTCTTCTTTTTTCCGCTTTATTAGACAGTTTGGAGAGACAAAGTTGAAATGGGGTAAAACCTCTGCTCTTCGAAGGCCTATTTCACGCATACATTTTTTTTCATGTCTTTCAATTATAATTGTATCTAGACATTTTTAAATATTCAACAACCTTCCTATTAGAGTTCAACAATTCACTACTGTTCATACTTAAGACTATTTATTACTTTTCCACATCTTCATAATCCTTTAGCTGATTCATATACATTCTCTCTCTAGGTGAGCCCTCCATCAAGCCATCAATGTACTTTAGCTCCAAGTCTATTCAATTACTATTTCAGTTTTAAGTTTTTTATCCATGTCTTTCAACGTATTCATAATTTCAGAAATAAATATTATTCAAACCTCTATATATTCAACTTTTCAACTCCTTTTAAACTCCTTTTATACAATTATGACCTTCATAAACTTTTTCAAATCTTCATACTCAGCTATCCAGTTTAGCGTAAGCTGTTTCAGCATTCACACGCATTTTCAGCAGGAAATGCATTTTCTAGTGCATTTTGGAATTTTGGCATACATGTTCAGTTTCTTTCCTCACACCATGCAAACACAAACTGGGGCATGTGATGACCAGTTGTGATTTTAGAAAAGTAGAAAACACCAGATAGTATGAGTACGGGCATTGTTATTGTTGAGAAGTAGCAAATGAGGACATGCCCCATTGTAAAGTTCTGTCTGATTCCATCTTCTAAAAAGACCCTGAAGACCTCAGTAAGGTTGTTATGGCACATTGCGTATCAAATCATATTTTACATTTCTGTGTCAAATATTTAGATTTGCTGTTTCTAGAGTAAAAATAAGACAATTATTGTATTGATGCATCATGAAAAGATTGTGATTTTGAAAGAATGGGTTAAAACAGTAGCCAAATGTCAGATGTACACAAGGTGAGTTTATTTGTCACTGTAATCATTCTGGCCAGGAAGCTATCATTTCTTAAATATACCGGGATATACAAAGATATTGGTAGTAAATTACAGTCCTCTTTCTTACAAAAAGTGCATTTTCAAAGTTTAGGCCAACATGGCCGATATGTGTCTTCTGTTAGGCACATGTTGAACATTTTCAACTGGTGGGGATGAAGAACCTGTAACTCTTTTAACGTCCATCTGTCATGTGAGAAATTTTTTAAGATAGACTTAAAAATCTGTAACCTCTAAATATTTTGTTATAGTACACTTGGTCGTAATGTTATCTATACTATCTGGGACAGAGAGAGAGAGAACACTTCACTGTAATGGAGGTAAAAATAGCACAGTGCTAAGACAGTTGGAAGAAGGATTTTGTTTCAGGTCCCGGCTCACTGTGCTCGTTCCAGGAAAATGATGAACTGTTTTGGCCTCAGCCACATCTGAGCCAGATGTCCTCATTATCATTTGAACCTTCACATCCCCCTAAGCATTTGACACTCTGTCACAGTTTATCCTCTATAACGAGTCCAATATCATTTTCATCTCCTACTTCATCACTATTTATATATCTGGCTGTTGAGAGGTATTCTTTGAAAGCTATCAGAATGTCTAATGTGGTTGTTCTCTTCTACCTGTGTGAGAACACTCTAGCTGCATGTTACAGCATGCTAAACTAATGTGCATCAGGGCATGGAAGTTGTTGCATGTGGTTGTGATTAGAGTAAGGGGCACACAGAAAGGCAAATGCTATGTCATCATTAAATATAGATGCTATGCTGTATGTTAACTCACAGCTCAATGTGGTTCTCATAGTGGAGGACAGGGTTCTTTAGTTGTTTGCCTGTGACAACATTTGAAATTATCACCACAATCCATTTCAGAAAGTATCCTAGTCAGAGCCATTGAAGAATAGCCACTGGAGTCATATGTTTGTATTTGGGTATGGGGATTCCCAAGAAATGTGAAATGCTTGTACATGTAGGATCCCATTACTCCTAATGGGAGGCTTATTAAAAAGTATTGAATTAGGTATCTTAGTCCCATAGGAATGTTGTGTGTTGAGTACTTGTAACCCAATCAGCTATGGTATTCTTAAAGAAAAACCCTTACTTTCTTGGTATTGTTAGCCCTTGGACAGCTACAGTACATTAAATATTCAGTTTTCATCAAAGTCCAGGATAGACGTTGTGTACAAATGTTGCATTCCCTTGTGAAAATAAAATAAATATAACGCACAGACAGCAAGAGTAGGAGAAGCCACTACTCTCACTAATTGCAAAGTGACACATGTATCTATCTGTATGTTGTGTCCCTGTGTTGACTGCTCACCATCATGAGCAATGTGTGCAAAGAACACTGGAAAAACATAAAATAAAATAAATACAAACTGAACTATACAGATCAAACAGTGTCCCCCTAAGTCACAGAGGTGTATTCAAACACTCCCAACTAAGATAGTGTGTTAAAGTGTCTGTCATTTCTTAAGGTGGCAAATTGGATCTTACTCACTAAGATCACTGATGCACCATTGTAAGTGTGAGCACATACGCATGGGAAAAAATCAGTTGTAATTTAGTCTGTCTTCTCTCAACAGAAGGACACAAGGCCTTTTTGTGAATTGATTAAATGTTTGCATGTGTAGAGATATTTGACTGACTTGTTCATGTAATCCAGGATTATATGATACCAATAGCTGATTGGTTAGGTTATGCCTGTCCCTGTGTGAATGTATTTGTGTTTGTGTATTTGTATTTGTATTGTGTGTGTCAGAAATGACAAAACAACAAGTCCCACATATTCCAATTAGTGTCACTGAAATGTTTTATGTTCAGTCATACACAAAAATACAGCACAACACATTAATACGTACTTTACAGTTACAGATGTTAAATATGAGTTGATTCTGATGTCTTGTTTTAATCAGCTGTTCTGCCTCTGCCTGCCGTACATTGTTTCATACAACATTATCTGTTAATTGTAGGTAGGCTACAGTAAGGCTTGCTCTTTGTGTCTCTGTGTGAATATTCTGCTGAACATACCGCCCGCCTGGAGTTCATTTAAGTGATGGATAAACAACATAGGAAACACATTTTGGGTGTGATAAATGGCTAAAATATCATTACATAAAAAAAAAAAATTGGCTTTTGCTTTTCTTAAAAGCAGAAGGAAATTGTCTAATTCCCTCTCATTCTCAGTAAGATCATACTTGTCAGTCAGCACATGGTCAGCCTAGTTTATCATGAAGACTGGAAGTACTTACACACCTATTATGCTCGTCACCTCTCTGTCTGAATGACCCTCCTCAATCATTTTTATGGCATTGTTTAGGCACTGGCAGCACTTTGTAAGGGTTAGAGAAGATTCATGATTTGGTTTAATCCAGTAAAAAAAATCACAGTGCCTTGAAGCCCAAGACATATGTAGTACTAGTTACCAAATAAATTATGATTGCCAGGATAATATAAAGGAAGCTAGGCACCAAGATGCCCTGGTAGTCAAGGTTCTTCTCCTCGCACTCCATCGGCGATCTTAATCCGTACCATTTTTACAATCATTGTTTTGTGTCTCATTTACCTGGCTGATCTAAACTCATCACATTTTCCAAAGTAGTTACAATTGTGAAAAAGTGACTTGAATTATCATCTTAAAGTTAAGTGTTATACCAATTTCTCCTACATGTGCTGCCTATTTTTAATATGGGACAATGTCCCTTGAAGTACATGTTGTTTGTAGATGATTCTGTGTGTGGTCTTAACTGTTGTATGCTTTTCACAGGGGCACCAAAGGAAAGGACATCAGCACTATCAAGTCACTGAGGGTTCTCCGTGTGCTCAGGCCTCTCAAGACCATCAAACGTTTGCCTAAACTCAAGGTCCTGCTCCAGCGCTGTTTATTTGTTTATGTTGAATCATGCAGCTGGGAAGAAAAATAGAGAATAGTATAAGCCCTTGTCTTTCTATTTGAATGCTTCACATGACTGTGGTAATAACTTACATGTCATTGGTACAACAATAAGGCTTGGAAACTGCAATGCAGCAATGACTTGCAATTACTTGCAATGAAGTTAATAAAACATCCAAACAGAAAAAAGAGGGTTAGTCTAGAGTTAGCCGTTTCTGAACTGGATTCCAAAACTGCTTCCCAAAATATTTAGAATCCAAATGTATCAAATGGTATTCTGGGGGAAAATATGGTTCCAGCTGTTTTCTCTACTGCCATTCGTAATTTTTTTGAACATCGACTAAATGTAAGCTTGAATCATTTACAAATGATTCTTTTGGGGTCCAAACTATTTCAAATGTAAAGAATACAGTAGGTTTAGGAATGAAAACGTTTTTAACAATGGTAAATGAGCCATTATTAAAGGAAGAAGACAAGCATCAATATAATGAGTGATTCCAGACTTATCTTAAATACCTTCATTTTTATTTGAACTGTGGTTAAGAAAGCAGCATCCTGACAGCTTAGTAAATATATATATTTGTTTTTGGACATATTCATTTTCTTTTTCACTTAATCCCTAAATGCAATGTGTGTGTGTGTGTGTGTGTGTGTGTGTGTGTGTGTGTGTGTGTGTGTGTGTGTGTGTGTGTGTGTGTGTGTGTGTGTGTGTGTGTGTGTGTGTGTGTGTGTGTGTCTGTCCTCAGGCGGTGTTCGACTGCGTGGTCAACTCTCTGAAGAACGTGCTGAACATCCTCATTGTTTACATCCTCTTCATGTTCATCTTTGCCGTCATCGCCGTCCAGCTCTTCAAGGGCAAATTCTTCTACTGCACAGACGAGTCCAAGGGCCTGGAGAAGGACTGCAAGTTGGTCCAAAATAACACACTTCCTGCCTTTGTTAAATTGTCAAGCGTCAAACATTAGTGTGATAAAAACTAGGGATGGGACCGATTCGATCCAATCTCTGTATCAGATCCAATATGGCTGCAATATACTTTTTGGATATCGGACTGACAACTCCCATCCAAATACCTATTTAAATGCCATAGTCTGAATAAAAATGAATTTAACTATGAAATAATCAGTATTGGTATTGTAATATCCAAAACCCAGATATTGGAATCGGATCGTACTGAAAACTAGTTGATTGGTGCATCTCTTATAAAAACCAGACCCTGTCTAATTGATACCTGTCTAATCCCTGGCTCTCAGCTTTACCTATGCCCTTCATGTCTTTCAGAGGACAGTTCCTAGACTACGACAACGAGGAGGTGGCCGCCATGCCCAGAGAGTGGAGGAAATATGAGTTCCATTATGACAACGTGCTGTGGGCCTTCCTCACCCTCTTCACTGTGTCCACAGGGGAGGGCTGGCCAACGTAAGTACAGCTGACTTCACTGCCTCTTTAAGTTAGACACATGTGTAATGCTGTCATAGATTTGTTTGGTATATTAATACATTTACCTTAAATGTGTCTGTGTGAGAGAATGGGGTCATTTGAAATGCTAGTGGGAAAATAATCTACCGTAAGTAAGAAAACATATTTCAGTCTTACCTTACTTTATGTTTAATTATAGTAGAGATGCTGTAGTTTACAAATATCAAAATATGTCACATGGTATTTAAGGAAAATATAGAAAGAAAGAAAAAGAAAGAAGAATACTTATACCAATGAGATGTCAGCACTGAGACTGGGCCATTACAGTAGAGCTGTGAAAAACAGTCTGAAACTTAGCTGGTGATCTTTCAATCACAAATATTTTTAATCAAGCACCAATTCAAATGTGAAATGGACAAGGCGTTGCATTCAGAGTATTCCAGCCTGAATACAGACACTTAAAGTTTAAGTGGAGCATGGTGCAGCAGAGGTCATCATGAGAAGCAAACTGGCTCATGACAAAACACATAGAAACGAAGTTCCTGAGTCAACACTTTTTACATTACATATTCATTTCATCATTATACATATGAAAATATTTCAGTTTCAGTGTTAAAGGAGCAATTCATCTTTGCACATGACAATGCATTTCATCATCATCACACAACTCAGCATGTGAAAACTGTTGTATCATTTAGATTGCCTTCTGTGGCTCTGGCTGAGCTTTGTGAGTTCTGTGGAAACAACTTTTAGACTGAACAATACAAATGAGGAATTGTGCTAATGAGTTGCAATTCTTTATTACGTTGATTTTGACGATTCCCTTTTTAATCCTAATCTCTCAAACCCTATTCACACCTCATTTGTGTGAGAAAAATTATTTAAGAGAGAAGCTCTTAAAAGGTAAAATAAGCATAACAGCAACACGTCCAACAAAATAAAATGCCATGAATGTAACAGTCTCTGGATGGTCACTTATATGGATAGCAGTTTATCAATGACCTGCTGGTCTCCTTTCACTGGTTTGATTTGAATCATTTGCTGATAAATGATGCTTCCTCTAGACTACGAGTCCGGTATACATGTATATACAAACATCTCACTTGTCATAACCCGAATGCTGCCAGAACAGTTTCATCTTTTTTTAACGAGTTGAGCTATATAGTTGACCATGTCACCAACCTGTTAAGTGTCGGAAAAATTATTGTATCATTTTACTTGTGTGTGCTTGTGTCATTTTGTTTTTGTGTTTATGTGTTGTATTTTTATTTTCTTAATGTTTCTTTTAAGATATCTACCTACAGGGACTACAGGTGAAAATTAGCCTGCATGGCTAAATCTGGCACATTTACATGTTGAACTTTGTCCCTTCTAAATAAAGAAATCTGAAAATCTGAAATGTTCATTTTGGTTCACTGGTTAGCAATACTTGTTGTCATTGCAGTGAAAAAACATACAACAAAGCTTAGTTCAGCAACAATCCATGTAGCAGCATCCTAATAGTCTTAAAAAATCAATGTCTTAAAATCATCAGTCATAACAATAGTCATAAAAATAGTCAATTTATATGATTTGCATTTTTCTTACAGCTTTTGAAGGCTGAAAAACCCAGACATGCCACTGTATCTTAACCTGCTGGCTTCTGTGTTGTGCTCCACTCTCAATGCAGTGTCTTGAAGCACTCAGTGGATGCCACCTTTGAAGACCAGGGTCCCAACCCAGGCTACCGGATAGAGATGTCCATCTTCTACGTTGTCTACTTTGTGGTCTTCCCTTTCTTCTTTGTCAACATCTTTGTGGCTCTGATCATCATCACCTTCCAGGAGCAGGGGGACAAGGCCCTGTCTGAGTGCAGCTTGGAGAAGAACGAGGTATCTGCGTATCTTTGTTAAAACAGTCATTACCCATACTTTCTGCTATATAATATTGTAGAAAAAAAATGTAGGATGTCCCAATTCTTGTGGTCAGATTTAGAATGCTTAGAAAAACCCGGATTCGTACTACATCGGGTCGAGATTTTTAGTGTTAAAATCGGCATGCTGTTTGGGTGATTCTGACCCACAATCCAGTGTGCACTGGAAGTGACGTCACATCAACGGAGCTTCCGAGTGAAAACAACCAGGCATGCGACGGATATATAAGCAAGAGACAGGATATTATGATGACAGAAATAAGTGAAAGTATGTCTCAATTGTATGCCTAGTACTGCATGCTAACTAGATTATCTGTGTGATCAACTGTAGTATGAAGAATAGAACAAAATGAAGGGTATGTGATTTGGAACGCAGGGCAATATGTGGTATATCAAGTCTTTCAAGGTTGCATTAATCTAGGTCCCTCCCTTCCTTAGCAAGCCTTTTGAGCTGCTTGTTCATTTCAAACATTGAACCACAGTTATTAAACTACAATTAGCACCAAGACCATTAGTTATTTTTGCTTTCTTTGTTTGCAGAGGGCTTGCATTGACTTTGCCATAAACGCCAAACCTCTGACGCGCTACATGCCCAGGGACCAGCAGTCCTTCCAGTACAGGATGTGGAAGTTTGTAGTCTCCCCTCCGTTTGAGTACTCCATCATGATCATGATCGCTCTCAACACCGTGGTGCTCATGATGAAGGTAAGGGCTTTTTGAAGAGAGGACATTAATAATACAAGGCAACAGTTCATACGGTTGGTTGACCTTCACCCGGCTGTTACATAAAGTCAATCCTGGATTCATTCGCTCAGGAAATATGCTGATTCACTTTTCTGGGTCGATACCACTCTCATGTCTATACAGGAAATGCAGCACGGTTAGTTCACATGGTATAACATGGAGATACAGCCAATGACAAATGCCGCCAATCAGCACCTTTGAATTGCCATGTTGTTTGAGTACCATAACAAATAGCAAAATCAACAATTTGTGGGTTTTATAGGTGATAATGTTGGCGGGAGCTAACCTAAGCTAACCAGCTGCTTGATGTTAGCCTCGTAAGATCCTGATCTTGAGAGCTTCACATTTGTTTCTCTAGCGCAGGTCAGTCTGGGCTTTCTCCAATCTCAGTGAGGAGGAGCCCGGTCAAAAAATGACTGCGCCAATCAGGGCCCACATTCTGACCTAACATTTGTCCCATATAGTGGAAGGCAGCTTCTGACTGGTTCATGTGGTAGTCAATCTAGCCTTTTGAGACCAGAGGCCTGTTTCAGGTAGCTGGTTTTACATACTCTGGGTTTAACCCTGCGCTCTGAGTTGGTAAACTCAGAGCGCAGGGTTGATAAGCAACTCTGGGTTTTCGGTTTCAGAACAGTGGATCAGCGTTGGGTTTATCAACTCTGAGCGTGTTCACTCTGGGTGGAGCGTGTGCATAAAAGCCATCGTCAATGGATCGCTGATAACATGATTCACCATGGAAACAGAAGAAACAAATGATTGATCCTCCCACTTCTCCACTTCTCAAAAAAGAAAAAAAGAAATCTCCGCTCCTCCCACTAGAGTTAGAAATATTAACGAATGAGCTTATGGTAGCCTATGGTGAAGAATTAACGGGATATTGTCTCATAACTCTGATCTAATCTCCTCGGCAATTCAGAAAAAAAACAGAGCAAACATTTTTTGTCAATATAATCATTTCGCTTCCGTATGAGAAGCCATAGTCTATTTTAAAAAGTTACGCATATCAGCTGTAAAGTAATAAAGCTGGTGCGGCACAGCATTGCTGACAGTGCCTAAAGCCTACTGTGCAGTAAACAGAACAGACTGTCGCTTCTTTTAAATGGGGAGTGAAATACATTAACGTCAAGACACATTAGGTGACAGTTTCCATTGAAGAGCCTGATTGATTTATTACCAGATTCATTTTCCTCAAGTGATCACAGTTTAAATTATTATATAATTTTTATATTCATATTAGGCTATTTAACGAGGCTTGGCAGTGACTTTAGGATCGCACAAGTGAACTACAATGATCGCGTGCAGCCGCAGCGTTACATGAATCCACCTGACATAAATCTGTTCAGTGGCACAGACGTTAAAAAAGATACAATACAAATAGGTTTATTAATCTGAATGTAGAGCATGTCACAAAGTGTAAGGTAGCTGCCTATATGAACGGACCTGAGAACAAGGCTACTGATCAGATAAATGATCGGTCAAACGTAAAATCATCAGGAAATGATAAAAACATCCCGATGGAGATTTCTATAGAGTGATTTTGCTTCAAACTGTACATGGACACATGTGACAGTGACACTCTTTCTTCAGTCGGAGCTGCAGCGTAAAGTGAAAACAAACTCAGGGTAGGTCTAACCACCTACCGAGCAGGTTAGACCCACGGCGTATGTTGCCGCAGTAACTGACTCTCGGTTGCGCTGAACCTGCTACCTGAAACGGAAAACCCAGAGTGTCCACCAACTCAGAGCGAACAAACTCTGGGTTGCCTCAAAACCAGCTACCTGAAACAGGCCCCAGGCGTATCTCACAAGCTTATTCTTCAGTTCATGTTGACGTCAACAACTACAAGAACCAATCAGGGGTTGCCAAATGAGAAAGCTTGCGCAAAATAAGGCTGGTGTCTCCAGGCTAGCGTGTGAATGTCGATAGTTAGCCTGCTATCGGTGTATGAATGTGTGTGTGAATGGTAACGTGGGAAAGGAAAACAGGTCTCCCTTGTAAAAGAGTCTTCGGTCTCAATGGGATTTACCTGTATAAATAAAGGTAAAAAAAAAAAAAAAGCTTGATGTAGCTTCATATTGAACAGACACTTGTAAGAATGGTTTTGATCTTAACATGTTATTATCCAAAAAACTAACAGTATTTTCTCAAATGCCATCTATTCCTGTGACATTGCAACACACACATACAAACATTTGCTCTTGTCTTTCAGTTCCACGGAGCTCCAGACTTCTATGAAGTGATGCTGAAGAACCTCAACATAGTTTTCACCACTCTCTTCTCTCTGGAGTGCATCCTTAAGATCATTGCTTTTGGACCTCTGGTGGGTAACATTTACAGAGCTGCTTTTAAAAGTCCCGAATCCTTAATGACATCTAATGCTTTTGAACCGTCCTCTCTCTCTCACAGAACTACCTAAAAGACGCCTGGAACGTGTTTGACTTTGTGACTGTGTTGGGTAGCATTACTGACATCCTGGTGACTGAGATCAATGTAAGAGCATCCTTCCCTACCCACAATGCATCGTGTCCAAACAACACAGGCTTGTCATGGTAATACGCAGGGGCAGCCGTAGCTTTGTGCAAAAACAAGCTAACTAGGCTGCATCAGCAAGGGCTGTCTCATGGCAGCGGTCCAGACAGCATGACAGTTTTAGAAGAGGAGGAGGGGACTTTTGTTGTTTCGACCAATTTATCCAATTTATCAGGAGCTGAGGACAGCTGAATCCACCTCAGAGAATAATGTTTAGAGTGTGTGCTCTACAGTGGAGGAATACTTTGCTGTGCTTTTTGTGTTGTTGTTGTTTGACGGTTTCCCTATTCATTCCAGACCCTTTCTTTCTGTGCACTTATCTGTATGTGTGTGTTGTACTGTGTTTAACTAATTCACATGAGCTGTATCTCTTTATGTTGTGCAATATAACTGTTCTTGTTTTCTCGTCTCTCCTTCCTCCTCCTTCCTCTATCCTCATCTCTCTCTCTCTTTCTCTCTCTCCCTCCCTCTCTCTCTCTCTTTCTCTCTCTATGTCTCTGTGTCTCTCTCCCTTTACATTTTCATCTTGTTGATTGTCATCACCGGTGTTGCCATGCCCTGGTTCCAAACTTCACTAGACTACGGTGAGTGACTTTCAGCTGCCTTTCACCTCTGAGCTCACCTGGTGTTTTCATTAAATATATTATATGTCCTGTTCTCTTGACTGTGACTTAAAAAGGCACTCTAATAATTTAGCATTCCACAAAGTCAGGGAACTTGTGAGACACGCGCTAATAGAAAAGAGTGGACAATGCAACAGAGCCTGATGCTTGCTGGATTACGTAATAAAGTTATAAATCTCAAGCACCACACTTTACATACAGCATGTGGACAAATGTGTTTTAAATTGGTCCCAACTTAATATCTTGTCACTTTATGTTCTATTAAAAACAGGCAGCCGAACCCTAATGAATTATGAAGTTGATTTGAAAACGTATTAGGGGACTCATGATGGCCATTAGCCACAGCTTCATCAGCTATATAAGTTTTAAAATCCATCACCGATGAAGCCTATGAGAGAACAAAACACAATCTTCTTCCTTCACACCACGTCTTTAACAGCTCTGCTGCTGTTGTTTCTCTAGTGGCAGAAATATCACCAATTGAAGTCTTTTACTTTATTAGGTATTGTAGTTGTTCAAAGATAATCCATCTTTTCCCTGTTTTGGACTGTATCAGTTCAGGGACTGGTGAGCATGTATAGTGATGATGATAGGCATACAGCATTCAAATAATAAAATCAGTGTGAATATTAAATACAGTATTGTTTCAAGATGAACTTAAGAAAATATAGAACATCAGATTTAGCCAGACGATATCAGCTGGCAATCTGTAAGCTAAGTGGTGGCTGTTATTACATCTACGGTGCCCACCATCTCTACCATTGTGTCCTTGAGCAGGGCACTTCATTTCAAAGGGCTCCAGGGGCGCTGTACAAAGGCTGACGCTATGCCATGACCCCTCCAAAGTGGAAAACTTAAGAGGGGATATGCAAAAACATTTGAATGTGCCCTGTGTACGATTGACTAACTTGACTTGCTTATTATTTGTAACCAACTCAAGTCACTTTTAAAACCAAATTGACTAACTTGACTTGCTTATTATTTGTAACCAACTCAAGTCACTTTTAAAACCAATCAACCCGGATATGGGTGTGTATATCAGTCAGTGCGTTTACATGCAGACTCAGAATCGGGTAAATAAACAAATAAGACTTCAACAGGACTTGTAAAATGCATGTAAACACCTTTATCCAATCTACTTGCACACAAATCGGCACATTAACCGGACGTGGCCCAATAACCACTTGTTGAAAGGGCTACAGCGCCACCTAGCGTAGCGGAGTCAGCCATGCTCCGGCCATTTATCCCGATTCTCTGAAAGGCCATGTATACTCAGACAAGTGACTCGGTCCGTTCAAGTGGTAAATTAGGTATATGTCTTAATCCAATCTAGCTGTCCCATGGAAACGCAACGAGTGAGTGATAAAGGTATTAGGTGGGTTGGTAAATGAATGGCTGATGTCTCGTCCGTGTCTAACAGGACAGGCTGCTGAACCTGAGCTTCCTGAGGCTGTTCAGAGCGGCTCGGCTCATCAAGCTGCTGAGACAGGGCTACACCATCCGCATCCTGCTCTGGACCTTTGTACAGTCCTTCAAGGTACTCACTCATGCTGGTTTACTTTAGCCACACACAGTTAACTTACCGAAACACACAAACTCAAACATACAGGAATAATTCAGAGGGGATATTAATAATTGAATGTGTTTTGGTTCCCCGTTGTTTTCACTTTAGGCCCTGCCTTATGTTTGCCTGCTGATTGCTATGCTGTTCTTCATCTATGCCATCATTGGGATGCAGGTGGGTGATGTGGTTACAGGCCATGATGTTCATATGGTGGCTCTCCATTCAAAATGATATGGCCTGAACTTGAAAAACATGAATTGCAGTTTGCTAAGACAGTATAAATCTATTTACTTTCATTGTTTGTGTCTGCTGTAGGTGTTTGGGAACATTGAACTGAATGAGGACACAGCTATCACTCACCACAACAACTTCCGCACTTTCCTCCAAGCTCTCATGCTGCTGTTCAGGTAAGATATGTTTATCTCAAAAGTTCACTTTGACTGACAAATGAAGAAATTCTCCATAATAAAGTCATCACTTTGATGTCCACACATAGGTAGACAGCCCAGCAGGTAATTAGCAACTTTAACAAAAAACATAGAGCTATTTAAAGCTGATGTTGGACCTCATTTAAATTTCATGATATCATAGCTGCAAATACATGAACACCTGCTTGGGGTATTCAGTAAGGCAGATGCAGGGTGGAGCTGTTTAAACTACGATAATTACATATTTAAAAAGTGACAAGAACGCAGATAGGAAACATTGTGCACACGAGAACTCTTCAAAATTGGGGGTAGTAGAGGAGGGGGCAACAGTTCCAGAAGGAGACCCCAAACTTCCAGGGCTAAATTAACCAGCTCTGACAGGGGGATCCCACGGCATTTCTTAGCCAGTGTGCAGATGAATTCTCTCCTAAGGGGCCATCCTTACCAGATGCTTCAAGCACAATTTTGCACTATTTCCAGTCAGCTGCTTATACAAAAGACATTCATCTAACCTCATACCTTTATGTCTACTCAATCAAAGTCTTTTCTGTCTTTTTGTGTGTCTATATTTTCATGTCTACCAGGAGTGCAACTGGTGAGGCCTGGCACGAGATCATGTTATCATGTCTGAGTCACCGGTTCTGTGATGAGCGATCAGGAAACCATGGGAAAGAGTGCGGCAGTGATTTTGCATACTTCTACTTTGTCTCCTTCATCTTCCTCTGCTCCTTCCTGGTCAGTACCCAAACACCCTTTGGCCTGTGATATGTTCTATTGGCTCACTTTGGCCTCTTGGTAAAGTTCCCATTCATTTGATTTAATATGTAAATAAGTGTCATTTGACTCATAAACAAGCTTTTTCCTATAATTGATTGTGTGCAGTCAGCACACTGATGATTTTTTGTGATTATTTTATACTTAAGTGTG
The DNA here is from genome assembly GCA_026929865.2 of Hyperoplus lanceolatus. Lineage (NCBI taxonomy): Eukaryota > Metazoa > Chordata > Actinopteri > Uranoscopiformes > Ammodytidae > Hyperoplus > Hyperoplus lanceolatus. Next base: position 6,570,967 of record CM049397.1, read on the forward strand.
TAGTATATGTTCCACAAGGTAAAGTAGCCTAATACATAGTTGTTTCTTCCCAAGGTAGGAGCTTCCTTACACACAGACCTTATGTGTGTAGTTTATTTAAGTTAAGTTCATTTAATTGACATATCAAGTAAGTGTTGAATAGTGCAACAAAGATAAAAATGCTTTTATAATATTTCTGATGTCCCAGCTCACCACTCCCTCAAAGTCCAGCACTGTTATTCCAGTTGGTGTCGGATATTGGCGCAAATTGTATTACCCAATTTATTTCTCATCCATTAGCGGCTCAGTTGATTATGCCAGTTATGCCTGTCACGATAATAACTATATCGACTTATCGTACGGTATATAAAAAATAACTCGGTAGTTTTTCTGCCCCTTGATATTGCAGTAAACGTGTGTGTGTTTGTCACATTTCATCTTTCCTACCACCTTTAAACCGTGGCGACGTATACAAATATTTTAATGTTTTTTTCGTCTTAAATTAAACAAATAAATAAACATTTCAGTGCTATTGATATGAATTGACTTTGTCCCAACAATTTTAAAATCATGGTTCTGATAACAGCTGACAAGACCAAATCCCGGGAGTGTATACTCAACCTAGTGTCTGTGTTCCAGATGCTCAACCTGTTTGTGGCTGTCATAATGGATAACTTTGAGTACCTGACCAGAGACTCCTCCATCCTGGGGCCTCATCACCTCGATGAGTTCATCCGGGTTTGGGCCGAGTATGACCCGGCTGCATGGTATGTTCAAGCATCTCCCTCTAAGCCCCAGAGAATAGCATACATAGTAAAAACATAAGCCATTAGATTGCCCTAATTTAACTCCTCTCTTCCCCGGTTTGTGACCAAGGTGACTGAATTAGGCCTCAAACAGTGGCGTCGTTCCTTGTATTTTGTTGTATGCAGTCAGCCCACTGATGTTCACTGTTTTTATTTTAAAGCTATCCTGAACATTTGTTTATTTATGTGCTTGTTCTTTTTCCACAGCGGACGGATTTCCTATAAGGATATGTACAATTTGTTACGTATTATCTCACCCCCCCTTGGCTTAGGGAAGAACTGCCCTAATAGGGTAGCATACAAGGTTTGCAAATATCAGACATTTCCGTTACTCTAGGGTGCTTTGTGTACTTCTATGCCAAGAGACTTATTTAAATTAATGGCTGTGCACCAATGAAATCGCCTTTACACACGAGCACCCGCCCCTTCCAAACTGACTGGCTTTTGGTTGAATGATGTCGGAAGAGGAAACAAAGCTTTCAAAGCCACATCACTGTCGCACAACATATACTCTTCTAAATGTCTGACACGTTTAACTCTCAATTTTTATCAGGTTAAACGACCCCTTCAAATGCCTTGAAAGACATTTTTGAATCACATCAAAAGTTTATGAAGACATATTGCCAGGGGAAAGCCAGGCAATGAGTGAAAGCCCCCCCCCCAACCAAAACCCTCGGGCTTGGCATTGAAACCTTTGTCTCCGCGCACCCTGGTCATAGTACCAGGGGGGATGTCTGCTATAGCATGCCGAAGCAGACATCCCCGTTACAATGCTGTCATTTCTCTTCCCCTCCCATCATCAGCATCCTTGTGTGTTGGGACAACCCATCCACCTCCACCCCTCCTCTCCCCTCTCACCAAACTCACTCTTTTTCCATGCCATGTCTCCTCCCCGTCAGGGATCCTGAGCTCCACAGCGATGCATCCCCCTGTGCCCCCAGACACAGCGGCCAGAGGATGACATCCACCTTTGCATTTCACTTGAAGGAAATCTATTAACAGATTTCTGTTTTTCCTTTTTCCATTACCCTCTTTTCTTTTCCCTTTTGTTCCTCTCCTCCCCTCTCTTAACTCCCCCCATCCTTCTTTGTTTTTTTTTTGCGTTTGGTTTTATTTTTGATTTTCCTACTACCGCGTCAAGTGGCCGTATCAAGTACCTCGATATGTATCAGATGCTGCTCCACATGTCCCCACCCTTAGGTTTGGGAAAGAAATGTCCACCAAGAGTCGCCTACAAGGTAGACCCCCTCCTCTTCCTCCACCTTCTTTCTCCTGTGCTCCACACCTTTTATTTCCTATGGGCGTTAAACTTTAGCCAATGTCTGTGCTCTGCAGTGTTGCCCTCGTTTCCTCACTTTTGGTCGTTTTTGCTATAGAGCTCTGATAGTTTTGGTGTAAGCCCCTCTTAGCTCATCTTTACTTTACTCGTTCCTTTGAACACAGATGTTTCTGTAGGCTTATACCCATCGCTAATGAGAACAACAGAGGTGAACTAAGAAGACTTAAGTCATGTTAAGAATTAAGGTATTACGTTTATCAAGGAAAAGTTGCTTTCCTTTGAATGGTACATCCTGATTTGGGTTCTTATTTTGTGGAGCAGCTTTGTGTGTGTGTTGTGTGCGCGTTTGCGTGTGTGTGGCTTCTGTTGCTTTTTTGTGGAAGTAATACTTTGTATGTGGGCTTCTCACTTTGTGGTTCTGTCTACACATTCCCTCTCTTCTTTCTATTCTATCATCTCAATCTATCGTTGTTGGAAATATTTGTGTGTGTGCTTGTGTGTGTTAAAATGTTACTGCTTAGTGTTTCTGATAAATATTCATTGAGATAAATGAGTAGGAGAGCCCATTTAATATTAACATGAAAAGCTGCAAGTAAATGCAGAACTGTGATCACAATTTAAAAAATAATAATCTATTTAACAAGTTCAAAGGTCACCTTACATCACCTCTTCCCGCCATATCAGGCTCAAGTCAGGCTTAACAAATATACATAAATGAAACCTAGAAAAAATAAATTCTTTTAATTTAATTATATCCTCTCATTCTCCCTGAATTCTTAGGTTAGCATTCTGTCTTAAAACAACCTCCTGTACTTGTATTTTAAAGTTTATAGCTGTCAATACTGTGGTCCTTCTAAATAATTGTCTAGCCTGTGGTTGTGTGTGTTGTATGTTTAGGTGAGTTTGTGACCACATGCAAATTAGCGTGGTTGCACATGTATGTGTGTGCGCGTGCCTGTGTGTGTGTGTGTGTGTGTGTGTGTGTGTGTGTGTGTGTGTGTGTGTGTGTGTGTGTGTGTGTGTGTGTGCGTGCCACCCTCAGCTCTCCATCCCCATCTCATTCTGACTCTGGTCTCGTGTTACTTTCTGCCCTGCCACTGGTAGCACGGCCGTAGGTGAATGCTTTTTGTGTCCAGGGGAGCTCAACTCTTACAGCAACAATCCCACAGCATTCTGTATATATCTACTGGTGCATTTAATCCTATACAAACCAAGTGTTCTTGCTAAGTCTGCCCTAACTTGGTGGAATGGACACCTTCTTTATTGCTTAGCTGCCACTATAGAGCATACCCAACCTCCTCAACTCCTCAAAGTTGATGATTACTCGGATGGCGACCACAGAGTGGAGCTCCTGCGACTGTCGAGGGCACCTTCATGGTTATGCGTTACATGCCTTCTCTCTCTCTCACCTTTTTTTCGATCAATGTCAGTCTTGCACCAGTGCACTTTTGACTTGCGGCGTAGTGCATACTGTAGCCAATAGCAGTGAATGTGAATGTCTAGTTTGTCTCTCCACTGTATGTACATAGTAGAGAAGGCTTTTTGTGTGCTGAAACCCTGAGTCACTTAACAATATTTTTTTTTTACCAATATGGCCATACATGCATAAGTTCAAAGAAAAATTAACAAAGCACCTTTTTTTATTAACACACAAAGATACAACACAAACATTGACATTGGGTCACATCAGCACACAGATGGATTTCTCTGGGTGAATTGTATTGTGTGGATCAGGCTGCCTGCTATCCCTCACTGATCCCGGGTCTGTCTCTGTCACTCAGCGCCTTGTCAAAATGAACATGCCAATCGCAGAGGACACCACCGTACACTTCACCTCCACCCTGATGGCCCTCATTCGCACTGCCCTGGAGATCAAACTGTCCTCAGGTCAGAGGAAAACACACTACACACAGTACGGATACAGTAATAATGTGCGACTTTTACTAGGGCACAATTGGGATGGCTTTTGGAAAGAAGGAAATCCTGCATTCATGTAGATGTAACTTTGAAACGAACCACCTACGTAGACATTGTTACAGACCGAGTACTACCCTTCACAGCAATGGTATTCTCCTGATGGAAGGATGTGCTATAAACTATATACTGTTTACATGATGTGTCAAATCATACAGGGAGTTGAATATAAAGTGGGGCAGCTTTGTAGCCAATAATATATTAAATAGAGGTTAATGTGGACTCATACCGCTAGGGGAAAAAGTAAGGTAGTGCTTCCCTGATCCAACTTAAACCTTCAAATCCGTTATAATGTTATAATGTCATCCATCTGATGTCTGTAAGGAGTGACAGCTACTTCTCAGCCACTTTCCCATTTGGATTCGTTGGATGGCTTTGTGCTGTGCTTGATGAACATTTAGAATGAGCTTGTAGGAAATACTGTTTGTGGTGCTGTGACTACACGTTTTAATACAAGAGGTTAAATGTCTCTCTCTCTCTCTCTCTCTGTGGAATTCCAGGCATGGTAGCCCAGCGATTATCTGATGCCCAGTTGAAGAAGGAGTTGTCCACTGTGTGGCCCAGCCTCTCTCAGAAGACCATGGACCTGTTGGTGACGCCACATAAACGTAAGCATTTGACCTTTATCTCAGTTTGGAAATTACTTGTTGAGCTGTGTTAGCCTGGCTCCGCCCGCCTACCTACTTACGCTCAATTTTCACTTCACTTCAGTAGTCAGTCTGGGGCTGAAGTGTGTTCCTTCTCCAGCCAGACTGTTGGCCGTCCAATCAGCGAACAGAGCGAGTGGCTGAGAACGATGACGTCGAAGTCGCGCGCCAGTTTCAGTTGAATGCTGCGTTCCTTTATACTCGGAACTTGGAAATTCCGAGTTCCGACCTGTCTGTGTTCCAGTGCATCTGCTCGCGAAAGTATGGACGCCTACAACTTACCTTTCTCATCCAAATAACTAAACGTTAGGCTCTAGCTACATTCAACAAAAATATAAACGCAACACTTTTGTTTTTGCTCCCATTTTTCATGAGTGGCCTTTTATTTCAGAGTGGCCTTTTATTGTGGACAGTCTAAGGTACACCTGTGCACTAATCATGATGTCAGATCAGCATCTTGATGTGGCACACCTGTGAGGTGGGATGGATTATCTCAGCAAAGCAGAAGTGCTCACTATCACACATTTAGACAGATTTGTGAACAATGTTTAAGAGAAATGGTAATATTGTGTATCTGGAATGAATTTTAGATCTTTAAGTCCATCTCATGAAAAATGGGAGCCAAAACAAAAGTGTTGTGTTTATATTTTTGTTGAGTGTAGTTACCATTGCCAGGTACCGGTAGATCCATAGACTACAATATGTAGTGAAGTCGGAAATTTCCGAGTTCCCAGTACAACTAGAACGCACCGTCAGAAGCCGGCTCATGACATACGTCACAACCAAACGTTATGCGATTAGTTGGCTGATCCAGAGTAGCACTGGGCAGATCCAATAGTTTTAAACTTCAACAGAGACCCGCCTCCAAGGGAGTGAACGTTTGCCAATAGAGCAGTTCCAGACCTTCTGTACAAATGAAATGAAGTACGATGGTCTGGTTGGACCAGGCTAGAGCTGTGTTACACAATCACTTAAATAGCTCTATTTCCTTGTCACAATCCTCGCAATTAAAGGTCACATATTATACAAAATGCACCTTTACATGTCTTTTTAACATTAATATGGCCCACCTCACCCTTTCTGAAAATCTGTGTTCAGAAACCCCAGCCAGATGTATCTCCCCTTATGATGTCATAATGGGATAAGCCACGCCCCCTCACTACCAACCTAACTTAGCACTACCTCCACCTGGGATAAGTCAGAGCCCCAGATCCCCCTGAATCTAACCGTCAGTCTGACACATTGAGCTGGTTGGCGGTCAGTGATGCCGTTAACGCGTTACTTAGTAACGCGTTACCGGCATCGGACCTCTTTTTTTAGCAACGAGTAATCTAACGCGTTACTATCTCCAAACCAGTAATCAGATTAAAATTACTCATCAAAGTCACTGTGCGTTACTTTTTCTGTCATTTTCCTTAGTGAAACATTTTACATAACTTCACAAATGACTGCGATTGCGATATAATGTAAATAAATATGCGCGCATGTGTCTCTAAATGCTCCAACTGCTCCAACCGCTCCTCTCGTCTTTTTGGTAGCGCCCCTCGTCTCTGACATGCAGTGTGTGTGTGCGTGTGCTGTGTGTGTGTGTGTGTGCAGCAGCATTACGGCCGAGTTTAAACATTTTCCCCCCCCCCATGAAATATAGCGTCTGCTATGGGGATATTTAGGATTCGGGTACGGTGACGTTGAAGAGATAGTGTTTCAAACTTGGAAACTTATAGTCACGTGGCGACCGGTGGCCGCACACACCCAGTCTATCAACACATGAGACATCGCAGAGAAAAGTCAAATTAATGCATGAGAGTGAAGGGCCAAGCACGTTAAGTTTAAAGACACTGCTACTGTCTTTGCACTTTGGAGGAATGCATTTATTTTCATGGGGGGAAAAAGGTTTTTTTTATTACATTTTTTAAACCATAATTTTTATTATTTTGAAAACAGCTACTAGCCTACCTACAAGCTTTATTTTATATATTTTCAATGATTCTTAATGTGTACATGTTTTAAACTGAGATATATGGGTTTCAAAACCTGTAAAGTAACGTTTAAAGTAACTTGTAATCTAACTTAGTTACTTTTAACATCAAGTAATTATTAAAGTAACTAAGTTACTATTTTAAGGAGTAACGAGTAATCAGTAATCAGATTACTTTTTCAAAGTAACTGTTGCAACACTGTTGGCGGTCCTTGTGCCCCCACATGTTTCTGGCCAATCAGAGCAGACTGAGTTTTTTGGAAGGTTGGGCCTAAAGAGACAGGCGCTAAAACGAAGTGTTTCAGACAGAGGCTGCAAAGCGGAGATTCAGGAATGGCGCTGTGAGAAATATAAATGAATTCTTGGACACTACCCCATGAAAACAGTTTCTAGTACAACCCCAAATTACATTCTGAACCGGTAAATAAGCATAATATGTGATATTTTACGGCAATGACAAAATGGTTGAAACAGTGTTCTGAAAGATTTGCTCATCTATTTAGCAAAAATAGCAAAATGATGTTCCTTACAGAACAGGTAGCTATGCATAGGGAGTGAGAATGGGTTGTGAATGTTGTAAAGTGCATGAAAATTGGAGAGATCGCCTGTAAATGTTCACTCCTTACCTAATACTCTGATGAAGTGTACATGTAGGACTTTACATCATTAAGTCATTGTCCTGAATGTCTGTCAATTCCCACAATGTCAATGCATGGAAAATTATTTTAAATGTTTTAAGAATTTTAAGGTTGAAGTCATAAGTCAAGGTAAAAGTGGAGGATTTTTACTTTTTGCATTATGAGAAAATCCTTTAGAGCATGTGTGTTTGTTTGTGAGTACCATAGATTGAAGAGCATATGTACCTTTTGCTTTTGCTGCCACCATTTGGCAGGAACTGTGTTTACCACCTACTGTAACTACAAGGCTTTTCAAGTCACTTCTTTTTTATTTACCTTAAAAATCTATTCTTTAAACACTAACCGTGGCTTAATTGGAACAAATGACTTACCGGATGAAACTATATACTGAAATAGTTCAGAATTTTTTAAGTGGGATTGTATAAGGTAATTAGGTATAGTTGGTCCCCATACAACGCCACTTGAATGAAGGGAGGGATGAATGAGTCAGCAGAATGTCATCTCCTGCTCTCATCATGTGTTGTGTGCTCCCCTCCTCAGCCAATGAGCTGACAGTAGGGAAGGTGTACGCGGCCCTCATGATCTTCGACTACTATAAACAGAACAGAGCGCGCAGGTTGCAGCTGCAGCAGCAGCAACAGAACTCTGGCTCCCAGGTACAACATCCATACACCTGCCTGTACACCACACATACACACACGCGCACACACACACACACACACACACACACACACACACACACACACACACACACACACACACACGCACAGACACACACACACACACACACTCACACACACACACACAGTCACAAGAGCATACACTTTGGATGCAGTAGTGGAAACCTGGATGCATGCGCTCACATATATTATGCCTGCACACACTTATACACATTTAGACTTTATTATGCCTGCATGCATACAGACGTAATAAAGATACATCCATTAGCCATTCACTGGTGGATTTCAAAATCTCACAAGCGGCTTTTCCCAATTCAATGTGTCAGTGTAAACTCAACCAGTGATTGGTTACTTGCTAAAGTAGCCTGTATTAAGGCAAAACACTGCAGGTGAATAGGGTCAAATGATACTGTTTTTGCCTGCAGTGTCTCACCTTAAAGGCCCACACATACCAACCACAGCTATAGATCAGACCATGCATTTGGCTGCTGGCTGCTGGTTTCTTGCAACCTTACACATCTACTGTACAGGTGCATGTTTGTCTCTGTACACAAACACTCAAGCACAGATACACACATACAGTATGTACTTCATTCAAGCATGACTGCGATACATGAATATTCTGGCCCAAGTCTCCACAATCCGTGTGGCTGTAAACTGAACCACTGTCAGACCTGGGCCCAAAAATATTCTTCTGCCTGCTGCCTCTCTGAATGTGTGGGGCATGTTGCCATCCGTCTCTCCTCCACAGTACAAGGTCGGGGCTCTGTTTAAGCCACTGCTGCCTCTGACTCACATGCAGGAGAAAGATCTGCCTATGATGTTAAACAGTGTGGAGCCTCCCAGCATGCTTCAGGCCACAGGCCACGCCAAGCCCCAGCCCCAGACCAGACCCAGCTCCAACTCTCTCAACAATGGAGGAGCGCTGTAAGTTCACTGCTGCATAGCCAGAACATCTAGACTAAGGCCCTGTTCTCACGGCAACACGAAACGGTGCAAACGCGGAAAAATTCCCGCGGTTGCACTATATCATGTACATGAAAACAGCAAACGCAGGCATGAAACCGCAAGTTTTTGAGATCACGTCCCAGGGAGGATTTTTTGGAAAACACAACGGTTTTGGTTTCGTGTGAACACCGAAACCATTTCCCCTGGTAACACTGACGTCACGGCTCCACTTCACGTATGCATAGTCTATAACATTTGCTGTCAATACCCACACGCGAGTTATAAAGTTAAAAGACAACATAACGTGCAGGGCTTAAATAGGCCTATAACACTCGCCAATTTAGTCTGTAGTCTATTAGTAAGTTATTGATACCATGCACCCGCCACTTTGTCTGGGGAAAGATTTGTGCTCGGCCGCTTTTTCTAGCAAAATAAACTTGTGTAAACTTGTATAAACTCTCTCTACATTAAAAAACACTATCCATAGTTCAGCGCGCAGCGGTTAAGTTACTGTTCAACAAAAGGAGCATTAAGGCTACGGCTTCACAGTAAAAGCATTTCACTGGCTAAACATTAATAGCATTTCACTGGACAAACTTGAGTTGCCTTTTATTTTGAAGTACGCCTAACAGGAAAAGTAGCCGCTCACAAAGCCCCTTCACTATCAGCATGTCGACTGTTTTCACGAGTTCAATGCGGTGAAATAAGAGGACAGAAAGCTGTCATTTCCAATACTTGTAACCCGAAGCTTACACCAACCGCTTTATGAACGTTAGTGGCATTAATTTTCGGTTTCAGTAAGGTTTTATGCATCAAATTGTACCGGAAAAGTTATCTACTACTACCTTGTACCGCCAACTGCTGGCCTGGCATGCTTACTACATCGATTTCGTCCCGTTTCCTCTGAAAACATGTGCTCGGGTGAAGATGTCAGATAAATTGTGTCTGAACGGGGTTTTTAAAAGAAACAAAAACGGGAAAACTGTCACGTTTTCACCGTGAGAACAGGGCCTAATGTCTACATCCAAAGTTACCACCCAGGGTGACTATACTATATAACATCAACAGTTCCAATCAGGGTTACAGTAGAAAACTTACAAAAGTCCTGACTTACCCACCTCGTTATAGCAATGTAGGTGAAGGAATGTGAGTTTATAATAAGTGTTCTATGTTAATCTTGAAGTTATTATACATTGTATTAGTACAATTATGATTATTATTTTGAGTCACTTTATTTAATTTTTTGACGTCGATTAAACACGAGTATTATATCATGTATAATTTTGTCCCAATCATTATATGAGGCAAATCGAACCTATCAAGTTAATCGACTAATTTTATTGTGGGTGTAATAGGTTGCAAAATAAAACTCTTAGCTAGGAACTTTGAGTGCTCGTTAGGAGTACTCTTGGTGGCAAGATCAAATGTTTTGTGAATACGACCCCAGGTCTATAGAGTCTGAGAATACCATGAACAGATTATTGTGTGACCTAAGTCAATTCAGTAACATGTATCCTATTATTAACACGGTCACACTAGGCTCAGTTGCCCCATATCGTACTTAAGCACGATTGTTTTAGTCAGATCAGTACATTAGCATATTGTATAACAACTAGACATAGGTGAACTAAAGAAAGGATGAGAGCTGATACATTATTGAAGATATATATCACAAGTCCATCTGACTCTGAATTAGTATTTAAAGGTAACCTATGACATTGATGAAATCTCTGCGATGTCACTAAGGAGTGCGTTAATTCAAGGTTTCATCCAAACCACCTCTTTTATATAAAAAAGTGTGGATACAGCCCTAGCTAAAATTATCTCATGTTCTCAAGTCATGCAGTGTTCCAATTGGAGTATTACTATATTGCTTATGTGTGACTGTAACCATGAGGTCTCTGGTTGGATTCCCGGCCCCAGACAGGAGGGTGTTAGTAGTTAAACTAGTGGTGGCTGTTATTACATATACGGTGCCCACCATCTCTACCATTGTGTCCTTGAGCAAAGCACTTAACCCCACAAACTGCTCCAGGGGCGCTGTACTATGGCTGAACCTGCACTCTGACACCCTCTGCAGTATGGCAATTTGAGAGGGGATATGCGAAAAGACTAATTTCAATGTAGCCATTGACTAATAAAGTAACTTAACTTAATTTATAACACACAGGCCAAGCCATGAGCACATCAAGGTATCGTCCTCTTGGGTGATGGAGAAACCCAAGGAAGCACCCCGGACTAAAACCAAGAAGACCCTGTCCAGGGGACCGTCAGAGGACACACCGGACACTGCCGTCATCCAGGTAGCCGCTCCAACATAACATTAGCATAGGGTTTAGGTTGTTTAACATCTGCTGAAGATGGCTGTTGCCTAAGACGAGACACTGCAGATGAATATGGTAATTTGTTTTACCTTAAACATATCACCAAGAAACGTTGCCAGTTGATTATTGACATTAAACAATTTTTTTTTTTCAGACATTTTTGAATAAATATGCATATGTTTTGATATTAAAAAATAATTATGTGTAAATTGACATCTCTTTAAAAACAAAAATCTCAAAGTTGGATAAAGCCAGAGTTCAAATATTTAGTTCAACATAGGCCTACTGTAAAAGAGTCCAAAGTTTGTACACAACATATTTTGGACAAAGCATTTTAACATCTTATAAATCAAAAATTACTATTATTATGATTATGATTATGCAAAGTTAAGTTGATGTACTTTATGTGCTTTCAAAGTTGAGATTTTGGTTTTAGAGTATTGAAATAACTAATGTTGAGAAACTGGACAAACAGATAATTTTAGTCAAATCAACAGCTTTCTGTATGTGTGTGTCTTTTTATTTGTACTAGTATGAAAGAAGACATGTTATGAAAGCAAAATACACAAAAATCCCAAAGTTGACAAGTGCTTGAAAATAAAGAATTTTGTGCTGCCGTGTACAGCCCATAGAGAAGTAAAGAGAGTGTGTGTGTGTGTGTGTGTGTGTGTGTGTGTGTGTGTGTGTGTGTGTGTGTGTGTGTGTGTGTGTGTGTGTGTGTGTGTGTGTGTGTGTGTGTGTGTGTGTGTCCAGGAGTCGGTGGAGATGAGGAAGATGGAGACCAGTGCCAGCAGTACGATCCCAGTCCCTAGTTCAGGTCTGGAGAACCAGGGCCGAGCTGCCTCTATGCCTCGACTCAATGCTGAGCTGCAGGTAACATCTCATCTTATCCTACCTAGCTTGATTTAGGAAACTTTGACTTATTTAGTTTCAGATCCAGTCATCCGACAAAAAAGCTTTTTTTTTAGGGCACACTCACACCAGGCCATCTGTACCTGTTCCAAGTACGTTTGTTTGCCACCTAAAGTCTTGTTGGTTTGACCAGTGTGAGTGCTCCATTCTGTACTCAAGCACGGTACACTTCCTCGGCCCTAGCACAGTTGGTAGAGATGTGCTTTGACACGATACAGATGCTAATGAAACACGCACAACCACACTCACAGACACCTATCCTGAAGTCAATTTATATGAGACTGTTCACAACAACCCAATATGTCCATGCGCGCAACAGAAATTAAAATAAACTGTTGCCGAAGGATTCACGCTCGTCTGATGTGGAAGTGGAATGTTTGCTGCAAATTTGGCCAGATGGGAATATTCAAAAACAATCGGTACAATACGCTCTAAATCCCAAACCCACATGGTGACGTAGGGCAAGAAGCAATGGTGCCTAGGTCCAGATCTTTAGGAGCAGTGTGATTACAGGACAGCGGGGGAGTGGGGACAGCAGTGCTTGGTCACAGTATGGGGCAACTTTGCCTAGTGTGAGTGCACTCTTAATGGTATTGCAGTACACATACAAGTAGTTGGGAATGGGAATGTTCTCTGCCAGTGCAAGTTCAAATGTGTTTTTCCTTCTGGTGTACCACTTTGGAGCCAAAACAGCCCAAAGTATGAGCCAAGCGATTGATAAATCTCCAGAAATACAGTAACAGTGTGGACGTATTCTTCAGCAGGATTATTCTGACTCTAAACATTCAAAAACGATACACTCGCACACATTTATGACTATTGATGAACCTGACAAAGCAGATTATATAATTCTCAGCAGGCAGGAAGAGCCTCGCTATAACTGTTAGAGGATCTTGTAATTCCACTGGGGGCTTTGGCTCTGTGACATTGGGTCTTTAGAATGAATGACTAATGGGCTTCCTACTTTGTCCATGTTGCTTGCTAACTTTAGTTTCTGTCTAGCTCACTGGCAAATAGACATGAAGCATATTTTAAATGATATATTCATAGTAAAGCATGGGCCGTTACGCAGCCTGCCCGGAAACAGCAGTGTGTCTGTTCCATCAGACAGGCGTTTGACAGATGGCTGTCTGGAACACCTCCTGTATAGACACTTGGTACTGGCAGAGATGTAATATTACTTACATGTGAGATGCTGCTCAATAGTCTCACTGGTCAAGCAGTTAAATCAAATAATTTATTTTGGCAGCAGAGGATAGTGTTTCACTAATCAGGAGCATACCATGTGTTATTCCACCAATGGATAAGACTGCATTAAAAAACGTTGATTTGTCCATTCATCTGTATTCACTCTATAAATATATATATATAATATAAACTGAAATCAAATACATACCGGAAGGAAACCCCACAGTGCACATGCGCACACCACTGTGGATGTTTTTTTCAGTATAGGTAAATAGTATGTCAGTATATATACCAGTATAGGTATATATTTATTCTAAAATGACATGAAGTGCAAAAAAATAAAGTGCACAACATAATGTGGTTAGTCCCAACAAACACACAGGGCGTATTTGATTTTGTAAAGTTTACCTTCTGACAGAGGCAGGCTAATGCTACCTGTTGACTACCAGTATTTAAGCTAAGCTAGTCTGGCTTGACCACTTCCGCCAGCGTCTATTAAGCGCTGGCGTCGGCAAACAACGCTATGCCTCCATTGGCTGCTTCCCGGGGTTAGCCCCGCCGTAGATGATTGTGATTGGTTTAAAGAAATAAAAACAGGCCAGCCCAGTTTCCCCCCCGAATAGACGGCTCTAAACGGAGTGCTTCCAGACCATACTACTTGCTGTAGTTTGGTCTGGCTTTGCGAGACTAAAGCTAAGCTAACCAGCGATGAGCGACCTTTGCCCATTTCTTCTTCAAAAATGCTCGCACAGATAAAGAAATGTTTTCTGTCGCCTTGTCATGAACCCCGAGAGTAAGGCACCAAGCTAAAACTAATTTTCTTTTGAACTATTGCTTTAAGGCGGAAAAAATAAATGAATCTTTCATTAGATCCTATGAAATATAATAAGCCTCTCATTTCCTGAGTGATGTGGATGTTGATCGATTCATGCATTTAAAGTGCATTCCTTTAACGGCCCAATTGGAAGAGCTTGTTGAGCCTACTCTCACTTGCTGAGGAGAAGTCTCCAGTTATCAGATTAGTCCCTGTGGCAGGCTGCCAGATGTTGTCCAGTATCCCTTTTTACTACTACTGCCAATGGAACAGATGATAGTGCCTCCAAATGGCTTTGGGCCCAAGATTACATTGGGAGAGAGGAAGATGGTAATTGTGTTACTGTAGAAGAAAAGTGGGAGATTAGGCAAAAGGATGTTAGGAATGAGGGGATCGGACACGTAGCCCTTGCTGTATTATTTTTCTCGCCCTTTAAGAAACAGAGGGCAGGAAACCCTTTAGCCAAATTCAATAAATGTTATGTGGGGCCTCTTGAACACTGCCTGCTGCTGCTCGCTGTGATGGGGAGTGTACTGTTGCAGCCTGATTAAGCAGATGAGGCAAAAGAAAAAAAAAGCAATCTAGCAAGAAGAGTGAAAGGCAAACTGCATGTGACTGAGGGTTGGGGCCCCCACAGATCAGGACATGACATCCGCTAAGACCTGTGTGCTCCTCTGTAAGATCCCTCTCTTTGTGAATCAGTCAGTGTGGTCTCCTGCTCTGTTCACACCTAGGTCCAACTAAAAGCCCTGAGCCCCCACTCATTTCCTTCCAACCCAGCAGATAAAGGAACATTAGATCCCAAATTTTGTGCAGTCTCATCACCTTTTAATTCAGTATGTACACAGCCCACTTTAATTTGCTGGGTCTGCTCTTTTCATCAACCCTCTCCCCAGATAACGAAGCCTGGCAGGCATTAAAGGCCCATAATATGTTCTTAGAGATATCAGTGAGCGTCACACAGAGGCAGACTCCAGGGTGTGCTGACAGAAGCAGATAGAATGAGTGCTGGGCAGAAACCTTAATAGAAAAATGTCTCTATTGCATTCTGCTGTGGGTCATTTTGTCTTATTGGCAGCTGATTAAACATGTAATAAAGATCACCAAACAGTACAGAATTCCACACAAGATTATCAATAACACAGTATGAAGACGTAACTAAGTACATGTCATGTTTAGGTTAAGTAGTACGCAATGTTGAGGTACCCGAGTGTTTTTTAAGTTATGCAACTTAAGACTTCAACCAAGTTTCTGACCACCCATCTCCTGCCACTTTGTCATATTGGCAGCAGGCTCATTCTGGTAGTTCAGGCATCATTCTACCCAGAAACATTTTCAAAGTTCCTCCTGGGGAATCATGTTTCCCCAAGCAAGATGAGATACATGCGTATATGACATCTAATCTGTAATGAATGTTCTGGGTGTACCCTGGGTTCTCTCACCTATTGGACATAACAACAATCCCATTACTACTAATGGCACTAATGACCCTCACTTATTAACCCAGACCCAGAGATATTTGAACTCTTTGTGGCAGCAACTCTGCTCATTAAATATTAGAAACAAACTATTTTTAAAGGTCACCTATTATGCAAGATGCACTTTTTGATTTTGAATGTTGAATGTTTTTCACATTAATACGGCTCCCCAGTGTGACTCAGGACTCATAAAGTATGAGAAAGAAACCACCATCTCTCTCTTTTTCTCCACCTCGACCTCCTTAAAACCTGTGGTCAAAAACCCCAATCAGATTTATCTCCCCTTATGACGTCATACGGGAATAAGCCACACCCCTAATAACAAACCTGATTTAGCACTACCTCCACCTGTGATAAGCCACACCACCAATACATCGCTCAATCAAACTGGCAGTTTGATTGAAACAAGCAGTTAGATAAATGGACAATCAGAGCAAACAGGGCTTTTTTAGAAAGGCAGGGCTTAAAGAGACAGGCTCTAAAACAGAGCATTTCTGACAGAGGATGTAAAGAGGAGATTCAGCAATGGCACTGTGAGAAATTTAAAAAAAATTTGGACACTAAACCATGAAAACAGGTTCTAATAGAAACCCAAGTTATAGTTTTGAACCGGAAGAGAGATTAATATGGGACCTTTAAGTAATCAACTTGCATGTATGTATTGTTTATAGACAGACATGTCTTTGTGCCCAGCACTGGTGGTATCAAAAAAGACTTTGTGGCACACAGCCGTAGTCCCATTGACTATCAGCTCTATAGTAAACATAATTTGTTCAATTGGATTGTATAATTTTCTATGCGAAATATTTGAACACTTCTATAACCACAATTCAGCTTTTGTTTAACTATTCCTTTCTTTCTTTCTTTCTTTCTTTCTTTCTTTCTTTCTTTCTTTCTTTCTTTCTTTCTTTCTTTCTTTCTTTCTTTCTTTCTTTCTTTCTTTCTTTCTTTCTTTCTTTCTATCGTCTTATCCCTCTCCTGTATTACAGCGGAGCCAGTCACGCCACGCTCCAGGAATCCTTCTAGCTGTACGTACACTCTCACACAACACATATACACTTCAATTACTGTTAGTTCAAATCATTTAATTTGAGTTAAAAAAAATGGATTTGCCTAAAATAGTCATATTTTAAAGGTGCACTATGTAACTTTGGGTGTGTCAGAGAAGTTAAATGTTCTTCAGTATAATCTCATAACTCAATAAACAAACTTACTCACAGGAAAATTGGATCCCTGGAACACTGTTTGAAGTTAGAAAGCTACCGTATATGTTCCTGTTTCACTGTTGTTGTTTAAAGCAGCAGGGTCCACAGTTGTGTTTACACACCTAAACTAAATGCAAGCTCTGCAGATGTAAATAAAAAATCTAATTCCCATTAAACTGCATAGTGCACCTTTAAAATCAGGTCATCTATGATACGTCTTCAAAAACGGATGACATAAACAATTACATACAACTCGGCACTGCTTTGTATGGAACACCTGCTCCTTTATCCATCCATAGACAATGACAGTGTGGTCAGAGCTGGTAGTTGCGTGATGACAAGGCGTTCCCACTGCTGCAGTCCTAATGTACTGCTGATAAAAGCTTTGGCCTTTCCACGTGGCACGGCTGGACATTTTCCTTAGAACCTGATACATGTTCAAATCATTATTTCTTGTGTGATGCCTTTTCTTTTGTCAGGGCCTCTAACCACATGTTAGAGTCATTATAATGTGTAAACATAGCAGCTGCACCAGTGAAATCTAGTCAGACCCTGCTCACTGCAGTGTACGGATGGAGCTAAAAGAAAAAAAGGCTTCCATATGAAAACAACCAGGGATGCGTAGGATACACTATAAGGAAGAGGCAAGATCAAGGCGCAATGTTTTGGTGAAATAAATAAGTAAAAGTATGTCCCAATTGTATGTCTACTGCATGCTGACTAGATTCTCTTCATGACCAGATGTAGTAGGGGAGAGTGGCCTAAGTTGTGCATTTTGGAAGTTGTGCCACCTCTTGTTTCTAGAAAACCGTGGAAGAAATTGGAAATGTGACCACATATTTAAGAAGAGCCATCCATTTGACTCATCCTGTAAAGAAGGGAGACACAAGGAATAAGATATAAGCACATTTAAGGTCAAAAAACTGTTTTGCCTTTCAAAGTAAAATTTCCATGATCAAGGTTTTTTGATTATTGTGTCTGAACACTTATAGACAAGTTTCAAAACATTTGACACATGTTTTAGTGCTTTGGTATGCTACATTTTGAGTCTATACAGTTAGCACGATGTCAGCCCTAAATTGCTGCATCATTGCTTATTATCCAAATTTCTGGGATTGGGGTGATTTGTGCCAAAGGGCCTGGGTGAGTTATAAGTAAGTAAGTAAGTAAAATGTATTTATAAAAGTACATTTATAACAGTTTGCACTGTCCAAAGTGCTGTACATAGTGCATTCAGTAGGTAAACAGTGAAGGTAAAATAACAATAACCAAAATAAAAGACGTAAAGCCCATACATCCACATAAACACAGATAGTAGTGCAGAGGTAAGATAGTTAATGGGGAGGAAACACCAGGGTGTACATATGGGTTTTGAGCCTTGATTTAAAGGCAGAAATGTAGGGGAATCACATTTGTCAGGTGGCAGTTGGTTCCACAAGCACGGAGCAACTAGTGCAAAGTACATTTCTGAGAGTTGTGCCAGCGGCATGGCTGTATACGCTGGTCACCAAAAGAAAGTGATTGTCTACAGTAGCTGAGAAGAGAGTGACATCTCAATTCCACTTAACAACACCACTGATGAGAGTTCAGATGGCCAGAAAGATGATGATGGTGACTTTGTCATTGTGAACTTTGCAGGTAAAACCATTAGATCTGCTAGGCTTTGTATAAGAAAATTGTCCTTCAATCTTTGTCAACTATTTACTTTATTTACTTTAAATAAACCTTAAATAAGTAATTGTCTAATGGATTTGTCTTGCATTACAGTTTATGAGATATATAGCAATGGCACAATTCACCCCATGGTATTCTCTCCAACTGCACAACTTACACCACACCGGGGGCAAGTTGTGCATCAAGACAACTTTTTTTCCGAAAGCTATATTTCTTCAACAGTTTATTCCAGATCCAAAATTTTTATTGCCAGGGATGCACAACACCCTGAAATATATGTACATATTTGAGTTGGAGACTTTTCTGTCAAGGCCTTACTTTAAAGTCACTTTGAGTGAAAAGTTGCACAACTTAGGCCACTGTAGAAAAGAAAAAAAAATCCATATATGCCATTTGGAACACAGGTTCTGTCTGGCTGTTTTCGAAAAGCCTTTCTAATGTCCTACTCATACTCATTTTGATGTCAATTTGAGTTTGTTGGAGAAATGCCCGGATGAGTATTTACCTCCGGGGAAGATTTTGTGTATGGATCGATAGGTTACTGTTCCTACTCAACCACCCCACAATGCATTGCGTCTTTTCAAACGAGACAGAATGTTTTTTTTCTCGCTTCTGTATACTTCAGTGTAAACTGTCCGACGCACCTTGCATACACAACACAAGTACATGTTGAGTATGTAGTAGGGAGGACGTTAGTTGGCCGTTTCGAACACAGCCTCTGTCTATATCCCTCCTGCCTTAGTCGGTCCCTGATGCCAGCCCGATGAAGCGCTCAGCCTCCAGCGTGGCCCCACAGCGGCCCCCGGAGGTCAACCTGAGGGACTTCACCCTGGAGAAGCCCAGCCAGGACCGAGCACACCACCATCACCACCACCACCACCACCGCTGCCACCACCGCAGAGACAGGGACAGAGACAGGGAGAAGAGGCAGCGCTCTCTGGATACACCTATGATTACACAGCCAGCCGGCTCTGGGGGTTAGCCAACACACGCACACACACACACACACACTTTTGAGACCTTTACATAGTATATTTGGATTTGTAAAATGAAAAAAACTGTATCCAAAATCTGTTCTTCCCTTGGACACTAATATGTTGTAGAAATGAACAAAGATTTTAACTGTGACTTTATCCAACATCTAGATTTGGTTTTTAAATAGATGCAAATGTACACATAATTAGTTAGATATTGCCCAATTTGTACATGTATTTAATGGTAAAAAATAGTATTAATCTACGTAATCAACTGGCAAAGTATCATGATGATATCTATAGGTAAGATATGTTTGTCACGCACATACTGTATCTCTACTTGACAATGGCTAACTGTCTGAATGTAGACTTGTAGATTTGTTATGTACACAGACAGGGCTGAGCGAAAAATATATTTCTCAAAACAATGTCAGTCACCCGTGGTTACAACACTGAGGGTGTATCTATATCCTTTAGTCTGGGCAAAAGAGTACGATTATATGAATTCTGCACTCATATCCCCATAGTCATATCCTGAGTGTGAAAACCCACATACATCAAGAATGTGTTTTAAAAGAATAGACAGATTGAGAAGTTTACTAATACACATTCTGGTGGAGAGTTGTGAGCAGTAACCTGCGGACTCTCCTCTGGTTGCTTGGCAACTGTTCAACTATTCTCTTTCTAATAACTTGATTTATGAAAACATACCTGTGATTACACAAACATGCTTATGTGTCGTCAGACCTTACTTTAACTAATGACTTTATAAAGAGTTGTTTGCTGTTGAATTATTCATAGCCAAGTTATGAATAAAGTCAATATTGAAGGGTCAATGGTTGCTAATGGGCTAGTTAGTCTGTTGTTTATTATCTTTTTTAATAAACCAATAAAGGGCAGTAGGAAAGACTTTACACATTAATTCTGTATCTATACATGTTCATACATTACTAATAAAGGGTCTAAACCGTTGTAGATGATACTACAACTGCCATGATTGAGAATACTGAAACAGCCTCTCTTTGACCCTGCAGTATTGTTCTCCTCCACAGGAGGCGCTATGGTAGAGCCAGTCTCTGACCCAGCAGCCTGCAGGGAGCGAGGCCACGAGCGCGGACGCTCCCACGAGAGGAAGCACCACCACTCCACTACAGAAAAGCAGCGCTACTACTCCTGTGAGCGCTACTGTGGCCGGGGGGAACACTGCCACACCAAGTCTGCCACAACCAGCTGTGCAGCCTCCCCCAGTGACACAGGGCAGGACACCAGCAATAAGCAGGTGGGAGGCACAGCCATGGAGAGTTTAGGGACGGACCAGAGTGAAAGGAGATTACTAAAGGGGTTTATGAGTTGACAGTAAAAAGTCAGGTTTGAAATGAGGGGGCGTGGCTTCTCACCTTATGACGTCACATGGGGAGAGAAATCTGACTGGGTTTTTTTAACACAGGTTTTCATAAAAGAGAGAGGGTGGTTTTCTTTCATATTTCGGGAGTCTCTAGTCACACTGGGGAGCCATATTCATTCTTCAGAAATCCATGTTTATTTTGAAGAAATCATTTTCCCTCAGAATTGTATTCTTATCATGATAAAACACTCAGTCTATACCAAAGGGACAGTACAACTCTGATATCCAGTCCTGCTGCTTCCAATAGACATGAGACAAATAGACATTTCTAGAACTCTGTTGATCCTGATTCAAATGATCCCTTGTAGTGAGTTGGTGACTAGTTTCATCGCAGTGTGGCAGGCCAGCAACACTGTGGATTGTTATAATAGATGAGGAGACTGGACAGAGACAAAGACTGGTATCACATTACTTTCTAATTTAATTCAGATGAAAGCAGTAGGATTTCATATTGTTACATACATTCTGTTGCAAAATTACCATATGATATCAGTATAACACGAGACAGAATGTCAGTCTGAACCAGTCAAAGCTGAACACTGTAGGGAAATTAGAGGCCTCAGGCTTCCATAACTAGCCTGTGTATTAATGGATCCGATAAATATGAAATACTTTCCAGGTTACACTATATCATATCAGCCAGAGAAAACAAGCTTTTTGCTTTCAGACTTATGACCGTATTGGTCCGTGAAGGTACATTGAATGTGGTATATGATTTGAATGATTTGATTTGAATATTTTATTACCGTGTCATGCATTAGCATGCCCAGGCCACAAGGGCTTACAAGACACCATTATAAAACACAGACAGACCAAAAACCAAAAATAGATGCTAAACAATACTAACATTAACGATATATACGGTATAACTGTGATCCCTGTGCATGCTCATACTACTACTGTCTCCTCTGTGTGTGCCTTTGGTGCAGCCTCTCATGGCCTTTCACTTCTTTTCCCACTTTCTCTTTTCATCATTCTCCATCCATTTTGTCTATGTGGCTTTTCCTCTTCCATTCTGTCTCCTGTGTCTGTGTTCTCTCCATCATTTGTTCTCTGTCATCACACATCACATGTTGCTGTCTTTCCTCTCCTTTTCCTCGCTCCCTTTCCGACGTTTCTCTCCTCTTTCTCTTCTTTCACTTATTCTCCTCATCGTTTGTCAAATTGCGTGTCCAATTTCCATCCAGGGCAGTGGTTGGGTTAAAGGCGGCCCGGTGATGAGCTCCGGTTTTTGTGGCACGCCGCCGAGCCGTGGCCGTCGGCAGCTCCCCCAGACCCCCCTCACCCCGCGGCCGGGTGTGGCCTACAAGACTGCCCGCTCCTCCCCTGTGCACTGTGTATGGGGCCAGGCCTCTGTGAGCCCCGCCAGGCTGAGCCGCGGCCCCTCCTCCCCCTTCCCCTGCCCGGTCACTCGTATCAGCTCGGAGCCCTACCTGGGCCGGGGCCAGGGCGCGGAGGCTAGCCGCTACAGCAGCCTCCGCGAGCAGCTGGACGTCTTCCAGGACGCCGTGCCCTCCCCGCCTCGGACCGCTCCACTGCCTCGCTACGCTATGGGGGCCAGGCAGCAGCAGAGCCTCAGGGTGCCCAATGGGTACCACTCCAGCACCAACCCGGGCTCTGGTGTCAGGGTACCCAGGTATTACCAGGAGGCAGAGGAGGACGAATGGTGCTAGCATGGCTTTAAAAGCAACCCTTTTTTTATGCTTTTTTTTAAGGAAATGTGATGAGTTTTATCATCTTTAAAAAAGACTTTAGTTTACATTGTCACTGTATGTGTGTGTTTGTTTAATGCTGTATTTTGAACCTAACGTGAGATAAGGTTAAGGGGAACATCTAAACAGGGAGAAAGGAGAAAGTGGCTTCTATTGGAATGTGAACAAAAGGTGTAATCGTTATTAAAGGGCACATAGCATTACTGAACATAAGAGTAGGCTTTTAGCAGTAGTTGCTTGATTTGCTTTGACTTTACTGTCCGGATGACGTCACCATATTGACTCTCAAATAACAGAACAACATGAACACTCACTATAGGTCAATATGATAGTATCTCCTGACTTTGGAAGAAGTGGCTAGATGATAAGCCGCTATAAATCACCCGGATGTGGGTCATGCATAACATCAGTCTGTATTCCAGGGAAACCATTTAAGTTAACACAAGTGCTGAATCATTTTGCTGTTTGACTGGTGGGTATTTATTACTGAGAAGTAAAGGTCACATATTATGCTTATTTTCATGTTCAAATTTGTAATTTGGGTTTCTACTAGAAACTGTTTTCATGGTGTAGTGTCCAAAACACCTTTACATTTCTCACAGTGCCATTGCTGAATGTCCTCTTATCAGCCTCTGTCTGAAATGCTCCATTTAAGAACCTTTACAAAAAGCCAAGTATATACTGTATAGCATGGCGAACCATAGGCTGACTGCAACTGCAAAGCTGATGATAACTCTCTCTCATAACACAAACACACATTTTTCTCAATTGCTTAAACTTGAGGTTACTATTTAAGTTACTTGAGATGCACAATCACTCACAATAATATGAATACAACTAAAGACAACAGCACACTTAAGATGACTGACACTCTATTTATCAGGTGGTTCACGGACATTTACCGTCTTCCACCACAGTATCTATCCAGCAGCCAACAGCATATTAGACACATAGTATAATAAACATCTAGATTTCTAGGTGGAATTAAGGTTAGGCCTACTCGTTGACAGTAGCTGAAGGATTTATGAGTAATTTGAGAGTCCGTATGGCAGTTTCAACAGAAAGTGGTGGCACTGCAGCTCAACCAAATGGGACAACAAGTAGGGCAGTTCAGTGAAAACCAAAATGTAGTAACAAACCTCAAAGACATTATGAGACTGTACAAACAGCTGTGTTGCTCTTTAGTTTAGGACTCTACCATTCCCATGACGATGCCTAGTCCTTTATTACATTCCCTTTGTGTGTCCGTGGAACATGCTGTATGAAGTGCTGTCACACAAGACAGCCGCAATCCTTTTGGGTTTGTTAAAATGTTTCTTTAACACTTCAAGAGATGCAGCAACCGCATGTTAGTATACCTGACTGACTGCTGTGTTGCCTAGAAACATTTCCTTGTAGATTTTTTCTCTTTTTTCATTGTATGCATTGTTTTTGTATGATGACATATGAAAGAAAAAAACAAATGTGTGTTTTTATGTGAATTGCTTCGGTTTGTTTGCCATCGTTTCAGGTCTAATGTTTTTTCTTACAGACTTCTTTGCGATGTTTTAAGACAAAGTGCCTATCCTTTTTAGATATACTGTAGAGAAAAAAAGATGCAATGTTAAGCGTTTTTTCTAACGCATCTACACTTGAGTAGATGTTTTGGTTCATTCTGTATATGTAGCTCTGCAGGAAGACATGTTGTACAGAAAAGCCTTATCTCGCGAGAAGAGGAGTGATACCTAACCGTACCGATTCACAGAGAGGAATGGAAAAATGACCTCGTGAAAGTGGACTATTTTTCTTGTTTTTGATATCAACATTGTGCAAACGCTATGCGAGCTTTTTAACAACTATGAAAAACTGCATCGATATATCAATTACAGTTACATTATTGCCAGTAACACATTTCTGCATGTTTACAGTAGATGGTAGACTTGGTCAGCTACGTGTGTGTGTGTGTGTGTGTGTGTGTGTGTGTGTGTGTGTGTGCGTGTGTGTGTGTGTGTGTGTGTGTTGGCCATCTGTTGCAGAGTAGGGAGATAAAGGGTATATACTTTCTGATTTAGGACCCAAAAGTAGCAAAGGGTCTGACTCTTTAAGGATATTTAAGTCAAGCCAGGCACTGTGTGTGTGTGTGTGTGTGTGTGTGTGTGTGTGTGTGTGTGTGTGTGTGTGTGTGCGTGTGTGCGTGTGTGTGTGTGTATGTGTAACGTGTGTAGCGTGTGTGTATGTTTGTGGATTAAAGCTAACACTGGTAAGAATCAGCTGTTGCAGTTAAATTTTCGATCTCGGGGTCCACTTTGTCCTGACGTAGTAGCCTACATTTTATACTCTCATGGATAACTGGCAAAAAAAATCAATGTTTAATGTAATACCAATAGGTTATAACTCCAGTAGCCACTGTACATGGAGTTTGACAGCAGGACGTGGTACAGTGATCAAATTGATTCATATCATATATTGATGTCAGAATAGAATTTTTTTTGTTCTACTTTGCAATTTACAAAGGGAGGAAAACTGATTATCCTCTTCTCCGTAGCATTATTAGCTGTGTCCCAATTCCATATCACATACTTATTCTTCTTCTACAGCTTTTGTGTATGTAGTGAAAAATTAAGTATTTCAACACATTTCAGTATATACTGATATACAGTATGTACTTATTTGTCAGCCTGACTTGTTGGCAGGGTGTTGTAAAAGCGATACACAAGGGAAACAAAGAGTTAGAAGGCCTTATTGCCACAGTGACAAGATGGTGCTTGCAGAGAATAACATTTGTTTTAGTACAAGGACTCTGCATATAGGCTAATAATGGTCAACTTATCACATACTAAGGTTCAACCCGGTTGCTCACAACATGACAATAGAGTAACTACTCATAGCTGTGAACCAGTTTCAATAAATTAGGCTTCAAGAAGACAAGTATAGCTGATCACTAAACCATATTTATTGCATTTTAGCTCAAACACACTTAGGTGGTGTCATTCAAAATTCATGGTTTGATTTGGCGTGAAATGGTAAATGCAAAAAGCTAAAGCTTATTTATTATCTGATAACAATATGTCCGCAGATGGGAACACTTTTGGTTAGGACTGGTTAAATGTATTCAAAGAGTTGTGACCAAGATGGGCACTGAACATTTTACTGTGTAAAAATCAACGTGTCAGTGCTCTCTAGTGGACAAACTAGGTCATGGTGAAACTGTTTTCAAACATATCTCTGGCCTTTCTCTACTGACATACAGTATCTCACAAAAGTGAGTACACCCCTCACATTTCTTCACATTTTTCTTTATATCTTTCCATGCGACAACACTGAATAAATGACACTTTGATACAATGTAAAGTAATCAGTGTACAGCTTGTATAACAGTGTAAATTTACTGTCCCCTCAAAATAACTCGACACACAGCCATTAATGTCTAAACTGCTGGCAACAAAAGTGAGTACACCCCTTAGAAAAGATGTCCAAATTGGGCCCAAAGTGTCAATATTTTGTTTTGCCATCATTATTTTCTAGCACTGCCTTAACCCTCTTGGGCATGTAGTTCACTAGAGCTTCACAGGTTGCCACTGGAACCCTCTTCTACCCATTCATGACGACATCAAGGAGCTGGTGGATATTAGAGTCCTTGCGCTCCTCCATCTCCCGTTTGAGGATGCCCCAAAGATGCTCAATAGGGTTTAAGACTGGAGACATGCTTGGCCAGTCCATAACCTTTACCCTCAGCTTCTTTAGCAAGCCAGTGGTCGTTCGGAGGGTGTGTTTGGGGTCGTTATCATGTTGCAGTACTGCCCTGCGGCCCAGTTTATGAAGGGAGGGGATCATGCTCTGCTTCAGTATGTCACAGTACATGTTAGAATTCAATGAACTGTAGATCCCCAGTGCTGGCAGCACTCATGCAGCCCCAGACCATGACACTCCAACCACCATGCTTGACTATAGGCAAGACACACTTGTCTTTGTACTCCTCACCTGGTTGCCGCTCCACACTCTTAACACCATCTGAACCAAATAAATGTATCTTGGTCTCATCAGACCACAGGACATGGTTGCAGTAATCCATGTCCGTAGTCTGTTTGTCTTCAGCAAACTTTTTGTGGGGTTTCTTGTGCATCATCTTTAGAATAGGCTTCCTTCTGGGATGACAGCCATGTAGACCAGTATGATGCAGAGTGCGGCGTATGGTCTGAGCACTGACAGGTTGACCCCCGACCCCTTCAAGCCCTTCAGCAATGCTGGCAGCACTCATACGTCTATTTTCCAAAGCCAACCTCTGTGTACGACGCTGACCACGTGCACTCAACCTTCGTAAACTGGGCCGCAGGGTGGTATTGCAACATGATAACGACCCCAAACACACCTCCAAGACGACCAGTGGCTTGCTAAAAAAGCTGAGGGTAAAGGTTATGGCCTGGCCAAGCATGTCTCCAGACCTAAACCCTATTGAGCATCTTTGGGGCATCCTCAAACAGAAGGTGGAGGAGCGCAAGGTCTTTAATATCCACCAGCTCTGTGATGCTGTCATAAATGGGTGGAAGAGGGTTCCAGTTGCAACCTGTGAAGCTCTAGTGAACTACATGCCCAAGAGGGTTAAGGCAGTGCTAGAAAATAATGATGGCAAAACAAAATATTGACACTTTGGGCCCAATTTGGACATCTTTTCTAAGGGGTGTACTCACTTTTGTTGCCAGCAGTTTAGACATTAATGGCTGTGTGTCGAGTTATTTTGAGGGGACAGTAAATTTACACTGTTATACAAGCTGTACACTGAATACTTTACATTGTATCAAAGTGTCATTTATTCAGTGTTGTCCCATGGAAAGATATAAAGTAAAATGTGAAGAAATGTGAGGGGTGTACTCACTTTTGTGAGATACTGTAGCAACACATATATGCTGATACTGGTATATCTGTAACAAGCTAATATCGGTTAATATATCTCGATTGCATACTGTAAACTGTAAGTGTATTGTTAGGACTTGGGACACTGCTAGCACTCTCATATACACTCTTTAGATTGAAGTGGAAGAAGTGGATGCCTTGCTGGGGCTTCTTGGAAATGAAGGAAATACCTTCACTGTCGAAGTAAAAGATGTGGCAATATTGTCTTGCAGTCTTAGCTGTCTAAACAGTGTTGAATACTAAGACTGTAAACCTCTGACAGATTGGACATAATGTAGTTCTACTGTAAATGATAATAGACAACATTCATCACTGAGCAGCTCCTGTAATGGTCAAAATACCACAGATTGGTTTTAAACAACACCTCACCCACTGCTTCTCTCTTCACTTGCTTCAAATTCGAAAGAAGAAATGATTTTTGATTTCTAGAAATAACATATTCACCACAACATCTATCAGTCCCAGAGCTGTTGATGCCTGAAACAGAATATGTTGGCTGATTTACACACACCTTATGCATTATATGCAACCTGCTTCACACTGGACTGGCATCAAGATTGTCTTTTGTGAAATTTGATATATCTCTGTGTTTCTACATCACAGTGTGAAACATGAGGGGGCGGGATTTGAACCTATGCTGCAATCTGATTGGCTAGAAGCTATCTGGAAGATTTTTTTCTTGAGAGTCTCTGACCGTCAGCTGGTAGTAAGGGGGAAATACAGTGGCCTTGTTTATTGACAGTGACACACACACACACTACAGGGGCCAGGCACAAACTGAGGACCTGGGAGTCGGGCTATGCAACATTAAGACTCACCAATTTCTCCATCCATTCTGTAGCTTTTCACATGCTGGCCTCCTCAGATTTCAAGCTTCAGCATGATTGTGACCAAATGTTTTGTAGAAAATGGTATGAATAAAATGTGCAAACAAAAATACTCAACAATGCATAAAGGCACCAAGTGCAAAAAAGATTATTTAGGACTACAGCGACTTTCTATACGTATATTTGCATGCCGAACATTTACAGACTTTCCACAACGTTAAATGAAAATCCTATGGCTGAAAATGGGAGGGAATGTGTCCTGTTATAGATCACAATAAATGGGGTATTATTACAGCAATTTAACCTTGAATACTGTCAAAGTGATTTTTTTTTGTTGTCAAAAACATTACTACATTCTTCTGCAGATACATTATTAGGTTTAACAACAAAATCTGAATATCTTTACCTACTTTAACTATGCGGCCTCTCTATTGCGTCAAAAGAAACTAGTCTGGCCGAAAAGCCCACCAGATATTAGAACCGACCCAATGTCTTTTTCATTGGCAGTGTAGATGTGGCTTTTTTCTTGAGGAAATACAAATGTTTGCATGTTCTATCAATGTATGTGCATGTAGAAAAAACTTCGTACTTTTAGATATCATGTATTATTTTGTTGTTGATTTTTTAAATATTTGATATGAACTGTGGGGTTTGTTGAAAAGACAGATTTCTATGAATGAATAGTATTGATAGGTCTACCCCCATGCAGCAGAGCCGGAACATTCCTTTATTTGGGCGTTTGGGATTCAGTGAAACGTTTGTTTTGCCTGATTGTATGTTTCTTGGCCAGACTTTGAATTCTGCAGTTGTTTCTACATTAAACATTTTGTATGAAGCAAAGCTCCTTGAAATAAAAAAAGATTGAAAAAAGAAGCCCTAGCTGAATGTTTCGAGTGTTGATACAGCTTTGACTGCCTATATACTAACAATAATCTGCTGAATAACTGTGGGTTTTGACAGAATTATTATGTTTACCTTGTTTTTCACTTCAGCTGTGATTATTAAATCAGCATTTATTATTTTTGGAAAGATATATATATGTGCCATTGCTAATTTTCCACACAGAAGTAAATCATTTAATTCACCAATTTAACTAAGAATGCAGCTTTTAAAAAACGAGAATTAAAAAATACATTTGAAAACATTAGCTTAATCAATTTTTTTTATTGAATTCCCTCAATAAAAAAAAATATTCACTGTTCTAAAGTTACATTTTCAAAATCTTGTTATATTTCCCCTATTGAATTCAATTGTCTATCGGTCTCCCTTGTGTCGACGGGTGTATCTCGATTCAGGGGTTGCGGTCTACGAAGGCTGCATTTGAAGACCGATTGCGTCATAGCTGCACGCAAAGGTTGTTCCATTTGCAAGGCTCCTTGCAAGGCTCCTCATATGCAGCCGTGAAATGCAGCCTTCGTTTCACGGTTTTGAAGGCTGCATTAGATGTATCCTTCGTGGCCCAACATATCCCATGATTCATTGCGTTTGTTTCAGAGATGGCATACAATAAAATAAAAAATAACAAAACAGCAACGTGTTGCTCCATCTTCTTAACTTTTATCTTCCTTTCTTTTTTTCTTGTACTTTTTTCTTTTTTTCGTCTGGTAGGCAACTTCTTTTTCTTTTTTCCTCGTTGGCAGCTATCAGGGCGAGTCCTCACGCAAGGTAACGGCTTGTTACGCAAACCGGAAATGCTTGTAAACGGAGACCTGCGGAGACCGTACCGTTTAACACGCTCGTTGGGCCCTGGTTCGGCCTTCGTAGGCTATCGCCTTGGTAACACTTTACAATAAGGTACACAAAAAAAGAGTAGTTACCCTTTTTAAAAGGTAAATTTACCTTTCCAAAAAGGTAAGTTTACCTTTTAAAAAGGGTAGTTACCCTTTTAAAAAGGTAAATTTACCTTTTTAAAAGGTAAATTTACCTTTCCAAAAAGGTAAGTTTACCTTTTAAAAAGGGTAGTTACCCTTTTAAAAAGGTAAATTTACCTTTTAAAACATAAATTTACCTTTTTAAAAGGTAAATTTACCTTTCCAAAAAGGTAAGTTTACCTTTTAAAAAGGGTAGTTACCCTTTTAAAAAGGTAAATTTACCTTTTAAAAAAAAAGGTAAATTTACCTTTTTTTCACATCATAGGCCTACATCTTACTTTGTGTTGTCCGTAGGGTGACGGAAGAAGCCTAAGGCTTATCGAGTCCCGCCCCCATTTTCATCAGATTCAGATACACATTTACTGTTACAGAAAAGAAAAGTAAAAGTAAAAAAGAAAGAAAACACATACTGCAATAGTTGCACTATAAAGTGTATGATAGTCACTGGTCTGTTGCTAGCCAACCGTAATATGTGTAGCCTACTTTACCAGATGGCATGATGGCCATGATGAGTTTACAGCTCGCAGGAATGCATTTGTCTCTGAGCCACCTGAGGTTAATTGTTTTTTTGTTTTGTTTTTCACAATAGTCTTCTTTGCTATATAAATATGACTTCACTGTTTAAATTGACTGATCCTTACAAATTCCCTGAAATCATACTATTAT
This sequence comes from Hyperoplus lanceolatus, assembly GCA_026929865.2. Lineage (NCBI taxonomy): Eukaryota > Metazoa > Chordata > Actinopteri > Uranoscopiformes > Ammodytidae > Hyperoplus > Hyperoplus lanceolatus. The sequence goes on from CM049397.1 coordinate 6,601,836, forward strand.
CCTATCATTTTAAAAACGTTGAACTTGCAAATGCTTCCCTACATTTCTTTTATTTTGCCTTGTAGTTACCGGATTGTCCCACTGGGAGCCGCTGTTGCTGCACTAAAACCTTTCTTTATATGTCCATGACGAAAACACATTATCTGATCCTGGTGTAACTGGCCATGGAAGTTCATTGGATTGTGTATTTAATTGAAAATGTAGAAGGCTGTAATAGCACAGCTCTTTAATTTTAGCCCAATATCAAAAATCGGACATTTTCATCAAGTGGCTTTAGACTGTACACAATTAGGAACACTCTACCTACCCAGGGGTGGATTACTGCACGGGCACACCGGGCACAGGCCCAGGGGCCCAAGGGTTCAGGGGGGCCCTAAGCCAGAGAGACTGATAGTAACTTTACATGTCGCATAGTCAAAGAGCTCAGTCACTCAAGTCAATAACAGGCTCCAAAAAGGAATAGCCTAAATATAAGGATACTCATACTCATTAAAATGTAACAAGATATAAATCATCATGGGCCCCTCAACTAGTAGGGGAGAAATACAAAAGCAATAGTCTTAGCTCTGTCTAAGGGGCTCCATGAGGGGCCTTGAAGGCCCCCTCACACATACAGAAATAAACTTTCTATGTTTAAATTATATACTGTTCATATAAAGTAGCTATCCACCCTTTATCTGTTGAAATGGGCCCCTCCATCATAGAACATGGGTCTGCAGACCAATCTACTGTACTGTTTTTACAGTTGCAGAGTAAAGAGTGCTGCCTGTTTTAGAAAAATCTGAAAAATAATGTGCCTTCTGCATCTCAGGATTTGATATAGCCTCTAAAATGTCCTCTCAAAGTGCACCAGATTGATGCATTTTATTTTAAAAAGCTTAAAAAAAATCTGGGGGGGCATGCCCCCAGACCCCCCAACAACAACCAGGGTCCCTCTCACAGTATCCCAAAATCCTGTGGGAAACACTGACTTCCTTAATATGTTTTTGCCATTAATTGTATGTATCTGTTTGGAAAAGTCAGTGTACCTGACTGGATAGGGAGGAGTGGGGGGCCCTTTAAGAGTTTGTGCCCAGGGGCCCATTATCTCATAATCCGTCTATGTACCTACCCCTTGTTGAATGATTGAACATAGAATATTCTAAACATTAATAAATATTAATATCCTGATGGGTGGGGGGGGGGGGGGCACTATACCTTAGATCAATATGTAAAATAATAGTGGTTTACCTTGAAAGCAGTTATCGGCCCATGCCTAGTACAGTATACTTCTGATCTGCTTATAAAAGAATGATGAGAATAGTCATTTCTCCCGAGGGAATTTCTTCTATGGGTGTGTGTGTGACATGCAGACAGTGTGGTGGGTATTGTTTGAACTGAGCAGAAAGCTGATCTGTGTGCGCTCAGTGTCTTTCTCTGATAATGTCACATCAAAGAACCTGGGCTCCAGCTCACTGACAGCCGGGCCGGGCATCCAGCCAGGTCCACACTGTGAGTGTTGAGGAGCAGATTAGCAGTAATCAATGTCACTTACCTTTCATAGCAGGAGGGAGCTGCTCATACAGTATGTTGGCCACATGATTGTGTGTTTCATTATCGAAAATAAAAGTGCTTAAAGGTGCACTACGCAGTTTCATGGTAGGCAGATTTGTTTACCTTTGGCACATCCCGCTGCTAATTTACAAAACATATCTACTCTACATGTAATAATTAGTATTGATCATCAAAACTAAGTCCTTTTGAGGAACCTGAAACCAAATGTGAACTAAAATATGTTCGTAAACCAAACTGTGGGCCCTGCTGCTGTAAACAACAACTTTTATTTTAGCTTTCTAACTTCAAACCGTGTACCAGGGATCCAATTTTCCTGTGAGGAAAGTTTGTTTATTCAGTTATGTGAATCAGAAAATATTCACTCCTGTGACACCCAAAGTTACTTCACCCTGGACACCTTTCCATCTGTGTTCCCGCCTCCTTCTCTCTCGCTGTACAGTAATTGGAATTCTGAAATATAGTGCACCTTTTAATGAATCCATAAGACTAAAACTGCTGTGTATTTATCCTGGATTAGATAGACGTTATTGACTGATCGGACCGCAAATAAGTTGACAGTGTAGGGATTTAAATATAACATTATAAATATCAAAATGCTTAATGTGAAACAAAATAGATCCGGTGTTAATACACAGGCTAGGCTCTGTACACTGCTATGTGAACAAAAAGTATGTAAACGAAGGGGCCCGCCCTACCCAGTAACATACCCATTTACAGAGCATAGGCTGCGTATCAACACCGGATATATCTGGGTGTACACAGTAGCACGGACAGGTAGCAGATCGTGAGGAGATATTCAGCGAACAAGCATTCTCCAGAATTGCTGCTTCCACTTTGAATGCCCTGGTGAAGAAAAATGAAGGACAAACTACTGAGATAGTAAGTTTTTACTTGAGTATGACTCCTGGATTTACTTTTTTTTTTTTTTTTTTTTTTTTTTTTTTTTTTTTTTTTCTTTCAAAGGTTTTTTTATTCAACGAAATAATTTGCAAAGCAAATACAATACAATAATTAATTATTTTTTTCCCCTTTTTCCCCCCCCGAACACACCCCGCCCACATCCCACCCCCACCCACAACCAATCCTGCAGCACATAAAAGAAAAGAAAAAAAAAAGAAAGAACAATACACAATGTTAGAAAATTACCTAGACAAAATACACACTACAAAAAACAAAAATAAACAATCAATGAAGAAAGAAAAAAAAAAAAAAAAAAAAAAAAAAGGAGGGGAGGGGGTTGCTACTCATGTAAAATTGTTGTTTGTTTGTCAAAATAATTTATAAAGGGGCGCCAAATCTTGTCAAATTTAATCTCCGATCCCTGGGCCGTATAACGTATCTTCTCTAAATTCATACATGACATAATGTCCTTAATCCAGTATGAGTGGGAAGGAGGAGCAGGATCTTTCCACTTGAGTAAAATAGCTCTGCGAGCAAGCAGCGAGGTGAAGGCCAGAACCTTCAGCTTCCCTTTAGGCAAGCCCGGATTTGGAGCAATGCCAAAAATTGCGGTGAGAGGGTTCGGCTCAATTTGATGCTGCAATACTTCAGAGATTGTTTGAAAAACTGATGTCCAGAATTCAGTCAAGGTGGGACACAACCAGTACATGTGAAAGAGTGATGCCGGTGCGCTCTTACAGCTATCACAGGTCGGGTCTACATCGGGGAACATACGAGCTAATTTGGTTTTAGACACTGCCGTTTGTGGTGTTTTCTCCTAATTGGCCCAGTGTTTGGCAAAAAGGTCTGAAAAAAGCTAGGGTTGGTAATTTTTTCACTGTAATATTTGGCAAAACTGTCATAATAGCCATTCAGCTTTATGTAGGTGAAGTGGTCTGAAAATATTTTTTCATCACTTTGCTCCCCCCTGCCTGTGTGCTGCCCCCAAAAATTGCCACCGCTCATGTTAATTTTCATGAAATGTCATGTTATTATTGGCTGTGGGACTGTCCGCTCACCTTGGAAACGATGTTGATGCGTCAGTTGCGTGAGCGTTCACGACCCTAGCAGTCTGACACTACTGTTTGGCGCTACTACAGCGGACAGCGAATAGCAATGTCTTCACCAACGAACCCTCAATTTACCATTCCCCGGATACCAACAACTAACACGGTGGGAGGACAGTGTGTACACAGAGGCTGAGAAACACAGAGGAGGAAATGTATTTGCGGGCGGCTGGTGCTGTATGAAGCCGCTCGGGGTTAGAAGACGTGGGGAAAGTGAGCCAGGAGAATGGGCTTCCTGGTTAATTCAGTGAATATGTGTAGCTGTGCTTTAGCCGATAAAACAAGTTAGCACCGGTCGGATAGCATGAGATAACTCACCCGGTTGTGTGCGGCCACCACCTCCATATAATGAACCCAAACATAACGGCTAAGTCCGGGGAACTTTCACGACAAGTACAGCGAAGCACCGGGGTTTATCTACGCCAGCCACGGTCCCGCAACAGCCAGGTAGGGTAACGTAGGCTACTTGCCTTTATTTTGTACTGCCATGCACACAATGCTACTGTAAATGTGTTTGGTATGGTGCTGCCTTGCTGTTTGTGTTCATTTCCGAGCGGCGTGAATCTGCAATGCTGTTTTAAGGCAATTTGTTCCGTTCAGTTACTGTTTATTTGTCTTTTGGCACAATTGTTGGCCGTGTTGTTGTTGTTTTTGTGTGGACATGATCGCTGTTTTGTCGGGTTGGGTCTGATCGCAGCCATGGTTGATTAGGGGAATAAATATACCGGGGGGGAAACTACCTGCGTAGGTGTGTTGGGCGCGTTGAATCATTTTTGACACAAAATGATGAAGCGCCAGATTAGATTAACTGAATTCACATGAACGCGCATAGCTGTCGTTTGGAGGGAGGAGCTACAGCAGGCAGAGCGTTCTCGCAAACTCTCAACCCCAGCTTTAACAGTCACACATTCCTTTGCATTTCATCAAATGCCTTTGGGCGTTTGTTCTTTGGAACATGCCACCTCAGCAGAACTTACGAAAGAGTTCAATGAACGTTGATGGCAGCAGTGTTTTATGGGTGTGGTTTGCATTATATAAGGAAGTGTTGTTGAGGACAGACTTTATACGACTTCTTCTATCAGCAGCAGATCAGCGCATCTCCCCATAAATCAACTATGGCCAGCAAACCAGCCAGATGGTAAGACAATCAAATGTATTTATATTGTTAATTATGACTTGTATCTAAATATTTAACAAGGGGTGCACCGATTTTCAATATTTTACTGAAAATCAAACTATAAAACATTCAGCATTTATAAAACAAATTACCATTTTGGTAACACTTCATTCATTCATTCATTTATAAGTGATTCATAAGTCATATATGTCATTATATAATGATATGAACTAATGATTTAAAAACAGTAATATATATTTGTAGATTATTAATAAGTGCCATGTTAACATATCACAAATGTGTTATATAAAGCTTTTAGTAACTCATGAAAAGTTAATTAACAAATCATTGGTAAATTATTAATAAGTCATTTACAGACCTTTCTGCATCCCCCTAATCTAAAGTGTAAACCATTCATCAGGTACTAATGTGTAGTAGGGCTACACTAAAAATTAACATAGCTGAATCTGATTGCTCAAATCTTGCCTATGTCAACTAATCGTAGAATCATGCTATTTTCTTCCTTCTCATTGATCCATATTTTCATTGGCACATTTTTTTCCTAAATCACACTAAAGGGCTTAAATACCCAAATATAGTTTGTCCTCATGAGTTGGCATTAGAATGTATGTCTACTTTAGTCATTGACTTACACTATGGAGATTGATTAAAAGCTTAAGTTGCTTTCAAGTTTTTATTAACAGTATAATAGCCTGGATCAATACGCAGGAACATAAATGCTTGATTTGACGATTAGTTGACTACAGGCAAGATTTGAGCAATCAGATTCAGCTATGTACATTTTTGTCCAGGACAGCCCTACTCCATGTTAGAACCTGATAAATGGCTTACACTTTAGATTAGGGGGATGCAGAAAGGTTTGTAAATGACTTATTAATCATTTACCAATGATTTTTTAATGAGAATTTCATGATTAACTAAAAGCGTTATAGATGACTTCAACACATTTGTGATGTTATAATATCACTTATTAATCATCTACATATATATTACTTTTTTAAATCACAAGTTCAACATTATCTAATGACTTATTTATGAACATGTTATAAAGTGTTACCATTTTTTTTATATAGTAAAAGTATTTGTACGACTCACTGCTAAATCAAATTGGTTGGGAGGTCGGCGGTAGAGTAACTACAGATAGTGTTTTCATGTAAAAAGTCGTGTCTCTGGGATAACAACAGCTGAAAGCTCAGTAGAGGAGTTTGGTTTAGCACACATCAATGCAAAATAAGCCAATCAGCCTGGATCGATCGGATGGCTGATAGATCGGTGCATCTCTAATATGTTTGCATTAACTTATGCAAATGATCAACTGACAACAAAAGGTCTAAAGGGGTTAGTGCTTAAATGGAGTAACACGACTTCTCTTAAATCCCATGCATTGCACAGGAATATCATTTTCTTAATTTGTGCCATTTGATTTGAACTGGTGAACCAAAAATACTAGAAACACCTTTCAGTGTAGCATCACATGACAGCCTCTAAAATACTCATACGTTAATCAGCCTGTCAGTTGTCAACACTTGTATTATTTGTTTAAAATCTACATTTCTAACTATATCGATGGTTTCTGTTATCCCCTCAAGAGAGTCCCATTATTCAATAATAAGGAGCTCCGGATTGTGTTGGTTGGGAAGACTGGAACTGGGAAGAGTGCCGCAGGAAACACCATTCTTCGAAAAAAGGCATTTGATTCTGATTTCTCCTTCGAATCTCAGACCAAAGAATGTGCAAAGGGCACTAATAAGGTAGATGGACAAAAGATTGCTGTTATCGACACTCCGGGTCTGTTTGACACCAGGTTTAGTGAAGAGGAAACCAAAAAACATGTTGGTCAGTGCATTAAGAATGCTTCACCTGGACCCCACATCTTCCTGATCGTCATCAAACTGGGCAGATACACAGAAGAAGATAAGAATACTGTGAAGAAGATTCAGGAGCTCTTTGGAGAGGACGCAGGCAAATACAGCATGGTTCTCTTCACCTTTGGTGACCTGCTCCAAGGGAAACCGATTGAAATATTCTTGGAGGAAAACGAAGACATGCAGGAACTCGTCAACAACTGTAACGGCAAGTACCATGTCTTCGATAACACCCTGGAGGATCGTTCTCAGGTCAGGGAGCTGCTCACCAAGATCAGAAATATAACAGATAGGAACGGGGGAAGCCATTACACCAATGCAATGTTCCAGGAGGCAGAGAGGCTACTTGAAGCGGAGACACAGAAAGTCCTGTATGAGAAAGAAGAGGAGCATCGCAAAGAGCAAGAGAAATTAGAGAATGAAATAAAAGAAAAGCATGAGAAAGAATTTGAGAAATCGAAGAACAGATGGAGGTTAAAGCAGCACGCGAAAGAGAACTGAAAAAGCGAATTGCAAATATGTAGAAGCAGCAGCAGTAGTAGTTGAGGCTTCACCAGTTTGAATGTATGTTTATATAAATTAAATAAACAATGCTGTATCATAGTGTCGATTTATCTAAAAGCCCCGCTGAAAGACAAATTCTCCTCCTGGGAGAAAATGTTGTTCCTTTTTCTAGTTAAATGCATCAATCTGGTCCACTTTGAGAGGGAAATTAAAAGGCTTAATCAAATTAGTTTGTGATCGTCAAAAAATATGTGTCCTATGTGTCCTATCTTTTGTAATAAGTCTTGTTAATAGGGGAGGGTGGGGGGTTGCGTGAAGTCACTGATGCATGCATTGAGGTAAATAACGTTATGAAATTGATGTGGAGATGTCCAGGAAATTAGGCCAGAGATACTTTGGCGTGGCCATGTCAAAGCGAACCTTAATTAATGGCAGGTGATATGCATTACACCTATTATTAAAGCAGCTAAGCTGATGCTTCAAGCTACTGAGATGGTTCGACCCAGATACCTGGCTGACGCGCTTGTTTTCTCTTCACTATTTGCTTTCTTGAGTTGTAAATAATATCATCAGAGCTTCTTCTTGTGTAGCATACAATAAGTTTATTCCACCGTGCAATATTTACATTCAAAGTGCAGCTTCATAGCGATGCAAAACAATAGCGGTCAAAAACCGTTTGCCCTTCCAGGTCAAACACCTGTCAATCATTGTTCCTGTCATGCCTTTATAGGGCAAGATTAGACTGCCACCTAATGGCCACACAGTGCATAACAGACAGACACTTATAGATAACATTTGGCTTCTACACCTATGTAAAGATGAAATATGGTAAATTCTATAATTCATGTGAGCATCCATTGTAATGTTTGTATTCAAGGCCAGGTTGTAAAAGTGTAAAACTATATGCCCAGTATGAAGGAATGATTAAAGCAACTGAAACATCTTTCAGCAAAGATATGGCCAAGTGTGTATTGTTTCAAAACATGATTCTATCCCCATGATTCTATTCTATTCTCAGCCGAGCTAAGGGTGTAAGGGCAGGGTGTCATATTGTATCATATTGTATGGAATGTCAAGCCCACTGAGGCAAATGTCTATTTGTGATATCGGGCTATACAAATAAAACTGATTTGATTTGAAAAGGGGCATCATATGAGCAAATCTCATTAATCTCATTAAGCTCTGCATTGAAGCATATGCAGCAAAGTAAGAAGACTACTTGGAACTATGTGGACGAATCATAAAGTAAAGCACTGCCCTCTGGTGGATTATTTGGGCACGACAAAGGCAGGAGCAGACATCTAAAGGCCAATGTCTAATGTAAACTTCCAAACCTTTATTTTGAAGGAATTATGATGAGAACATTTATATTGTTACTTTTATTTCTACGTGAATTTAACATATAAAAGCAACTTATAATAATAACTGTTACTACTAAAATAAAAAGAACATTGTTTGTTGATGTCCTTAAAATGTAATTTTTTGTGGCTCATAAATTGCCAAAATTATTATTTTATAATGTTTTTTTTCTGTACATCTTATTCTTAGTTATTTTTATGTTTACTTTTATTGTGTGCACCATCTTCAAAGCAAATTCCTTGTAGGCGTTAATGTTCCTTGAAATAAACGTGATTCTGTATTAGATGTGGTTTACAAGAAGGCCCACTATTCCACTGTCTTTGGAGCTGCCACCCAAAAACACTTTTAATACCGGTAAAAAGGTCTTTCAACTGTATCTGATGTGATTATTTATATAAGGGTTTACCTGGCACCAAACAAGGTTGTTGGTAGGCAAAAAATTATTATTTTAACTACATTTTAAATTCCATTTAATTAACCCGATTTCATTTAACAATTTAGGCTGATCCATTAGGTTTATAACACGCTCAAAGATAGCAAAATGCATACTTTCATTAAGTATATATTAAGTACTATAAATTCAGTAAGTAATGCAAAACTTACTCATTCACTCCTTGTAGTCCAAAGCCTCTTGGTCTGGTCATCAGTAGTAACTACCACACATCTAAACGTCTCTCACTCAGTTTGCACTGCAGTGTCTTCAACTTTCACACAGACAAAAATAACGCACACAATTCCTTAATTAAAAATCTATTCAAATACAGACATGAATAGTGCTAGTGAGAAATGAATAGTGCTAGTGTTTTCAATCATATCTTACCATCTTTAGCCTGTAAGCAGTGGACAGCTGCCCCAAAAAGTAGCCCAAGCTGCGTGGGGCCGCTATGCTTCTGGCAAAGATAACATGTCATCTCCTCATTGTGCCTGAGCCAGTTCAATCAGGAGAGACTTAATGAATCAGAGGTTAAAGAATGAACAATTCATGTATTGAAATATGCTCTAGATATTAGAAGAGTCTTTGGTGATAAGACCCCATCTTTAAGTCATCTGAAGGGGGAAGCAAATTCTTGGGCTGCGCAGAAAAAAATAGCACTGTGATGAGTAATGGAGGTGAATGGGGTGGAAGAGGGTTGTATCAATCACTGAATTGACAACTGACAGCAAGGAGAGTACATTTTCAAACTCGACAGGAACAAGGTGATTGGCTCACTGAGGTTAGGGTGAATATGATTTAAGCTAAGTTATAAATGGTGCAGCTGGTTCATCTTCTTGATTGAACTTTCGCTGCCATAGTTTGTCAAAACCACTGGCTCTGTGTTTAGATCTGGGGAATTGAAAAAAAAGTGATGTTAAAATCATGTTAAAGACGGCTTTCTGTGAATACATGCCTAATGACACTGTGCTGAATCAATTCCTCGCCTTGACTCCCTGCACTAAGCTGTTCTCTGCCAACGGCCCCTTCCCTTATTGATACATTCACGGAATCTTCGCGTCAAGACGAACAACGCGCATTTAACGTGATATAATAAGCGTACATCGCTGCCTGTCGTGAGCTATTGCTGAATAACTGCCTAGAATGATCAAATGTCTGCACCGTTTGTTTCACCTGTATTCATCACTGTCCTCCTCAAGGAACCCTCTTTTTGGCATTTTCAAGCTTTATTAGACAGTACAGAGTCGAAATGGGGAGACAGAGAGAGGGGGGGGATGACACTCAGTAAAGGTCCACGGGTCGGATTGTAACCCGCGACCACTGCAATATGGTACGCGCTCTACCCACTACGCCACAGGAGCGCCCCATCAAGGAACCCTCTTTAAAGCAGTTGCGTTATTTCAACAAAAGCAGAAATAGGTAGAGTTATTTTCAAAATATATCGAAAATCTCAGATCTCTTTTAACACGACAAAACAAATCCATCTACACAATGCATCTATTTTCCGTTCTCGTTTCAGAACCATGGACAGAGAGCGTAAGTTTATTTATCATCATTAGTCACTTAAAACAAACTTAAAGCCAATTACGCTGATGGGATGCAATGTTAATTTAGGCCAACCCCTTTAAGAAATGCATAATAAACAATATTCACCTGTTCCAAGTATGATGGTACTGCCTGAAATCAAGAATAACCAGACTGGAAGAAATGTTGTGGAGAAAAATTTAAGTTGAAATTTTCTTGAGCTGCTTCCATTCTGGGATGCAGACATAGTATGGCACCGTGATAGCGCTTCGATGGACTACTACGGTCACTGCATGTTAGAAGAAACTGTTGTGAAGTTGTAGACTTAATAAGCTATTCCTATTTATTAACTTCAAGCCTCTAAAGCAATTTATTTTAACTTCAGAAAGTGATAAAATATGTTTTCAAAAGTTTAAAAAATTAAATAATATTAACACTATTACATTATTTGAATGATCTTGAAGATCTGAAATGCAGTATTTGGAAATAAACTAAACTTTAACTAAAGCCTTTGAAAACCGGGTCATTATTAATCAAAATTGAATGTCCCAATAACTCAGGGGACTACAGTTGGAAATTAGCCAAAACATTTTACTGTAACTTTAGCTACGTTAGCTCCAAAAACACAGAGGCTTAATTTTAGCATCAAAAACAACACCAACAACACCAAAAACCTACATATGTAGGAAATTAAGCAACTTACATTGTCAATGTCCACGTTCGGCTCACCAGCTGCACAAGACGTGTGTAGGATGGATTGACTGAAGAGGAGATACAGGTCCAAACCAGGTGCGAGAAGTTGCCGCGTTGCAAGCTTTGATATATAGCTTAGAGAGAGAGAGAGAGAGGGAGAGAGAGACATAGAGAGAGAGAGAGAGCCGCACCAAGTCCACCGCGGAATGAAAAAAGAAAGCTTCAATAATAGCTTCAAAGATTGTTAGCTAGCTAACTGCATAATGCGACACCCGTCGTTGGCGCTAGTCCAGAAAGGTCTTGGATATTCTTTTTTATAGAACGTTCAGACGGAGATCTGCCGTGAGGAAAGAGAGGATATGAGTGTTATAAACAATTTATTCTCACGTGTGTCGTATTTCGATTAGCTGCAGCATGCTATCTGAGCGTAGCATCAACATCCTATGAACTAGATTGATCTAACACAGATTTGAAACAGTCGCCACATTAAAAACATCAGACGTCATATTTTTTCCCCCATGTAAGTACATATTTCAAGTCTGTTAAATTATTGAACCCCTATGCACATTAAAAATAGTATGCAGGAGATATTATGGGCACTGTCACACTAGTAAATCGTCACTGTCTGAAATTTTCAATCGTTTTTTTTCTCTTTATCTGTTGTGTATTTGATGTATTTGAATTGTATATTGTGTTGTTTTTGCTTTGCATTTGTTTGACTCGACATCATTGTAAATGAGTGATACACACACACACCGCTCAATAATCTCTACAGTATAAATAAAGGTTAAATAAAATTAAATTAAATGTGGACATCAGCGTTTCCCAAGGTATGGTGATCATCTCATTTCATCTCATCAAATTTGGGAGATTGAGATTGATGTCACTTTTATCAGACGCATCTGAGCCTTAATGTCGAGATCAGACTAAATGATTTCAGACAGATAACGGCCGGATCCAACAGATTTAGAGATTAGGGCTGTTACTTAAAAGTCGATGATTCAAATCAACTGTTTCAACATCCACAGCAGATGTATCAGAATCAGAATCATTTATTGTCATTGTACAGTGTACAACAAAATTGTAGCAGCATTCCAGTATACACACTAACACAATATATAAGAATTTGTTAAAATTTTTTGAATCTGAGGCTTCCCACCATCAATGCAACAAAAACCAACAAAAAAGTGTAAATCAAGTTTATGCAAAACAAATAATTCATTAATTAATAAATATAAAATTAATATAATAAAAACAATTAATATAACTTACAATACGTAAATAAAGATATATAATTGTGAGTTATGCAATTCTTAGATATATTTAAATTTATTTGAAATTATTACAACAGTCATTTAAACTTGTTATATAAATGTCTTTATCGGCAACTGATTGTGATATTGTGTTATAAACCATTAAGCAACTCTTAAAAATGCTTAATAGGAGGCTATAAAAAAAATTATACATTTGTCCTAAACTTCTAAAATTGAGCTTCTCAACAACTTCATCATAAGATAAAAAGTTAATTTTCTAAAAACACAGACAAAAAAAAAAAAAATAACATTTTGAATAATAATAATAATAATAATAATAATAATAATAATAATAATAATAATAATAATAATAATAATAATACTAATAAATTCTGAATGTATTCTAAACTTGCATCGAAAGTGCTTTTCTGAGGTGGTATATACTGTAACCGTATATATTACAACTGTCTGGCTTGAGTTTCGGCCTCTCAAGCCACTCCTGCTACAATGCAGAGAACTCACAACAAACCACAACGCTTTGATGCTGAATTGACTTGTCCGACTACATCCAAATCGAATGACAAAGGCAATCAAACATCTTTAAACCCTAAAAATACTACTACTCGGGGCGCTCCAGTGGCGTAGTGGATAGAGCGCGTACCATATTGGCTCTGGCCTTTGTTGCAGTGGTTGCGGTTTCAAATATGACCCGTGGACCTTTACTGCAGGTCATCTCTCTGTCTCCCCATTTCAACTCTGTACTGTCTAATAAAGCTTGAAAATGCCCAAAAAATTTATTCGAACAAAAAAAATACTACTACTGGTTGGATAGTTGACTTTAAGGATAAAAACCATAGGAAAACTTTTTTTTAAATTTTATTTTAATATTTACTTTTTTAATTTTATATGTTTTTTTTCATGAAACATTTATAGATACTTTTATTACAACTGGCAACAATGCTTTGCATGGGAATATCATTTTGAAACATAAATATATTTAAACATTAAAACATTTTACTTCCAGTGCTTCCAACATATGATTTACATGCGTTTAACTATAATTTAAATTTTTATGTGTATTGATAATTATTGTGGATTTCATTACCACTAACCATATGGCTGTACAAGCTAATAACAGGCTTGAGGCTTCAACATACTAAATGGTGCTCCGAGGAACTTTTAAATATTTCTGAAACAATCAAATTTACACTACATGTAACAGCAAACCAGACCATCAGAGCAAGGAATGCTATTTTTATGAAGTTTTTCTTAATGCCTTTGTCATGGGTATACGCTCACCCAGGAACAACAGCTGGCGTAGTAAAAACACTTTCGTCCAAAGGGAGCGCTAGAATAAACACAAACTAAAAGTTCCTCGGAGCAGCTTTAAATGCCTTGAATATGGGTCATTGACGTGTAAGAGTTTTCAACAAGCTAATTTAAAAATACAAAAAAAAAGAACATATTTTGCAATTGTTCAAACAATAAGAATGTTGCGTGCTATTAAATTCATATACATTTTTAGATTCTTGATTATTTTAGTGCTTTTCATGTATAGCAGTTGGGCCATGGCCTTCAAAAGTGTCATGTGGTGCGACCGTGATTTAACTTAAAATAATAGATTTAAACATGCTTCATATTTATTTTACCAGTTGATTAGTAATAAACAATTTTAGAAATAATGTAATTGCATTTTTTATTTTATTTTGTAACAAATTATACCATAATTATTTTCTATAATATCCAAGCTGCCTACGTAAATGCAGTCAGCAGACTTGATTTTCCTGTATATTGCATAAAACTGATATAAATGTTTAATGAATACCATACACTTGAGCACATACTGTATAAGTGTGATTACCATTTCACCACACAAAAATGGCATATTTATTTTTAATTTTAATACAATTATTACTATTACTGATCAGCACCGGATGACTATTAGTGCACCAAATGACATAAATACCTTATATGATTGAAAATATATAAAATAGGTCAATCAATAATAAATATCATACAAAAACATTGATTCAAATAGTTTTATTAAACTTTACAGAATTTTCATGAAAAAATATTTCATAAACATCCATTTTCATAAAAATTTGAAGCAATAACAAAACAAAGCATTAAAGGTGTAGTAGGCGATTCTGGAGAATGCTTGTCAGTCCCTTTAGTTTCAAAGTCAGTGAATATCTCCTCACGAGCCACTACCTGTCCGTACTGTGTGTCCACTGAAAATAAATCTGGTGTTAATACACAGCCTAGGCTCCGTAAACTGGTATGTTAACAAAAGGGGCTTTGTCCAACCCATTGTAACCAGCAGCAATGCTATCGATATAGGCTAAGCTGATCGGCTTATACTTTAGCTTTGACAAGTGCTTGGCTTCAACACCAAATTAAGTGTTGACATGCTTATTGCCACACTAGCTAGGAGACTACTACAAAAACACATGCAACCCCTAGTTACGGTTGGTCGGAACCCCTTTGTTTACATAACAGCCTAGGATGTGAATTAACACCAGATGTTTTTTCCAATGCACACACAGTACAGACAGGTAGTGGATCGTGAGGAGGTATTCACTGATTTTGTCAAAAAGGGATATTGACAACAAGTCTTCTCCAGAATTGCTGACTCCCACCTTTAATTGAAGTACACATTCATGAATAAACAAGTAATTTATCTTAACTTTAACAGTAATCATGTCGATGATGGGTTTATGGAACGTCCTTCTCCTCGCAAGGTACTCGACAAGGCTGTAGATAAAGGATTAAAGGGGAAGTCAGCGATTCTGGAGAACGCTTGTCAAAATCACTTTTTTGTCAGAATCAGTGAATATCTCCTCACACTACCTGTCCATACTGTGTGCGTGCTGAAAACAAATCTGGTGTTAATGCACAGCCTAGACTCTGTGAACTGGTATGTAAACAAAGTTGCCCGTTTACTGAGCCTAAGCTGTGTATTTTCAGTGAACACACACATTAAACACAGGTAGCAGCAGATCATGAGGAGATATTCACTGATTCAGTAAATAGGATTTTACAACAAGCTTTAGGTCGCCTGACATCCACCTTAACATGCTGCCTGTTGACAGATTTCACTTTGTTTATGATGGCATCTAGTAAAAGATTCATGTAATAGAAATACATATGTGTTAATAATAAATGCATCATTATGAAAGTGAAATGACATTCTCCAAAATAATCTTTACATTTTTTTATTCTCATATTATTAGACATAAACCATTTTTCTGAAATGTTAGAAAATAGATCTCAGATTACATAAAAGTATTTTAATAATATTTAAAAAAAAGCACTTAATGCATGTGAATCATCGACTATATATATAAACACAAAAACTGCCAATCTAGGACATATTTCTATCATGGAAAGCACTTAACAATGGTCGCACCACAAGTTCAATCAGAATTTACAGGCACAGAATGGGCCACTTAAAGAAAACAAGCTAGCTTTTAACAATAGGGCACCAAGACATTTATAATAAAAGTATATATTTGTAGAAATAACTTCATATTTATTGTTTTTTGGAATTAGGTACCACATGACATCCAAAAGTCGACACATCATACCAGCTGTTATAAAGGTTGATTTTTTCCAAATTTAAGAGTGAGCTACAAACCTGTTTGAAGCTTCCATGGTAAATCCTTGGTAAATTGGCATATGATGCAACGTCCTGTCTTTGAATGGATTTCAACATAAAAGTACTAAAAGTGGTTGTTCTTGATGGTCGCACCACATGATATTTCATGAAATGGACAATTTGGTACAAAGTTTGTTTGTATATAATGATGGAAATGTAAATGCAAAAGCTTTGCAATTTTGCACAGAACTACAACACATGTAGGAGGTCATGCCAAATAGGGCAGACTAATAATTAAATACATTCAGAGTAATGTCAAAGAAGTTTTAAAAACAGAAAATCATTGTGGACGGTCGCACCACATGATTTTGACACAGATAACAGAAAATTGCAAATGACTAATGTTTTTTGAAAAGTTTAAGTGAGCACATATATGGTCAATATGCCACAAATATATGGTAGGGGAAGGTGGGGTGATTTGTGCAACTTTTTACTCAAAGTGATTTTAAAGTGAGGCCTTGACAGTTATGTCTCCAACTCAAATATGTACATATATTTCAGGGTGTTGTGCATCCCTGGCAATAAAAACTTTGGTTCTGGAATAAACTGTTTAAGAAATATAGCTTTCGGAAAAAGAGTTGTCTTGAGTCACAATGACAAAGTCACCATCATCATCTTTCTGGCCATCTGAACTCTCATCAGTGGTGTCGTTAAGTGGAATTGAGATGTCACTCTCTCCTGAGCTACTGTAGACTATCACTTTTTTTTTGGTGACCAGCGTATACAGCCATGCCACTGGCACAACTCTCAGAAATGTACTTTGCACTAGTTGCTCCGTGCTTGTGGAACCAACTGCCACCTGACAAATGTGATTCCCCCTACATTTCTGCCTTTAAATCAAGGCTCAAAACCCATATGTACACCCTGGTGTTTCCTCCCCATTAACCTCTGCTCTACTTACTTACCTCTACTCTACCTGTGTTTATATGTGGATGTCTGTCCTCTATGTCTTTTATTTTGGTTATTGTTATTTTACCTTTATTTTTTACCTACTGATGCACTATGTTATAAATGTGCTTTTATAAATACATTTTACTTACTTACTTACTTATTACTCACACCAGGCCCTTGCCACAAATCACCCCATCCCCAGAATTTTGGATAATAGGCATGATGCAGCAATTTAGGGTTGACATTGTGTAACTTATATAGACTCAAAGTGTAGCATACCAAAGCACTAAAACATGTCAAATGTTTTCAAACTTGTCTATAATTGTTCAGACACAATAATCAAAAAACCCAGTTTTTTGAGCTTAAATGTGCTTATGTGCTTATTCCTTGTGTCTCCCTTCTTTACAGGATGAGTCAAATGGATGGCTCTTCTTAAATATGTGGTCACATTTCCAATTTCTTCCACGGTTTTCTAGAAACAAGGGGTTTTGCAACTTCCAAAATGCACAAATCACCCCACCTTCCCCTATATATGTATGTATTTGAATAATTTTTCAATTTCAAATGAATGCAGGAGTATAGAAAATGAAGGCGTCACGTCTCTGACCCATATATTGATTATATGAACATAATTGGGATACTCAAGTCCCTGGACAAGTTAAACATTTTCTTTCAATGCACTAAGAGTAAAATGTTATCAGATTGTATGGTATTTCAATTTGCACCTTAATTATCATTTAAAAATGCACCTACGTTACGGGCAGTTTGGATTCACTGAATGGAAGCGAAAAATTACTTAACTGCTTTAACATGCCTTAAACATAAACATACATCATGTTTTTTTAAATAAAGCCACAACAATGTATAGTGTATCCTCTTGAATTGATAATGTAATACCTTTTGTCAGCATAACTATAAAGATGATAATAATAATATTGGTGTATCAGTTTCTAAGAGGACTTTAAAGTGGCTGGAGTTAATGTATAAGCTCAGATGTGATAACTGTAGAAAACAAATTAAATGTTCCAACCTCTTAAGAAAAGTTAAGCCAGGATCAGGCTGCACTAAATAAATACATTTGTTTGATATTTAATAAACAGATAAGATAATTAATTTCTTTCCATTTACCTTACACTTGAATCTTAGTGGCTTCCATACTGTTGCCTCACAATCAGTTCAAAATGATACCAAAATGTACTTTTATGTAATTAAACTCAAGAATGTTAATAAAATGTTATAACGCAGTTCGTAGTCTCATTTATTTGATTTAAGTGCTACTGCAAACATGTTTTACTGACATCGTGGGGACATACAGACATTGTGGGGAAGTAAATGATTACATTTAACTGTAAGTACATTTTGCTGCATCTGGCTCAGACTGATATTTAAGCAGCTTAAAGAAAAGAGTAAAAATAGATTTAACTACTTAAAAATAATAAAAATCTTCTACATAAATAATAGGCCTATAAATGTCAACTGGTTAAACTCTCCCTATTAGATTCAAGGATATATACAATCTTGTATGTGTGTGTATCTATGTTGGGGCCCTTGTGAAATGTTGAACCAACTTAATGAGACTGAAGTGGCAGTGGTAAAAGTCACTGGGAAATTGGAGTAAAAACAAAGATTGGAGTCACTGTCTGTGAAACAAAGACAAGAGCCACACTAGCACACTAGGCTGGCAAGCTACTTGATCGAAAAGGTAAAACAAACATTAAACATCAATCTGCATATAGACTAGCCAGCGCCTTCAACAGCTGACCCATAGACTGTTTACACTCTGACAGCTGCTGTCCGTCCGCGGCATAAACCCGCCTACCAAGTAACGGTGCTGTAGACAGTAGTAATCCAAACCAATGTGATGATTAGCACTGTTAATGTTGCACATATGCTATGCCAGCATCCATTTTTGTTTAATCAGAACACAACTGCTTCGCCTAAAATAAAATGTTATCAGATTAAGGCAATCAGATTATTGTGATTAATTGTAGAGCAGGTCTCTTCACTTTTAAAGGAAGCCTATCTGAGGAGCACACTGGTAGATGAGAACCATGACAGCACTGCCACCAGCAGCGTTCCACTATTACCTCCGATGTCCAGCTGACGACCCATAGGGGGGCCGGGGGAATGCCCCCCCGGGAGATCTTTTTTACCTTTTTAAAGTGAAATGCATGAATCTGGTGCACTTTGAGAGGAAAGTTAAGAGGCTAATTCTGAGGAATTTTGTGTGAACAAATAATTTGGAGACACTGGGTCAGATGAATTAGAAGCTATTGAAGAAGGACACATGGATTTTCCATAAAAATATAAATTTGAAACAAAATATTATGCAGGGTCCTCTGGGTTGGGCTTAGTGCTCTTTTTCTTTTACGGGACATATTTTTCTGTAATATAATGAATTCGTTTAAATGCAGTGAGAGGAACGAAGCAGAAGAACTCTGTTGTCCAGTTATCTTTTTTTACTTATGCCTCGGGGCGGCTCTGCTGACCACTGACCACTATAAGCGGGTGGGTAACTTGGAGGCAGGCTGTCCTGCCCCAATAATACAATTAGAAAGCAAATGCATGGTAATGGTATATTCTTTAGTATTCATTAATTATCTGAATTTTATTTGACATTTTCTTGGACAGCGAACGAACAGGTCCGTCCGATAGTGGGTCTGGACTTCCACCTAAAAAAAACCAAAAAAAAAAAACACACATTTGGGTGGTGCTGTATAGTATGTACAATGCTTGTCTGATGTTATATGCCATATAGTGATTATGCCAGATGAACAGGAAAAACAAACTTTTTAATGCTGATTTAGGTTAATTTACCCAGTCATTGGGTCATTTTAGCCGTCATGGCAACAATTGTCCCCCCTGAGATTATTGTCCGGAGCCACCACTGTCGATCAAACTGAGTTTCTTTCACACGCCTCTCTTCGGTTACCTGACAGAAAAGCATCTCTACCTCTGCCAACAGAGAGGTGACTCACTGCAGTTCAGCAGAAATCACAGAATTTAGAAAACAGTTTACTGAACTATTGTTGAACTTAACATGTTTGGCTTCTTTGAGTTTGCTGGCCATGTTTGAGTTATAGAGAGCAGAGCAGAATACATAATCATTGTGTTATAATGATGATGAGTCGTTATAGCTAGATATTAGTCCCACAGAGCTGCTAGCATGGCTCTTGTCTTAAACTCAGACACAGTTACTCTTATCTTTTTTTTACTCCACTTCTGGCTCATTAAATAATTTTTCGGATAAACAGTTCACAAGGGCCCCAACAAAGATACACACACATACATTGATGTATACACTTGAATCTTATATGGAGAGTGTAACCTGAGCAGGGCCTCTGGAACATATTTTTAACAAGGGGTGTTCAGGGTAGGGGGGGTGGTGGACAAAACTCATTGTCACAAAACGCTGTTTCTACTATTTTTGTCTTTACTTCTTACATCAAGATGCAATAACCTGCAACCAAATCTGGTAGAAGATTTTTTTTCTCCCTTCGATCTATATTTAGAATATACATAAATTACAAATTTTCATTTAGTAAAAGTATTTGTCGACTTTAGGCGAAATTAAATTGGTTGTTCTGAATACTTTTGGAGTAGTTCCTCCACGGCTTATTTCAGATTAACTGTGGACTTGCACTAAAAGCTTCAAATGTGTCTGTGGGCGCTCAGGTGGCTGCCATGACGCTGCTCTCTGCAGCCAAGGCTCCAGTCGCCCTTTGTAGAGAGCGTACATTGAAAATGGATAGCTGCTGGCTCACTGACGTTTGTGGTGTTTCTCCCTAGTGGCCCCAGTATCTGGCAAGGCGTTGTCTTGTTCACTGATCGCCTGGGTCCCACTTGCGCAACAGTTCAAAAACAAACTTCAACAGCCAGGATACCACAAGTGGAACTTTTATTGTGTTTTCTGCTGCGTGAACTTGGGCCATGGTAGCCACATAGCTAAATACCAAGTTGTCTATCCTGCTCACTGGGCATTTAATACATGACCGTGATAAAAAAGAAAAACTTCAGCGTGAACATGCCATGAATAAAACAATGATCTGATTTTAACATTAACAGTCACACATTCCTTTGTGTGTGTGTGTGTGTGTATGAAGAGATATTTTTCTCTAAATTCTAATTAACCGCAGTGAGTCACCTCTCTGTTGGCAGTGGAAGAGATGCTTTTCTATCAGGTGACAGAAGAGAGGCGTGTGAAAGAAACTCAGTTTGATCAACAGCCAAAACAGATTGCTTCACATTTTCTGTTGATTGATTTCTCTTTAAATGGTGATGGGAGGGTGAACAGGGTTTGTGGTTTGCAAACATGTGCAACAATAACGTTAATCTTTACGTGGTCTAATTTATCATGCTGCAATAAACTTCTAATATTTAAATGTAGAAAACCCAAGCCCTTTCTTGATTTAAGAATTTGTGGTGAATTTAGCTTACAGCTAGGAAGCATTGCTTGTTTTTCAGGGTCATACAAAACAGGTTTGTGCCTGTAGAGGGAGCCAACGTTAGAAGCAGCAGGTGGATGGGCCGTTGGAGGTGAGGGAGGACAGTCAGGTGTGATGTCCAGAGCTGGAGGAAGGTTTGCAGCACAAATGGAAGGGGAGTATAATTCATGTTGAGCAGGACTTCCGGGGGGTCTTTTTTAGTGGAGGTTCTTCTGATGGGGTCATGCTGTGGTGAATATCAGTTCAAATTAAATGCAATGTGCTGAATGAAGTTATTTGTTAGTTCTCTTACACCTTTGGTGTTGGGATGGAGGCCGTCAGATTTAAAGAGCTCGTGTCTGGTCCAAAAAGAGTCAAAGTTGCTGATGAAGCCCAATGTGTTTGAAGAGCAGAAGGACTTCAGCCAGTCATGAAGACTCAGGAGGCGACTGAAGCGCTCTTGGCTTTTAGACAGAGTGGGGGTGGGGCCGGAAAAAATGCAGGTTTTCCCCAAACTCTGCAGGGTGATGTACAAACTCTCTAATTGGGCATAGAGTGTGCACGATTGTTTGTTCATAACATCGTTTGTCCCAATATGAAAAATGACAGTGTGGGCTGTAGGGTGGCGGTCGATGAGGGCAGGTGAGAGCTCCAGCATGTCACACTCCTTTCCTCCAGAAAGGCAATAAGTGAAGGCACCAGGAAGTTGCAAGTATCTGATGATGGAATCCCCTATTATCAGAATCTCTGGCTCCTCATTCAAACAGCTCCCTCTGTAAAGTGACAGCTTGGATGTGAGTGACAGCTTGGATTTGAGGGGCGGGGCATAGCTGCGAGAGTGAGCAGCACCTGTACAGGATACGTCATCGCCAGCTGCGGCGACCTCGGGGACATCATTTTGTTGAGGCACTGATGGACGTTCTGGTCTGAATGGAGCTGGAGGACGGCAGCGATCCTGGCGTCAGCCTTGGGGAGTGGACTGGGAACTTGAACGCCTCTGAATAAGTATGGAGCGGGTTGGGACTGGCGACTCAGAACGGGAGAATGCAGCGCCAGCCGCAGGCTCAGTAGCCCCATCTAGCTCTTCCAGCGGAGCAAACGAATTGTGGTGTAACACAAAATGTATTGACAATTTATACTTTAGGCTTTACACCAAACCATTTGGGGTCAAAATGACCCCAGAGGAGCATGGGTTTAAGTCAGTCGGCAGTACATTACGAGTGTTAAAGAAATGTGTCTTCAAACATATTGACCGCGACATTAGTGAGGATTACATATTTTGTTATTCAGGTGATAATATTTAGAATGGGTTTCTGATAATATTCTGACATGATCTCTCAGTTTAGATGTCCCTTGTTAATAATCACATAATGTTATTCAATAAAAAAAGAAAAAAAACCTCAAGCACCATCCAAGATTATGATGAAAATATTTGTCTTCCCACTCGGTATTTTCACTGCTCATATGCAGTAATGTCATGTAATTAAATAAGATATTCATCTACTTGTTTTTCCAGTTACAACACACACAATTAAACACATGTTGATGTTATATGTTGTATATCTAAAGGTGCTGTAAGCGGAATGGTTATTTTAGCTAACTTCCTGTCAGTTACTGCAGTTGTCAGTCCCCTCGCCCGTCCCTACGTCACCACATTAATGCACTGCGGTCTTCGCAGGTTATCTAGCATCATCTCAGATCAATAAGTGTGATAAAACTTGATAAAAACTATCAAAACAGACATTGGGAAGGATTTGTACCTGCTCCGCCATTGTAGGCGCATACAAATTCACCCATATGTTGCTCTGGCGTGCACCGGCAGTGAGACCATGAGTGAGACGGGTGTCGGTTTGTAGCGTTCTCTCTTGTGATTGGATAAAAATTTCGGGATCCTCCAACAAGTTTACACAGTTTGCACATTATGTAAGTGATCACTGTATGAATAAAGGCCGATTTAACACTTATATTAACATAAATAAACTGCTTACTTCACCTTTAATACAAAAATGCAAAGAAATGCATAACATAACAGGGTTGAATGCTGAACAACGGGGTTGAAAATCATGTAACAGGGTTGAATGATGATGTCACTTTTTTTAAATTCTTTGTACAAAACCGACATTTTTTTGAATTCATTGTAGGGGAGAACGGGGGAATCTGAGGCATCGGGTTATGTGAGCCACCCCCTGTATCTAGGCAACGGAAAACATTTGTGGTCATGTGAGATATATGTTTTCAAGCCCCTCTCATTTCCCCATGGCCCTGAAAGAGAGGACCTCATGGTGCTGTGGTAAGCATGTTTTCTTCACCAAAATAGGTATTTTGCATGTAAAAGTAGATTTTCTTGCTGTCAACTTAATCAACTGTTGTGCCAAAGCAAATGTATTCACATAGAAAAACTTCTATAAAACGTGTTGATGAACTACCAACATATGAAACCATGTGATGCTGATAACTGAAGATTAGCCTGAAATGCTAAGAGAGGTAGTTTTTTCTCAAATTATGGTGGTGGGGGAAAGTGAGCCAAATGCTGTGGGGGAAAGTGAGCCACTGTCTTACTTTCCCCCACCATGAGGCACAAGTTAAGTTTAGTCTTAAACATATTTTAATGTAATATTACATGACATATGTTTTATTTTAATGTCATACACATTGTAGAAAAGCCACCATGCCAAGGAAATACACCAGGAAGACGACCTGGGACAACCACACGGAAAGAGCACCTTTTCATCTTTCCCTGTAACGTTCAGGGCTGTAATGTAGAGTACGCCTAGTTGTAGAGTATGACAGGCTGATGTTATAATCCAGTTGGGTCTTCTCCTGTGTTCTGAGTCCCAGGCTGTTCTCGCTGGTTCTGATTTTCCTATGCTTTGATCCCCAGACACTAGCTGACTCTAAGGGTCCTGTGTTCTGACCCCCAGACTGTGTTCTAATCTAACTGGTTATATCTTTCATTTGAATCTTATTAAAACCTTTTGAATTATAATATGTTGTATTTGATTTTGTTCAGAGTTACTTTCAAGTATTTAGAAAATTTGCTTTGCTTAATTGACCAAACCCCATCATTCTTTTGCTAGTCCGACATTAGTTCTGGAATGTGTGGCTATCTTTCAGGATTCTTACTGTTACAATATGTGTTGTTATGGTAGTTTCAGAGTGGAAAAAGTAAGTGGATCAGTTTACCCCACAGCTAGGGTAAAGTGAGCCACATGACAACTTTTTTTAAAACAATCATATTTTCACTGCCCTTTGTCTTGAATTTTTTTTTGCTAATGCCCATTTCTAGGAAACATCCTGAATTAATGGGAAATGTGTACATTTGAGTGATTAATCATTTTAGCTCGCTTAGAGGGGAGAAAATGTAAAAAGTGGCTCAGATTACCCCGTTCTCCCCTATGCTATAATTCTCATATTTGGTCAATTTTACATTACATACTAATTTTAAGACACACTATACTACATTCATCAACGTGATACGACAGCATTGCCAACAGCTGCTTTTTGTGTTTACAATTGTTGCTGACTGAGTCTAGCCCACACATCTCTATCTATCTCCATGTGACGTGAAGTCACAGATGTAGGAGGAGCAATGCACTCCAAGATGTCCTCAAATGGATACCACAGGGTAAAGAACAAGATCAGTGCTTTTAAGTTAGTTTATGCTGTAAAACCAGTAACAGCAATCATTTCCCTTATAGGAGTACTTCACCCATACAGAACTGGTGTTCTATCAATATAAAATCGCTATTATAATATATTGAATGAGGTTTTTCTTCCCTTAGCCTTCCCTTGGCCCAGCTGTCCTGTTAATCCTAACCCTACATTTGACCATGATGTCACACATGGTCAAAATAGGGTTAGATAATGAGACCATAAACACTCTTTCTGCCTTTTCTCAGGCTAACCGATTTCTAAAGTTTTTGCATATTTATACAACATAGGATCTCAGAGTTCAATACACCTTTATATTCCCACCAGTTAAGTAGGTCTTTAATGTCATATTTAATAAGAAAAGTACCTAAAATATGACAAAGATGTACCAGGGATTCAACCCCGTAACAGGCATTCAACCCTGTTACAGTAAGAAGTGTGACGGGGCTGAATGTGATGGGGTTGAACATTTTATGCTAATCTTTTGTTTTTTGCAAACTTTATTTTTTGACACACCTTTACTATGAGTTTTCCTCCTAGCACTGTTGAAACCCTAAGCTTGACAAAGCCCATTTGTACATAAAAATCATAAAATATTCATAGAAAGTTAAAGAGAAGCCTACCGCTTCACCATGATGTTCAAAAGACTTTGCTCAAAGTTCAAAGATTTATTGGTCACATGTTTGATGTCACTTGCTCATGAAGAATGGCAAAAGGGTCGTACCATTATTTTATGGTAGGGGAAGAGTGGTTGCTTTACGGGGTTGAATGAAATGCAAGGACAGGGATAAACACTTAAATTACTTAAAAAATTTAAAATTATTCTTTATATCAAATGTGTTATTCTTTAATATTACCCATTTTAATTCGATTAAACCAAAAAGTGCAGTGTTATTTAACATTGAGTACTCAAAATGGAATCAGGCGGAATTCCCAATAATCAAAGAGAGAAAACATGTAAATGTTGAAATAAATTAGTATTTTAATTTTTTATTTCCTACAGCACATTAAAAAACATGCAGAATTTAAAAAAAAACCCAGTTAAAATTTTCTTAAATACATGTTTTGTAAAGTTGTTTTAGTAGACAAGCTTGGGACATTGAAAAATTATAAAGGGCACCGAATCTGTAGAATGAGCCGGATATATTATATAGTGTGGAGCTCATGTGCATATTCAAATTGATTTGAGAAGAAACTTGTCAAACAAAAAAAGTTACTTTTCAAGTATACTTTTACTATTTAAAGTTTTATTGTAGTAGGATTAAAGGTACAAATTAAGCCTATTTTGGTTTATTTTGGGCAGTGTTGGGCAAGTTACTTCAAAAGCGTAATGCGGTATTTATTACTTATTACTGGCATTTCAAAGTAGTTAGTTACATTACAATATTACTGTCTTTGAATTGTAAGGCATTACACTACTTTTACATTACTTTTGCATTACTTTCACCAAAATAACATGAAATATGGATTTGGTGTTCTCAATAGATCTTCTTGTGTTCAATGCAGCTCACACAAGTAGGCCTATGCTATATAATATAATGGTCACAGTTATGGCTCATGGTGCAATACATTTTATAATAGAAATACTGTATCTTTAGGTATTTATTTAGCCTATATTAATATCAATAGAGCTAGAGCCTACTACTGTAGATTGAAAAAGTAAATTGAGCCTCAAAGATTTGTTTCTTGCATTCTGGCGACTTAAAAGCACAAACAAGTTGTTCACATCATCATCAACTTTTGCCTTTTTTAGTTGTTCCAAAGAATCTGCCTTATCATCTTGCCATCTAATCTAAATGATAACAGCCCATTATGTTTGTTTATCGTCTCTCTTGCGTGACATTTTATAATAACAATAGTAGCCTTAATATATCTCCTTTGCTAATTCAAAGCATCCACTCATGTGTCGATGTGTGTGTCAGAGGCATGAATCAACAAAGCGATCAACTCTTATTGTGACTTTTTTGCTGCAGCACTTTTAGTACTGATTAGAGCTTGCCAACTGCGCTGTCCTTTACGCACCATCATTGCCGCCGTTATGTTAAGATTTCATAATTTGCATCAAAGCAAACCCTTTAGGCGCCGGGTTTTATTTTTAAAAATACTAGATTTTGACACTTAAATTTCAGAAGGCTCTGGATTGAATGTGGTTTGAGATAGAGACAAAGTGTAAATGAGACAAATATTGAGAATGACCTAAAGTTTTTCTGGGGAGTAAATTTTCCCATCTAATTAGCATATTATGACGTCATATGGTGGCGGCCATGTTGTAGGCTATTATGTAATTTCCATGAAATACCTGATATTTTGAAAGAGAGTTGAAATTATTTAATCAGATTCACCCCTCCATCCATTTGTAATGATGTCCACTTTGTTGTAAGCCAACAGTTGCAAACTAGAACTAGAACTACTACACCACAAAACTCATGTAAACAGTAGGCGTTTTTTATGATTTTTTTTTACCCACCACCATTTTTGTTTCCTTTTTTCTTCTATTCTGCATTATTACTATTATCATCATTATTATCATTATAATATGATAATATCAATATATATATAATGCTGCGTCGCATGGCTGCACCACTGCTGCGCATGGACGCACCGTGACCGGGGCCGTAGAAAGAGTGAACACCAACTCCCTACTCGTCAACTTTTTGCTTGCCATATCTCTAAATAACTCCTAAATCCAGCAATACCGCTTCAGCATAAATAGCTTTGTGGCACACTATCTCCGATTTCGCACCTAACAACAGCGCGATTCATTTGCAGCCTGGACGCGGAGGTGTGTCACCTCTCTGCTCTGACAGCAGGCAGGGACTCGCTCCGAGGGGCTGCTCCGAGACTGACTGCCTCCGAGTGCTCTTAGACGGGGAGGGGCTGGCGGCAGCACCCGCTGCTCGTTGAGCACAGAGTGTGTGCTTTCACGTCAGAGTCTCCAAACACCACAAAAGTTTTCAATAACTTAGGCAGTGAGACGGAAGCCAGTAGGCTAGCGCATCTTTGGAATCAATTGTAGCAGCAAATCGAGTTTTCTTCTCCTCTAGCAGTAACATTAGCGTGTTTTTTTTTCTCCTCTGCGAAACTCGCGGTGTTGGCCAATTTGTATAAAAACAACAAACCAGTCAATTTCGGGTTTAAAATGCATTGTAACGCACCTTTCTGAGCTATGTACCGCGTTACATATTACCATTTTTTTTGCTGTAATGCCTTACATTACCGCGTTACAGCAAAACGTAATGCATTACAGTAATGCATTACTTCCTGTAACACGTTACTCCCAACACTGATTTTGGGCATGTACGATTAAAATTAATTTTCAAAGAAACTTGTAATACAAAAAAAGTTCATTTTCATGGATACTTTCATTGTGTAAAGTTTAATTTTGATAGGAGTAAAGGAAAAAATAGCCCCATTGGGTTGCATTGTTGTCTCGCCTTATTGGCACACATCTCGGATTGACGAGAATTAAACATATTTCCTCAACTAGGATTTCTTAGGACTTTTAGTATGTTGTTCTGGACACCTCAAAGAAATGATCTGAGCTGAAAAAAATAATTTTACAATTAATTCTGTTTTTGGCCCCAAAATGCCTTACTTTGGATGGCCTATATTGATGTAATGAGAACAACATTATGTGGTGGTGGTTGGGGGTCTATGGGTGTTCAGCAGCAGCAGCAGCAGCATCCTGCTGTTGCAGCAGTGTTTCCTCTGAGTGTTATTGTGTATGAATGGCCAAGACAGAGGGCCATGGTTACACTGTAAACAATTGCTGTAAATTTACAGCAGGATTTCAACAGCATTAACCTGTTATTTATAAAAATAGCATTTAACTGTTAATATACAAGGCAGTGTGATCAATTGCAGTCCTTTACAGTTTTGTTAAGGGATGGTAAGGTTCTTCCCAAAAAACAGCACTTTCCTGCTAACCATCAATCTTGGAAGGGGCAACTTATGCTGGGCTTACACTAGAGGACTTTTAAAAGACTTTGAAAAGACTGAAGACTGAAACCCTCTTACATTTAAAGACAATCAACTCACACCTGAAGACAACTAGTCATTAGTTTTCAGTCACAGAGTGAGATTTTGAAAAGACAGGGGGTCTCATATTGCAAGACTACAACTAGATTCCTTATGAGATTTATATTATTTCAGCAAACGCGATTGTGATTATTGAATTAAAAACAAGTTAATTCAATATTCCGAGCGGGGGACATCCTTTAGTTATTTGACCAGCTTTATTTGCTGATCTCATCCCCCAATAACTTTATCTCCTAACCCTGTATTTGACGATAGAGTGTTCAGATTGCGCGGCTGTCAGCCTGGTTCTCTACCGAGGCTTCTATGAAAAAGTATCCGAAATAATTGCTTCACCAGGCGGACACAGGTCGCGACTAATGCCATTCCTCCATAGACGGATTATGAGATAATGGGCCCCTGGGCACAGATTCTCGAAGGGCCCCCCACTCGTCCCTATCCAGTCAGGTACACTGACTTTTCCACACAGATACAAACAATTAATGGCAAAAATATATTAAGGAAGTCAGTGTTTCCCACAGGATTTTGGGACACTGTTGGAGGGAACCTGTACCATGTTGGGGGGTCCGGGGGCATGCCCCCCCGGATTTATTTTTTACCTTTTTAAAGTAAAATGCATCAATCTGGTGCACTTTGAGAGGAAATTTTAGAGGCTACATTATTTTACATTATTATTTTACAGAACAAGCAGCTTTACTCTGTAACTGTAAAAACAGTAGATTGGTCTGCAGACCCATGTTCTATGATGGAGGGGCCCATTTCAACAGATTCAGGGTGGATAGCTACTTTTTATGAACCATTTAGAATTCACACATAGAAAGCCTATTTGTGTATGTGTGAGGGGGCCGTCAAGGCGCCTCGTGGAGACCCTTACACAGAGCTACTAATGCCGTTGTTTTTAACTTGCCTTTGTATTTCTCCCCCATGATGATTTCTATCTTGTTCAATTTTAATGAGTATCCTTATATTTGGGCTATTCCTTGTTGGACCCTGTGATTGACATGAGTGATTGAGCTCTTTGACTATGCGACATGAAAAGTTACTATCAGTGTCTCTGGCTAAGGGCCCCCTGAGCCCTTGGGCCCCTGGGCCTGTGCCCGGTGTGCCCGTGCAGTAATCCACCCCTGCATTCCTCCTGTGTCATGCTTGATGCATGCGAGTGTGTGACAGTGTTTACGTCATTTTGCTTGAGCCAACCCCTTAAAGCCGGGAACACACCGCACTGGCCGCGCGGCGAGATTACATACAAAGTCAATGTACTAGCGCGTGGCCGCGCGTCCACCCAAGAATCGGCGTCCAGCGGCCGGCGCTTCCGCGGCGCGTGGCCGCGCCTCATCGAAGCGCGTGAATCGAAGGCGCTGCCATTTGCAGCGCGGCCAACATTTGCGGCGAACGCAGAAGATGAAATTATTTAAGCCTGATTTATACTTGTGCGGCTTTGCACCTCTGCATTCTCTGCTGGGCGTTCTCTGCACGGACACCGAACGTTCTCATGAACCGTTGGTATTAGTTTCGCCCGTGTCGCAGATTGCACACTGCACTTTTGATGTAAATCGGCGAAATTCGTTGCGAAACAAATGAAAACTGGAAGATTTTGAGTTTGATGATAATGAGGAAGAGCTTGTGTGCTGTTGAAATCCCTCCTTGTTGCTTTGATGCCCAATCAAACCTCTGCGGCGTCTGCAGCATCTGGCGCATAGTCACAATTTTCAGTTGGTACGCGGAGTCTGAGGCCACCGCACAGGCTCTCTGCGGTTCCGCGGAGCCTCTGCGCACGCGGTACCGCACAAGTATAAATCAGGCTTTATCTTTTTGGCGTCGCCGCCGCTCGTCGCGCCGCGATAGCCAATCGGCGTTGAGATTGCCCGGTGGTCTGCAAGACGAGGTGGGCGTGTGGAGTGAGGACATTGGGCTTCCAATACATTCTGCAAATATGTGTATTTTGCATCTGTTTAGCTGTTGGTTGTACTTTAGCCAAGGAAGCGCCGGTTAGCATAGTGAAACTCACCCAGCTGTGTGCTGTTCCTGAGGATAATATGAACCCAAAGTTGACGGCAGTGTCTGTGTGGAATTCCAATATAGTACAGCGAAGCACCGGTGTTGTCCTCCGTCAGCCGTCACACTTTCACTTTCAGGTAGGCTGATGTAATATGTGTGTATTTGCGATCGGGGTGCGTCTTCATGCTGTTTTAATGATATTTGTGACATGACTGCCGCTGTACACAATGTACCTACATCTGTATTTTTTGGCACAGATGGACCATGTTGTTGTTGTTGTTGTTGCACCGTAAGTGTGACGGGTATATTGAGTTTTGTGCATCAATTCAATCTGTTCAGTTATCCTCTTTACAGTTTAAACCTTTTACATAGACTGACATGCTCGCTGGTTATTAAGTTTGAATTGGCAGGTCAGATTCAAAATGTACTAGTTTTTTTTCTCTCTAAATACTCGTTGAATTAGAAATTATGTACTTTAAAAAATATGTTTTGCTGTAACTTACAGACATGTTTCTCATTACAGATGCACCAGACTGCTTTATTGCTGCATTACTGATTACCTTTTTACGCAGAAAGGTCTCTATGACCACTATGAGCTCCTAACAGATATACCTGTGCTGTGTACACTTGAGCTTGCCTTAGAAGAGTGTGGAAGAGCCATTGTGCAATTCTTCAAAACAAAGCCTACCAACCCAGGAGTCAAGGATGTCCTCTCTGTCGGTGAAGATATTGAACTTTCATTTTCAGTTATTCAGCTTGTGATGGCTCACTTCTCGGAGAGCATGAGTGGACTGATCCTGCTTGCAAATGTAGGTTTTCTTTTTATCTATATACATGTCATGCCAGGTCATATAATGACTAATCTTATCAATAGTACGCTTTTTAATTTAATTTTCTTTGTCCCAGGGATCTGTCACTGCTGCTGACATTGAGAGCACCATGTCCATCCCTGAAACGCCTCGTCTGATACTGCTCGGTATGTTTACATTATTGGATTGGCAAACAACAACATATTCTATTAAATCATAATGAATAATGGGGTAATGGTCAATTAGGGCTGCAACTAACAATTATTTTCATTGTTGATTAATCTGTTGATTATTTTCTCAATTTATAAATTAAGTTGTTTGGTCCAGAAAATGTCAATCAGTACTTTACTGTCACAGAGGAGTAGAACACTGAGAAAATATTCACATTAAAGCGGCTACGAGTAACATTTAAATATCTTTTAAACAGCCTCATGTTTCCTCTGATAATCATAAATGACCTTTAACAGCAAACGAGACCATCAGTGCAAAGAAAGACGTTTTTAAATAGTTTTTATTACTGCTTTTGGTCTGGTCGCACACCCAGTCCGATTTTCGGTTCACTCGTGCAAGCTCTATGGTCACATATCCGTATTGGTCGCAGATTTCAGTGTGGCGCAGCAACGTGAATTGAGAAGCCTATCCCTCCGGGTGAGGGAAGGGGAGCGGGAGCCTTGTTTGATACAGTTATTTGTCGTCATAATGACTGATAACGGGGCTGAACCATCAAGGAAAAAAAAGAAAATGCAATGAAGAAAAGCTAAAAGGGAGAGTGATATAGGCTACGGGGGACGAGGGCGTTGCCAAGCAACGTGTATACAATTTCACGTGAGCGAAACTAGACTGCAGTGTTTACTCCTAAATGAATGAGCGGTTGGTACTAACACAAAGTTTGCTTTGCTTCACCATCATCAGATAACCATTATCTGAAATAGTCATTATTTACAACAACATAAACACATACCTCATCGTGATCCATACTAACTGCCGTCTATCGTTCATTCGCTTTCTGTGAGGAGTCGGACACGTAATCTTTTCAGCTCCGTGAGAGAGAGAGTAGTTAGGGGACACTGCTGCATCAACTCATTGCAATCAGGTGCGTGTGGCAGTGACTGGCATTAGTTCATGCAGTGTCAAAACCACTCTCACGGAGCCGAAAAGAGTCCTCACACTTTCAACACACGGACATGCACTATATTGCTCCCTTCTCAGTTCACACTCACGCTCCTGGCCCGAGCTAGAAAACAGCTTTGCGACAGCGGGCGTCGTAAAAATACTACCGTTTTTGTCCAAAGGGGACGCCAACGTGCCATGTTACTCGTAGTGGCTTTAAGGAACTGTAATCAGAAAATGATCAAAATAGTTTAAAATTAATTTCATATTTGACTCGATTAATCATTGTAGCACTGGTCAACGCACACATAGTTTACTTTTAAGTGATGCCAAAGTTAATATTTTTACGAGCCAAGTAGTGTTTTTGAATCATATTATCTTGGAAGATAAATAAACAATTGTCAGTTGGATTTTCACATTGTGCTACACCTGTTGCTGTCTCTGTGACAAGTAGTAAGTCACAAGCACATCAAACTGTATCATGGTGGTGACTTGATAGTTGTATGACTTACCAAACAAGATGCATACATGTACGTTACTATAGCTATAAAAACCTTACCATCAGTTTCTGTACATTACTGCAATACTATTGTTATTTGTGGCAGTCAACATTTGAGGAAGTTGCTATTGAAAAATAATTAATTGCAGACTTCCTTTTGGGTTTAGGACATGGCTACAAGAGTCTTTTTTGTGATCAACTTTGAGGATGATTAAAGGTTTTTTCAACAAGCATCGCTCATGGCAAAAAAAACACTTTGTTTTAGTAAAAAAGTCCTAGGGGTAATAATTGATGACAAGTTAAGCTGGAAACAATAAGTTAGCCATCTCAGGGGCAAAATAGCCAGGAATATTTCTATACTGTGGAAAGCACAACATTTTTTCAATCAAAAGGCTTTACTAACATTATACTGGAGTTTGGTTTCCCCACATCTGCATTACTGTGCTGAGGTGTGGGGAAACACTTAAAAAGGTAAATTGCACCCCTTGGAGATTCTTCAAAAAAAGCAATAAGAATTATATACCAAGCCAATTACAGGACACACTAATAACTTCTTTATTGAAGGTAGAATTCTCAAATTACGTGATGTGGTAAATTACCACACCGTACAAATTATTTACAAGGCTTCAAAAAAAAGCCTTCCTAACAGTTTACAAGTAATGTTTGAAGAAAGAGGAGATCCACATGATTTAAGAAGAAAGGGAAAATTCACTGAGAAAAATATACGGACCACACTTAGATCCTTTTCGATTTCTGTAAAGGAATGAACTTGATGAAGATGTCAATGGGAGTTGCAGTTTGCGCAATTTCAAAACAAATTAAGTTTCAAAAATGATTGAAAATTACAGACTAATAAACTGAGCACAATGTGAATGTCACTATCATAACAATATTGTAACGAATAATAGAGGCCAGCAGACAGACTTGTATGTTTTTGAATACTTTTGCAGACTGTGTTTAGACTGCCAGATAAGAAATTGAACAGGCCACATACAAGGCCACTTCACACTTTGCATTGACACAGACAAACTGAACTGAGCTGAGAACTGCTAAGTTGGTCTCTAAATGCCATTGACCGTGTGTTTTCAACACGCGTCTGTTTGTTTTTTTTCTTATTTTTTTATTGTTTGTTTATTTTTATTTGTATAAGTTTCTGAAACAATAGCTGTGTATCTGTGTATCCAAATCCGAATCTGATGAAAATGGGGGCGGGACCTGATAAGCCTTTGGCTTCTTCCGTCACCCTTCGGACAACACAAAGTAAGATGTATGAAGATATGAAAGAGAAAATTGTGTATTGGTGGAATTGTCCGAAAGAAAGAATAAATAAATAAATAAATAAAAACATGGACTAAAACGTCATCCATTTAACAAATGTAAATGAATGTTTTTCAAATTTCAGGTGAAACGCCAGGGAGACTTGTGGAACGCTGGATGGTCAGCGTTGAAGGCCAAATTGTGTGTGAAGGCATGCAACCCAACTTTGGCACAGGACTTGCCACATTATTTGCAACGTTCTACGCCAGTAAGAAAATGGCAACCCTGCTGCCAGTTGATTAATGTTTTTTTACAGGGAAATTTCTTACAGTGTGCTGTCAGGAGGAGGAAGATACCTAGACATAGCTGTTTAAAAATAGCCCTAGGCTTTATTTATGACAAGGAGTGTCAGAGTGGCCTTGGCTAATAATGCAGCATTATCGGCTTAAAGGATAACGGGCACAGACACAGACACAGACTCATCTGCATCCACATGAACCCACCGTTATAAACTTATATTTTTTGTAGTTGATGTGCTTTGCCCTGGTTTGGGGAACTTTATTTTGATGGATGTCAGGCTGTTTTTTGCTTAGTGTGTGTTTTGATCATCTCTGTAAAGCATTTAATTATGCCGACAGTTGTCCAGAGAAGGGCTTCAGTGGCTTTGTCTATTCTATTTCTGCTCTCACTCAACAATATATGACATCAGCCAATGCATTGCCAAAAATATTCATGTACAGTAAAGTGTTGTCAGTTTCTAAGCAACACACACACGCGTGCGCGCGCACACACACACGCGCGCGCGCATAACACACACACAAACACACACACACACACACACACACACACAAACTCTCACACCTGCGTCACTTCCTTTACACAGAAGGGTCTGAGAGCATCAGCGCTCCCTGCCAGTTGCGCACCGCGAAGTCTCCTTCGTACACAAACCCGACCGAGTGTGCAGTTTTGTTTTGTGGACATAATTAGCGACGTTATCATAACAGTGATAAAGAGAGCCTCAAACGGATTGTAAAGTGGTGTTGTTACAGATATTAGCCTGCACCGGACACTATTTGAATCATCGTCCCGGCGAACAAGCTGCTCTTTATTTTTCACTGAACAAAAAAGAGAGAAGGACAGAAGTAATATTCATGATTTTCTCAGTGCAAGAAGAATGCAAGCAGCCACTGTGGAAATGGTTTGTATCGGGCTGACATGCCGTTTGCACGGCAGATCACAGCAGCCTCGTTACGCGCGCAGTTCACCGCTCACCTGTTGAAGTTGCCCCGGCGCGCTGTGAGCTGTTTGACCGTTTTGTGGGGAATCAACTTGAAGAGCGTTCACACACACATGTCCTCCGCTCTGTCTGATGCGCTGCTTCCCCGCTATGTTGTAGGATGAGCGGCGCTGACCTGGAGCGCGTTTCTCTCAACATCACATCATCATCCCCGGTGACCAACACATCGACACCAACGGGCGGCCGCGCGCTCTCGGCCAACGTCCGGCGGCTCCACAACGCTCTCAACCTGCTGCTGGGCGACGCGGAGAGAGCGCAGTTCATTCACTGTCTCAATGTGTACCACGCCAAGCGCAACGTCTACGACCTGGTCCAGACCCTCAAAGTTATCCTCGGCAGCCCCGGGAAACGACAGCTGCTGCCCATGCTGCGCCAGGTCATCCCGCGGTCAGACCAGCTCCTGTTCGACCAGTACACCTCCGAGGGACTCTACCTCAAACCCGAGCCGCTACCGGCCAGCAGCAACGGTGGAGGCGCGGAGGAGATCTTTGGAGACGAGGACGACTCGGCACTGCAGAGATATGTCAGCTCTATGCACGAGCAGCAGCAGCAGCAGCCTTCCCCCCTCACTGACGGCTGCTGTCCTGCGGTGGAGCTATCCAGCGCACCCCTGGCCCCGTCGCTCCGGGACGGTCCCCACCTGGAAGCGCGCCGTGTCACCCTGACACGCTCCAGGAGCCACGAGGGCCTGGGCTTCAGCATACGCGGCGGCTCGGAGCACGGCGTGGGGATCTACGTGTCCCTGGTGGAGCCGGGCACGTCCGCAGAGAGAGAAGGACTGCGGGTCGGGGACCAGATAGTGGCCGTGAACGACATGCTGTTTGATCATGTCTCTCACGTAGAGGCGGTGAAGGTAAGGTAGGATTTGATGCATGTGGAGCCTATGCGCACGTGTTTATCTCAGAAGGTCATCACATAGGTTAATTACTACTTCTATAACGGCCTCAGGAGGAATACACCAATAACAGAGCCCTTTCGCGTGTGTGTGAAGGCTATGTTTTCGCAGATTGTGTGCGTGCTCTAACACAGTGCACACACTATATAGGCTTCAGGCAGAGAGGACCATGCAATACTAGGGATGCACTGGGCCATGCATTGCTGCCCTACTAAACACCAAGCGAGAAGGCTGCTTCCTCTCTCTGTAGGGCCCAAGTTGGAAGATGCCTCCAGTCCAGTCACTTCCTTTTTTGTTCATTCTTCTACACCACTTGGCTTGGGCCCAATGCTGTGTGTGCCGCTGGCTCAGCTAGTCCAAGATCAAGTTGAGAGTTAAGAAGCAAATGGAATGTCAAACTTTATTTCTTTTTGCACATGAAGAAAACCACAGCAAAAAGTTGAAAGCATTTTCTATTCTCACTGTTGGTGTCAGCAGGAGTCCTTGAAGAGATTGGGAGCTGCATGAACATATTTCATTTGTTCATTAACTGATGATACTGCAGGTGTTAAGTCTTCATTCCGTTATAGAGATTCAAAGGAATTACATGACACAAGTGTCAAACATGAAGGCGCGTGCGTGTGTGTGTGTGTGTGTGCATGTGTGTGGGCAAGCATCCATATTATGTTGCTGTGTCACCAAATTTAGCTTTAACTGTTCAAATTCTTAACAGGTAGTCGATGTATTATTTATTTGGAAGTGTGAGGTCCCACTTGAGCTGTCTCCTGACAAGCAGAAACAAACATTGATATCATATTTGCATTGTGCTTCCTACTGTGTCTTCTGCCATTTGGTGTTCTAACTTACTCCTGTAATTAACGTTATCATGTTGCTTTTTATCCAGCAGTGGTTTAAGGTTATCACCAGCCTGTTTATCTCTACAAACTTATCTCATAATATTTACACAACAGGATTGGATGGACACGTACATGCATACATAACAGTACGAATTGTGTTCAAATCCAAAGGCAAAATGATGTCAAAATTACTCTGTGGTCCGTTTTACTATGGATTGAAAAGTGGAGGAGAGATGTGGAAATGGCACTCACTTTTACTCAACATGCAGACAACAATAAACAACAGTTCAGTGATTTTGGCAGAGAGACAGGTAGACAGACAGGTAGACAGAAAGCAGGCTCAGGCTCAACTCAAAGTTCAGGTGGCTGGAAAGCAAAATCAAATCAACACTGATGAAGTGGCGAGACTCATTCGGACACATGCAGGTGTAATTACTGACAGGGTAATTGGACAATGGGCCACTGGGGAGAAGTCAGTTGACTGGCACAGGTAGAAAAGTATTAGGACATCTGTTGTACAAAAGAATGAAAGAAAAAGGACCGATGCCATATTCACACTAGACGTGACAAACTGTCCAGCTGAACTGCTGCCTCCCCGCATGCTCTAGTGTTCACACTGCAGGCCTCGTGTGCCGCAGTTCTGGAACTGCCAGCCGTTATCGCCATTGATTTCGCATTGGCCTAGGATATTTAAAACGACATGAAAACTAGAGAATACTGGTCAAGTGCCAGTGAGAGAGAGAGAGAGAGAGAGCATGCACGCGGTGTAGCAATTTATTACACTAAAATAAGGAAGCCCGGCCCTGACACGCGAGCAGTGTGAACAACCTCACCTGTTAACATGGGAACCTAATTAAAAAGACGTACGCCTCGCTCACGTGAAGTATCTAGTGTGATCAAGGCTTAGAATCAACTTGCTTTGCTCGTTGGCAATCATGTCAGGGCCGTAATGGGCATATTCTATGACATACCCACAGATATTTAAAGTGACTACAAGGAACTTTCAGTTTGTATCAATTCTAGTGGCCCTTTTGGACAAAAGTGGTAGTGTTTTTACGACGCCAGATGTTGTTCAGTGTCTATATAAAAATAGCATTATTTTCTGATGATCTCCTTAGTTGTTACATGTAATTTTACATCACCAGAGGAAACTGTTTCCGAAATATTTAAAAGTTCCTTGCAGCTACTTTAATTTTAGCCTGGTGCTACCAGACCATCATACTTCATTTCATTTGTACAGAAGGGAAAATGACTACTGAAGGGAAAATTAAATTTGGCCGGAAGTACTGTAGGTAGGTGGGCGGAGCCAGGCTACTTTAATTTAAGAGGACAAATACATCATAGTTTGATCCTAACATATCCTGGCATCTCCTCTTGCCATGCTGCCTTGCTGGATGTCCACAGACAGAGGATTTCTATGTTTACTTAAAGCAGCAACGAGTAACATTTAAATATCTTTTAAACAGCCTCATGTTTCCTCTCATAATCATAAATTACCTTTAAAGAGGACCTATGATGCTTTTTGACTTTTATGACCTATAAACGTTGTTATGATGATTCATAGTCATGCTTAACCATACTAAATTATCAAATAATGACTTACATGCATTTCGACATATTCCCTGCTGACCGTCTGGGGTGTCTGTGCAGAGCACTAAACACTATTCTAGCCAGTCGAGAAGTCACGTCTTCAAAGCGGTCTACCCTTTCATAATTTGTGACGTCGCATAAAACTTTGTGACGTCTCCACGCGGATGTTTCCATGTATGGTAATGCTGTCACTTCCCTGTTCGCGTCTGCCTCGCGCCCTTATAGGTCCATGCTCGCGCTTCCCGCCACTGAAAGTGTTCCGGAAGGAAGGTAACCAATCACAACGGAGTGGGGTTTGCAGGAGGGGGGGGGAGGGGAGCGGAGATGGCCGAAGCACACACACTCAAGTGTTGACAGGATGTGCTGGATCGCCAAAATAAGAGAAAGAGCTTCCCGAAAATCTACATAGTTTTTTGTGATGTGATTCGTGTCAGGTTGCTCTATAGCAGTGTAAAACAAGAAATTAAGACCAGAAAAGTAGCATAATAGGTCCTCTTTAACAGCAAACGAGACAATCTGTGCAAAGAAAGACTTTTTTATATAGTTTTTATTACTGCATTTGATCTGGTCGTACACCCAGTCCGATTTTCGGTTCACGCGTGCATGCTCTATGGTCACATATCCGTATTGGTTGCAGATTTCAGTGCGGCGCAGGAATGCGATTTGAGAAGCCTATGGCTCCAGGTGAGGGAAGGGGAGCGGGAGCCTTGTTTGAGACAGTTGTTTGTTCATAATGACTGATAACGGGGCTGAACCATCAAAGAAAAAAAAGAAAATGCAATGAAGAAAAGCTAAAAGGGAGAGTGAGAGGCGGGCGGGAGGGCGTTGCCAAGCAACGTATACACAATTTCACGCAGCGAACCTAGACTGCAGTGTTTACTCCTAAATGAATGAGCGGTAGCTTACTAAAACAAAGTTTACTTTGCCTCACCAGCATCATCAGATGACCATTATTCATCTGAAATAGTCATTATTTACAACATAAACACATTACCTCATCGTGATCCATACTAACTAACTGCCATCTCTCGTTCATTCGCTTGGTGTGAGGACACGGACTCGTTCAGCTCCGTGAGAGGTGACAATGCATCAACTCATTGCAATCAGGTGTGTTTAGCACTTACTGCCATTAGTTGATGCTGTGTCACCCATAGACTCACAGAGCCGAAAAGAGTCCGGTGCCCTCCACACTTTCAACACACAGACACGCACCATATTGCTTCCTGATTATTTGAATCTTGCACTCCCTGCACGAGCTAGAAAACAGCTTCACGACAGCTGGCGTCGTTAAAATACTACCGCTTTTGTTCAAAGGTGTCGCCAACGTGCCGACTTACTCGTAGTGGCTTTAATGGAGGAGAAAGATGACATTAGAGAGGGAAAGGCAAGTTCTCTAGGCAACAAAATGAATGTGTTTCTCCATTGTTGCTGACAAATTCCTCATTATGTACTGTTTTATCATATCATTTGCTGCATATGTCTGTCTTCCTTTCTCCCATTTTATTATAACCTTGTAAGCTTTCTCTCAGTGAGTTTAGACTCAGTACTCTACCTACAACATTGACATTTTCCAAACACTTTTCCTTGAGGCTGAGTAGCTGGGGCCTTGGGCAACCTCTCATTTAAGAGCAGGCAAAAGAGGGTTTTTCACCTGCCTATACAGGGCTTTATTGAATCAGTCCAGGGGGGTAAAGCTCCTTCTCCCTGACAGCTCTCTAGATGTGTTGCAGTGTTATTCTGTTCACTGCGCCAGACAAGACAATCCTGCACAGTGTTGCATATAGAGGGAGTTGCTGTTTGACTTTGCTGTCAGTATTGAAAGTTTCTCAATAACTGTCAGGTTACTGTCAGGTTTTACATTATTTTTTTTTAATTCTCTGGACCAAAGGTCTTGACTTCTAAATCACTTACGTCATGGAATTTAAAACTTGCTCCCCTTGACTACTATTGTTTGAGCTAAGCCAGTGGTTCTCAATTATTTTCTGCCTTCTGCGGCAAAAAAATTCAAAGTTCAGTATTTGTAACATTTAAACAAGACTGCTCAGTCTGTGTGAATCTCAGGACAGAGAAACAAG
Source organism: Hyperoplus lanceolatus (assembly GCA_026929865.2). Classification (NCBI taxonomy): domain Eukaryota; kingdom Metazoa; phylum Chordata; class Actinopteri; order Uranoscopiformes; family Ammodytidae; genus Hyperoplus; species Hyperoplus lanceolatus. The sequence continues at coordinate 6,643,190 of CM049397.1, forward strand.
AGCAAATGATTCACTGAGGTTTGCATTTCATTCAAAACATTTTTAAACTGTCAACATAGTTAAGGTGGTGTTTTTTTTATTATTATAGGCTAATAGGCCTTCTGTGATGCGATAACCTATAATGCATTAATGTCATTATTAGTCTACTTGCTTGATTTCCTTTTAAATAGCCTACAGAGACACTTGGAGATACATGTGGACATTTATTTACTGCAAATCGCGGCCTTTCGCGCGGGTATGACCATACACAAGCACACATCGCGCTTGCTAGCACTTATTTTGGTCAGTTGGAAATCAAGGCAGCCCGCACCCCCCCGACAACTCACGGCGCCCCCCCCAGGGGGGCACGCCCCACCATTTGAGAAGCACTGAGCTAAGCTAACCTAGATAAGCCATCTTTGCCCATTTCTATATAAAAAATGGCCGCACAGTTACAGGAATGGTTTCTGTTGCCTTTTCTTGAGCGGGAGAGTGAGGCAAAAAGCTAAACATACACACAGGATCTCATTTGTGAAGATAAGTGTGTTGAATATAGATTTAGTCTGGAAATTTTGTAAGAAATACGAAATATGTGAGAAATGAATACTTGTATTTGTGCCCTGAACACATTTGGAACAGGTTATGCTTTATTAAATTGAACCTGTCAGAATAGTTAGAAGTTATTTTTTCAGTTAGTAAAGATTAGAGAGGTATTATTTGAGAAGAAAATGTGCTACACCAACCCAGAGGGTCAAATAGTTCAATAGAGTTGTGAAGAGGAAGGAGCTATTTTGGCCGCCCTGATTCCTGCAGTCAAAGTCCCATCATGTTTCCTACACAGACAATGTTATGTGACCCACAGTTAAAGCAAATCTTAGAGCTTAGATCAGTATCAAACACTCCCACTAAAAGTCTAAAAGTACAAGCCTGAACTACAAAACCACCGGATTTGGAACGCGGGGTTATTCTTTATGGTTCTCCTCTTCCTTCTCTTCTGTCCATTCAGGAGAAAGACCAGCAGTTGGGCGCTAAAACACGCCGACCAACGCAATGCTATTTACGAACCAAACGTCATCAGGGCAAAGACCTTCACAAAAAGGCCAGAGTTGGAATAAATCCCTTACAAAAAAAAGCTGGAGTGACACACGATAATTGATGAAAATAACAAGGACTTCTACCATAGTGTTTTTATGGAGCAGTTTGATCAGATGCTTAACTCACTCCTAACTTCCACTGTCATTGGCTTGGTGGGCTGTTTATGTCCAAAACGACAAGAGATTTTTTTTTGAGGGATCAAGAAGGCAACCAGTAGCCTGGTCCTACCAGACCCTCATACTTCATTCCATTTGTACAGAAGGTCTGGAATCGCTCAGTTGACAAACTCAGTTTAAACTTACTTGAAGGCGGGTGTCTGTTGAAGTTTAAAACTATTGAATCTGCCAAGTGCCACTCTGGATCTGCCAACCAATCACATAACGTTTGGTGCGCCGGCTTCTGACTACAACTGAAACTTGCGCACAACATTGTTCTCAGCCACTCCCTCTGTTCGCTGATTGGACTGGTAAAAAATCTGCTGGAGAAAAAACCCGCAAATATACTGCGGACCCAGACTGACTACTGAAGAGAAATGAAAATTGAGCAGAAGTAGGTAGGCGGGCGATGCCAGGCTATGCAACCAGATTCAGCCATGGGGATTCCAAGGACAGCTGCTTCAAGCTTTTATTTGCCACCTTTGGGTGTAGTATAGTCATTCTCAGCCCGCATAAACCCAGTTTGCATTTCTTTTATTAGGACTAAGTACATTTGAGGCCTTCAGTGTGCGGTGTATTGTCCTCTGTGGCATACTACTTTTATTCAGTGTTGCTCTCACTGTGGTCACTGTGGCCATAGATCTGTCTGAAGGGTTTGGTACCAATCTGTCACGGTACGCTCTGCTTCCACTGCTCTGATATGTCTCCTTGACCTGACCTGTCACACTAGTGTAACTCTTCTTGTGTTGCCTCTCAGACCTCCGACTGAGGGCTGGCACAATTTCTTTGCAAACATTATTGCACATGGCAATATTTAAAATCCTTTATTTTTGTTTGCAAGAAAATGCAACCTCTTGATTGACCGTTTTACAAAACTTGACTTCCACTCTGCTAAAATATGACCTTTTCATTTCAAACGAGGCTTTGATTTCAGTGTAAAATATTCCATAAATAACTATGAATAGTTCATTTGTGTGTTTCCTTAAGTGTTTTACAATCAAAAAGATATGCACTCTTTCATTATAAAAAATACGCAGCCTTAATAGTTGAGCACATTTATAATACAATTGATTGACAATTTGAAATTAGGAATCAAAATACATGATTGTCCCTGTGTGCAGTCTGCATTGAATCGTTCCTCCAGTTCTGTCCGTTGACAGCTTCACTACACCTCAACAGCACATGAACGGCCTTGTGGGATATGCTGTCATCATTTAGTGTGTACGTTTGTCAGAGCATCTCTCCTCTGGCACAGGGACCATGCATCAGAACAGAGGGCTGTCATGCTAATGCTGTTAGTGGTTTTCATGTTGTCTGGTAGTCAGTGGTGTGTTATACTCATTAAATGTCTTTCTGCTGATCTGATGAGTACTGCCCTTGAGACAGCATACGCTGTAGTCTTAGAAACACTACCGCTTTTGTCCAAAGGGGGCTACAATCAACAGAAACAGATAGTTCTTGTGAATGAAAAGAATAATCTGCATTTGGAAAATAGTACAGGCCTTTAAAAGCCTTTGTAGATTAAATCCTAGTCAGACTTCTATACTAAAAGACATATCCAGTGCCTACATCCAATTTGTTTTCAGCCTTTAGAATCTATCATTTGAATACCTTTTTTCAGCGGTGTGCTGCATGTCTAACTTTGGCCGTTGTTTTATTTTTATTTTTAGAAAATGACTGCTTCATTCTACATACTTGTGTGGAGAAATAACATTACATAATCACCAACCAGAGTACTCCACTAGCACATCAAGGCTCTCAACAAGCTTCTAAAAAGCAAAAAGCTCTCCCTCAAATTGCTCTGTTCCGGATGCAGGAGGAGGAGAAAGTATTTTAGTATTGGGTGAAGTTATCCTTTGCTGTCACTGTTATAGGGCTGACTTGATGTATCCGCCTGTTAGTAGAACAAACCATGTTGACTGCCTGGCTCCCTGGCTGCTTTCACTCTCCAAACTGCTGTTGTTGTCAGGTGTCCTTGAACGCAGCTCTGTTTTTTCAAAGCACGTATTCTAGATAACAGGCATTAGTGTGTGGGAGAGGCCTTTGGGAATACACTGACAGAACTGTTACTACAGTGGATCAGAGAGCAGATCAGCTGTCACAATAGTGTGTGTGTGTGTGTGTGGGGGGGGGGGGGGAAGTGTCTGTGAATGTGTGTGATGTAGGTATCGTTGTGTGAGTCTGGGTGTAGAGTAACTGTGATGGATTAACAAGTAAATGAAAGCAGCTGGCACAGGGATTTGAGGTGAGAGTCAATTCAAGTCAATAAACTTCCACTGAACACATGCACACAAACACACAGGGCCACACACAGGCACACACATACACAAAAAAACTCTTTACAAACTATTACAGCTTTGTATCTTTAATACAGACTGTACGCATGCACAATATGTATTTAACTAATAGTGCACACACACAAACAAACATAACACATACACACATTAAGAAATCAAGGTACAGGAATGGTCCTAAAAGGGTACAAATGCTTTGTCCCAACCAGTGGTACCTTAGCAGGGTACCACACTGTACCTTAAACATTGGTACATATTTGTACCTTCTTGTCTGTACCTCTAAGAACATGTCTGTACCCCTAGTGCCAAAAATGTACCCATTAGAAAGGTACATTGAAAATGTGAATTCTGCAAGTTTTCTGAATTTCATATTAAGCAAAGCAGTAATCTTTAGATTATAATATACTATCAGATGACGGATTTACAGATGTAATTGTCCAAATAATGACCTTTCCAATAGGTACATTTTAGTCACTAGGGGTACATACATGTTCTGAGGTACAGACAAGAAGGTACAAATATGTACCAATGTTTAAGGTTAACAAAACATTTGTACCCTTTTAGGACCATTCCTCTACCTTCATGTCTCTGCACTCAATTAGATCACTTTTGTTTCCCTCTATGCGTGAAAGTATGTTTACAGTTGGACACTCAAGCAGCTGTTTTGTTGTCTTTGTGCGAAGCTAATGCACCATGAGACTACTATCTATGGACACAACACTGCATGAGTCACACATGTTTTAATGAGGGCTGAGAAAGAGAGAGAGAGAGATAGAGAGGGAGAGTGAGATAGAGAGACAGACAGAGAGAAAGAGTGTTCAGGAGACACAACATCAGCACACAGTGTGTTTATAATCAACTTGCAGTTACTCACCCATATCACATTTTTTGTATCTAACATGTAATAGTATTTTCCTTATATTGATGGTTAAATAATACCTTAGAAACAATGCTGATATGGCTTGTATAAACTGCGAACCAGAGGTGTAATATAACTAAATACATTTACTCAATTACTGTACTGAAGTACAAGCTTTATTTATTTTTATTTTTGCACATGAATCATATGAAGAAGTTATATAATATAGTATACTGTCCAGCTATAGAACTACAAGCACAAATTAAATATAATATGTGAGACCGATTAGTTGACTGACAAATATCATTTTCTATGGACTATTTTGTCTTTTCCGAAAGAAGCAGTGAGTTCGCCCTATATATATATATATATATATATATATATATATATATATATATATATATATATATTTTATATTATATATATATATATTATATATATATATATATATATATATATATATATATATATATATATATATATATATATATATATATATATATATATATATATATATATATATATATATATATATATATATATATATATATATATATTATAATATATCTGGTATGTCATTATCACAGCACTAGGGCCCCCACAAGGTTATTGTGAGACAAATATTCTCCTCGTAACCAACAAGTCAAGACAAGAGACCCCTGCAGATGTTCTTAAGTAATTGAGGCCATTCACCTCCATCTCCAGACATAGCATAAAATAAACTGGCCTTGCCTTTGGTATGTAAGCGATGGTAAGAGTTCTGTGGTATGTGGATGGAGTCAGGCTGAAGGGCCTTCAAACACTGAGTGACCAGCTCTGACGTCTGCACTGGCCTCATCACATCTCCTCCAGCATAAAAATAAATCCATCCATACCAGCTTTATCATCATAACAATTATATTTCTGCCTCTCCCTCTCCCTCTCTTCATCCATCCATCCACCCACCAACTCCCCCCTGCCCACCCCCCACGCAACAAGAGCCCGCTGAGAGCTCCTCTTCCACCCACTCAATTCTAGCTGGAGCACCGTTTGGGGGACGCATACATAGCACAAAATCACACTCGAGTGGCCCTCATCGCTGCAGGTTACAGTGCTGATCTTTGCCTCTCTCTCTCACAGCGCTGACCCTGGGCCTGCAGAAAAAAACATTGCGCCCAGAATAGAAAAAGGCAGCTCTACTTCTGACTCAACCCTCTTATTCACAGTTGTGATACATTGCTGAATACAGTCAATGGACCACACGCCTGCGGAGACTTCCTTTGTCATGGAGCATTTTCCTCTCTTGTCATTTGTTAGTGAAGCTCTAGTTGCTAGACTATCATAAGCTCCCTCCAGGAAGAAGCAATGGGAGTCTTTTATATCAGAGCCCCTCCTGAGAGGCCGGATGTTTTAAAATCTTTCCAAAGCCGTTCCAAAAAGAGTTTCGAAAGGGTGGAGCTACACACTGCAGTCTGCTGATGAATTAATAATGTATGTGTGAGAGATAAACCGTGCCGTGTGGTCACCTTGGCAAGACGGAAGAGTCTTGTGTTTGGAGAAAAATGTATATAGTCTGACTGGCGCTATTGTCGTCTAACATGAACCTGCCTACCAAGTAAGGGTACTGTCGGCAATGGAAACGCAAGCCAGATCCAGGGTTACCGTGCCCTGCTGAACCAAACTGTGCTGCTCAGTGGACACAAGGTATACGCTCTGTCCTCATTTTGGAGGCGCTGAAGCAGCACTTTGTGGTTGTTAATAGATAATGGGTTGTGAAAATGATTGATAATAGGTCAGCACATAATTAGCACCATTAAGTTCCTCTGTTGATTGCCACAGTTTTGTAACATTGTTCTATAAGTGGTGCATGTATGTAATATTCATCTATCTATCTATCTATCTATCTATCTATCTATCTATCTATCTATCTATCTATCTATCTATCTATCTATCTATCTATCTATCTATCTATCTATCTATCTATCTATCTATCTATCTATCTATCTATCTATCTATCTATCTATCTATCTATCATACGTGCTTTATCATTACAAAGTGGATCCAATTGTTGAGATGTTTCTTCTCTTAGTAGTATTTTAAGTACATATAGTTGCCCTTACAAATGACCCATGGGAATTTTCTGTGCCACTAAAAATTGTATTTCTTACTGGCATTTAAATGGTAGTCGTAACTGGTTTCAGTATTCTGACAACTCTGTCTCCAATGAGTAATAGGCTTTATTCTTTACTCATTGTGTGAATGCTGTTGATGTTTTTGTAGTGGTGTCTATAGATGGCTTCTTTGCACTGACAAAAAGCACGTTGTGGAGATTTTTCTTTTTTTACAAAAAGTTTGGAAATGATGTGTCTTTGATCATATCATGGGTAATTTGTCAAACAACTGAGAACCGAATGTCCACGTCATGTTGGTGACAATATGATTGGTGTTTGAACGCAGGATTCATATGACTTTTGTTAATGAACGAGTCATTTCGGTGAGTTCAGGGCTCTTACTCATTTCCATAGAGTCCATGGTCCATCTTTCACCCAGATGATCGAAGCCGGGCTTGTGGTTTTTCCATACTTTAAACCTTACACAATGAATACTCATAGTAGCTAACCCTCTCTGGGGATTCATATGAGCATTCTTCCGTTGAGCTGCTTAGACAGAACTGTGAACAATCGGAGAACGTACATGTGGCTTCTGAAGCTCCTTTTCTATTTGACACTCTGCTCTGAGACGATAAAGCCCAGCAGTTAAACTATCTATAATGACTTCCTCTTGGAGACCGATGGACCTGTCACAGCAGCTTTCAGTCATTCCTCCTACAGGAATGACTCATACAGTATACCTCATCGGACCAGAAACCAACTGAGCCGTGACACAAAATGGAGGACTTTTCATATCCCCATCAGAGAGCTGTTGTGCCCACTGTAATGGTGATGTATCCGAGAGAACTGTGGGATGATCCATTACACATAGTCAGGGCATAGGCTTGGACTGGATCCAGTTTCCAGCAAAAAGACATAATAAAATATACTGCTATGAAAAAAGCCTCTTAATCGGTTCCTATCCAATAAAGGCAAAAAATGCCCCAAACTAACTTTTAAAAATAAATGCCATCCAACATGTTGACAGGTCGAACAATGATCTTTGGACAATGCTGCAAATCCAGGGATTTCTTCCAACTGCAACCTTTCTAATGGTAAATTGATTGTTACTTTTGAAGCGTTTTTCTACCTTAAACGGACTAAGCACTTTGTAATTGGCCTCTCATTCACCCGTTCAGACACACAAACAGTCACACATTGATTTCCACAGAGCTGCTGTTGCTAGGTATTGGCCTGCCCATTTGGAGCAATTTGCGGTTCGGTGCCTTGCCCGAGGACCTCCCCAAATCCACAGCCAGGCAGTTTTTATTTTATTTTTGAAAGTACAAAGAGTTCACCCTTTAAAGGTAAAATGCCTTGCATTCAATTTGTATACTTCAATTTGTCCATTATTCCCCCCCCCCTTTCACTCTCTCTTTGAATGATTTTGGTTGGGACTGCAGTGTCTTCAAGGTGGGGTTGCTGTATGTGTGCCAACAGTCCACTTAGTATACTGGAGACACCGCTTAGGATTGCATTGTTTCTCACAGTTGATGAGTTGAGTGTAAGGATTCAGTGCCAGCAGCTTTTCAGCTGAGTCAGGTAACATTTGAGGACAGCGACAGTACCAGATTCATTCACTCACCTGATTAATTTGGAGCAATTTAGTTCTAAAATACCTGATAAATGATTGTCCTCTTAATGCTTTACACTCATGATACATCTCAGTAGGGGTATCCCCGACTGAGAATGTACAAGATAGTCCAACCTGATTGGTGGAAACTGGCCTATTAGTTGACATATCGTGGAATCATGTTTTTACATTTTCCTGCTCATTGATCCATATTTGCTACCTTGGCTTCCAACAACACCCATTTACTCTTTGTCTTCTTGACTTGGCATAAAAATGTATTCTACTGTGACTGCTGATAAGCCTGACTTATATATATAAAATAATGACAATCTTTTATGTAAAGCCCCGTTTCCTCCGAGTGCGGTGGTTCAGTTGGGTGCGGCTCAGCATGTATTTGTTTGCATTTCCACTGTCAAAAGTTGGGAAAGGTAACAAAATAAGCCGCACCTACACTCAACAAAAATATAAACGCAACACTTTTGTTTTTGCTCCCATTTTTCATGAGATGGACTTAAAGATCTAAAATTCATTCCAGATACACAATATTACCATTTCTCTCAAACATTGTTCACACATCTGTCTAAATGTGTGATAGTGAGCACTTCTGCTTTGCTGAGATAATCCATCCCACCTCACAGGTGTGCCACATCAAGATGCTGATCTGACATCATGATTAGTGCACAGGTGTGCCTTAGACTGTCCACAATAAAAGGCCACTCTGAAATGTGCATTTTTTTGCTTTATTGGGGGTCTGGGGACTCAGAACCAGTCAGTATCTGGTGTGACCACCATTTTCCTCATGCAGTGCAACACATCTTCTTCGCATAGAGTTTATCAGATTGTCAATTGTGGCCTGTGGAATGTTGGTCCACTCCTCTTCAATGGCTGTGCGAAGTTGCTGGATATTAGTGGGAAGTGGTACACGCTGTCGTATACGCCGGTCAAGCACATCCCAAACATGCTCAATGGGTGACATGTCCGGTGAGTATGCTGGCCATGCAAGAACTGGGACATTTTCAGCTTCCAAGAATTGTGTACAGATCCTTGCAACATGGGGCCGTGCATTATCTTGCTGAAACGTGAGGTGATGTTCATGGATGTATGGCACAACAATGGGCCTCAGGATCTCATCACGGTATCTCTCTGCATTCAAAATGCCATCAATAAAATGCACCTGTGTTCTTCGTCCATAACAGATGCCTGCCCATACCATAACCCCACCACCACCATGGGCCACTCGATCCACAACATTGACATCAGCAAAGCGCTCACCCACACGACGCCACACACGCTGCCTGCCATCTGCCCTGAACAATGTCAACCGAGATTCATCCGTGAAGAGAACACCTCTCCAACGTGCCAGACGCCATGGAATGTGAGCATTTGCCCACTCAAGTCTGTTACGGCGACGAGCTGGAGTCAGGTCAAGACCCCGATGAGAACGACGAGCATGCAGTTGAGCTCCCCAGAGACGGTTTCTGACAGTTTGTGCAGAAATTGTTTGGTTATGCAAACCAATTGTTTCAGCAGCTGTCTCAGTGGCTGGTCTCAGACGATCTTGGAGGTGAACCTGCTGGATGTGGAGGTCCTGGGCTGGTGTAGTTACACGTGGTCTGCGGTTGGATGTACTGCCATATTCTCTGAAACGCCTTTGGAGACGGCTTATGGTGGAGAAATGAACATTCAATGCACGAGCAACAGATCTGGTTGACATTCCTGCTGTCAGCATGCCAATTGCACGCTCCCTCAATGCTTGTGGCATCTGTGGCATTTTGCTGTGAGACAAAACTGCACATTTCAGGGTGGCCTTTTATTGTGGACAGTCTAAGGCACACCTGTGCACTAATCATGATGTCAGATCAGCATCTATCACACATTTAGACAGATTTGTGAACAATGTTTGAGAGAAATGGTAATATTGTGTATCTGGAATGAATTTTAGATCTTTAAGTCCATCTCATGAAAATGGGAGCAAAAACTTAAGTGTTGCGTTTATATTTTTGTTGAGTGTATGTTTGTAACACTTTGGTTGGGATACCAAGCGGTCCCAAAGGGTCTCAAAAGGGTGGAGCTCCACACTGCAGTCCGTTGATTGGTCAACAGAATCATAATTTCCGTGTGAGAGGTAAACCGCAGTGTCTAGTCACCTTAGCAAGACGGGGTTAGAGAAAAATGTCGGTGCGTGTGGTGGTTTCTCATCTTCATTGGGGTGACTGTGCTCAGGAGGTAGAGCGGGTCGGCCAATGATCGAAGGGTTATCAGTTCGATCCCCACCCTGCCACTTGTGTCATGGTTCTTGTGTCCTTGGGCAAGACACTTCACCCACCTTGTCTCGTGTGAATGTCGATAGTTAACCAGCTAACAGTGTATGAATGTGTGTGTGAATGGTAATGTGGGAATGGGAACAGGTCTCCCTTGAAAAAGAGCCTCCGGTCCCAATGGGATTTACCTGTATAAATAAAAGGTTACATTTTTTTTAAATTAATCAGCGGGCTACACTGTCCCACTGCTATGATGTCACCATAGTTACGTAGCTGCCACTTACAGCGTTGTTTAATGTCTCTGACCCATAGACTGTATATACTCTGACCGTCTACCAAGTAAGGGTACTATCTGCAGTGGAGACGCAGGCAAGATCTAGGGTTACCGTGCCCTGCCGAACTGTGCCGTGACAAACCAAACTGTGCTGCTCAGTAGAAACGAGGAATAATAATGCCAGCAGGAGTGAGTTTGGTTATTTCTCAAAGTAGAGAACCTTGCTGAGTGCACTCCCCAACCCTAACATTGGCATCCTGGAGCAGAGCCACTGCCTGATGGTTAAGGGGAGAACATAAGACTTTGCATTAAAGATGAGAGGACATAAAACAAATATAAATCTCTGTGTCGAACAGATCATCAACTGGAGAAATCAGTTTATTTCTTTTAGTCCTACATTACTGGTTGACAGACTGGCCCGGCCTACTGAGCTAAACTGAAGTGAAACTTGATTTTTGGGGAGAGTGCATTGATATACAGCTAATGTTATTGAAAAGGGCTGGCAGAGTGAATTATAACCGGTCAAGGCTTGCACAAACTTCTAGCCTCAGATTCAACCAACAATGGAGCAAGCCACTTCATCATGTGAAGGGGAGCATTCAGGGGCAGGTTATTGGAACTGGAGTGCAGGCTCATGAACAGTGTAAGGCCTTGCACCTGACAAGGACAAAACTGATGGAGTGTAGGACTGCTGGTTAAATGGCTGTGTTGAGTTGTCCACCCCTGTTCATTTTGTATTCTGTATCAGCTGCTGTCACATTATTTCACATAAGCATGGCAGCTTAATTTGTCCATCTAATTTCTGGTATAAATGTCATGCCGCTTTTCCACCGCACATGTAGCTCGACTCGACTCGACTCAACTCAACTCGGTTTGGTAGCAACACGGGTGGTTTTCCACCGCAAATAGTACCTCCTGGACGTGGACGGGGTTGTCGTAAGGGGCTGAAAGCCTTCTCCGGAGCAAAGTAGCAAAGCAGAAAGTACGAGCAGTTGTTGCACTATTAACTGAACCAACCGCCAAAAACACGGATGAAAAATGTTTAAGAAATACCCCCCTTGTATCTGTTGTAAGAAGTAGAAGAATATTGCTACGGGGCATTAAAAGGTTTTGGTTGTTGTCCCGATGTGTGACTCTGCCACACAGTCAGCTGTAGGGATGCATCCATATGCACGTAAACACGGGCATGATAAAGTTGACTGTTAAGTACTTGTTTCAGGATATGTGTTTTCAAATGCAAGCCGTGTCTCAGCCTGAATATTTTATTGAGGTAATCAGTTCAGTCCGAGGCTTGTAATGTAATCGCTTGCTATCAGGTCTGTCCCAGCTGGCTACTATCTATTTAGCCTAGCTGCTAGCTGCCCTACATGTCTCCTCTCGTATGTTAAAAGTAACTTCCCCAACAACCAACACTGGGTGAGCTTAGCGAATATATGGAAAAAAAAAATCGGATCTGTGATGCAAATCAAATGAAAGAGAGCCAGAGTAGGCTGCACGCTGCGTAAATACACTCAAAATCCCGGAGAGTTGGGGAGAATAAACAACAGAATGAAGCCGGTAGTCTCTGGCCAATCAGAAGCGTCGGCAGACGGCCGGCCACTGATTGGCCAGATAGTCTCTGGCCAATCAGTGGCCGGCCGTCTGCCGACGTCACCTTTTAGCATCGGCTCAGCTCGCTTGGAACCTAGAGCGAGGCGATACCAAAAAAACAGCCGCTACCAGGTACCATGAAATTGCGGTGGAAACACCAAAAATGCGAGTTGAGTCGAGTCGAGTTGAGCTGATACCGTGCGGTGGAAAAGCGCCATAGAGAGCCAAAGCACATTTGTTTTTTGAAATGTACATCAGAGAAATTGGAAGGTGGAGGTGCTGGAGTCAGTGATTCTGGATAATGGTTTTTGTCAAAATTACATTTTGTCAATATCAATAAATATCTCCTCATGGTACCAGTCTGTTGTGTGTGTGTGCTGAAAAAGTGCATCCACATTATGGACAGGTAACATGTTGTGAGGTGATATTCACCGATTTGGACAAAAAGTGATTTGGACAACAAGTCGTGAATGGCTGACTCTGACTTTAAAACTCTTAAGTTTAAAAGCAATAATTTAGTTATTTTATGGCCACTTTGGGAAAGCTGTAAACACAGCATCTGGTTTATTACCATGTTATAAAATGGCTTTGTCTAAAGTGTCAGCAATCAATGACCTATTCACACATCCAGCAGACACAGAGCAACATTAATCTTAATTGGTTTGTGTCCACCTAATGAAAACTCCATGGTAGAACCTGAATATTAATGCTCCACTAAAGAGACACAGAGGCTTATAAACATATCTGGACAAGGTTGGTTTGATTGAGTTATCACTATCTATAACCCACATCTGGTGCTATACACTAGTTAGTTACACATACCATATAAAATATCAATAGTAGGTTACAGATTATTTTTTTTTTTTTTTATGATTTACTGTTTCTTTGTCACCAACATACAGTACATTACTGCTATGGCAATAGCAACATAAATAGTGTTGGGAGTGAAGGTTGCCTCCTTTCTGTCACCAGACTGCTTGATAGTTATGTGTTGGTGTTAGGTTAGTCTCGCAAAGCCAGACCAAACTACAGCAAGTAGTATGGTCTGGAAGCACTCCGTTTAGAGCCGTCTATTCGGGGGGAAACTGGGCTGGCCTGTTTTTATTTCTTGGAACCAATCACAATCATCTAGGGCGGGGCTTACCCCGGGAAACAGCAGCGGTGTCCGTGCAAAATAGTGCCGGGGAGAGAACTTACTTTGATGGAACGTCTTCATGTCCAAAGGCTGTCAAAGAAATGGGTAAATCTAACCCGCAAACGCCACAACAAAACTATTAAAGACAAAAGGAATACACATAGTGTGTTGCTTTCTAACCAGCATGTCAAGACATCATACACTTTAGCCCCCGAGCTCACGGGATAACTTAACCGGAATTAACTAGCCCCGTAGTCACGCATTTATCTCTGGTAACATTATCATCGGCGGCCCGTTGTCCTGTAAATCACCAAAGAAAGGGAACGGCGGACCTTAATCTAGCTGGTTATAAGGTCCGGTGCTCAATTCAAACCCCCACGCTTCATTTTCCAGAGTTTATGATGGTATTTCTGCGCGGGGGAAGTTGTATAATGAAGTTGGACAGCTAGGCTAGGCTAAGCTAGGCTGCATCCCGGACCACCGCCACCAATATTATTATCCCGAAGTATCGCCACACTTTATTTCTGTCTACAGTATTATTTCTGTCTACAGTAATGTGACTTCTCACACCCTGTGTGTGTGTGTGTGTGTGTGTGTGTGTGTGTGTGTGAGAGAGAGAGAGGGAGAGCGCTGCACAGAAGTACACAGGTTGACTGTGAGCGAATTGTTTCCAAGTTTGAGGGGGAGCTCAATACGGGAACGCCAGCAACAGGAAATGGAGGCGTAACGTTGTTAGCCGACGCCAGCGCTAATAAGACGCTGGCGGAAACGGTTCAGCCAGACTAGTGTTAGGTTGACTAATTGTATTTAGGTGAAAAGCCCACCTCACTCACAATAAACAACTGCTCACCTGTACAGGTATGGGGCCTTGAATGCTCAGCTGCTGTATCTGTGTAGAAACAAGGCACATGTGTGGTCTATCCTCTTAGCACACAACACACAGCATTGTAAATCCAGCCAGTGTGTCTGGATGGGATGCTGTAGATGCTGATGTTTGGCTATGTCATCGGATTGGACTGACACATAACAGTGACAGCATTGAGAAAAAACACTGGACATCCATCAACACTCCAGTGACAGCCATCCATAAACCTCACATCAACAAACCGTTGGAGAGGAGAGAATAGTGTGCATGCGCCAGCCGTGTATGCAGCCTGTCACAGTCGCTCCAACTCTTTTCCTCTTATTTCCTAACTTCTATATATTTATTTAATTGTTTCATTTTCTTTTCCACTACATACATTGTGTACATATTGTATAATAATGTTCATACTTAATTACTTGTTTACTTCTAAACTCCTAAATAAGGAAATCAACAGAAACAAAAGGGATAGTGAAAGAAACTGGCACAGAAAGATCACGAAAGCAACTTTCATGAAACTGCCTTCTGTGTTCATATTGATGCAGTCAGGCAGACATCTCAGCCTTTGTTCTCAGATAAACAGAACACTGACTAAAAATAGTGCAAAGTTACTTCCTCCAAGACTCTTTGCTTTCCAGCCACGTTTATTTTAAAGATGTGTCCGACATTCATTCATGATGACATTATTGGATTAAACAAAAAAGACTTGGAAATTGTCTGACACAAAACATTCACTTCACCAATGAAACCCCCTATATCCACCTGAAGTTTGAAGACACAAGAGATGGTCAGAGTGGAAGGTTTTTTTTTTTATCAGGCAACTGATTTCGATGGCCCAGGGTTCTGAAAATACTAATTGTAAAAAAAAAAATCAAGAAATGAAAGAACAATCGTTTATAGTCTTATCTACACTGTCAGAATTCTCTATCCTAAAAGATAACATTTATTGTTTTTTTTATTGAGCCCCAGCATGATAGTGAAAGCATTGCTTTGTAGAGTCATGACGTCTGTTGTATGTACCCAGGGCTTGACAGTAAGTTAACTTTTTTGATCACCAGTTTTTACTGGCATTCGGTGGGTGTATGTAGCACTTTGACAACCTTTCTCCCCCTCTCCCGATGCAGGTTCTGAAGGGATGCAAGCAGCTGGTCATGTCACTGTGTTCTATGGGTCGCATCCCTGGAGGCTACATCACCAACCACGTCTACAGCTGGGTGGACCCCCAAGGCCGGGGGGTCTCCCCACCGCCAGACAGCCAGGAGGAGCACCAGAGGCAAGGCCAGGGCATGGAGGAGAGGACAGTACGTACAGCATTTTTTTTGTGTGTGTTGATGGTGGTAGCACAAGAGAATAAAGGTTCAGCATATGAGGCAGTTATAGTGGATGACTGGATGTGATGCATTGTAAAATTAAAAAGTAATAAAACATCTGAGGAACATACTTTAAAAGGGAGTACTTTTCTCTGAGAGCTTATTTTAATTGGCAGCATTTTTTTATGATGCAGTGTATACGAATGTACATCTGCTTTAGGCCTACTACACAGGCTAATATACACCAATTGTGGTCCAGCCAAAAAGGTATTCACAGTTTTATTGGCATCTGTCAGATATCTGAGATGATAGTAAGGTTTGTGTAATTGTCCTCCAACTCATGTCTAACGGCAGTCCGTTTAGGACTGCAATATGGCTGACAGGACAGTCATCATCATGACCTTTACTGTTGTTGTGACATTTTGCAAGACATACTCATTTTACAACAAAGTTCCCCGCCACAGGCCATTGACTATAGCTGCTCCCCCAGAGAATATTTACTCAACTGAAGTCATCAGGAAAATACATTGTTGGCTAGCTTTCCGATTGAACGGATCAGCTTTTATTACCATTACACTCGCCAATAACTAGCGACAAGACTTACAGTAAATTCTGTTTAATTGTAGTAAGAGCAAGTCCATGGTGGGTTATTAGAAAGTTCTAAAGTCTAATTGAGGGCACACATTGATTAAAAACCTGTTGTGATAACTCCCGTTTTGATTAGTGTGTTTTAGAGAACTTTGTTTCTACAGGGCGATGGAGAAAGTATTGACTTTGCATCAGAGGAATTTTAAGAAGTTAGCAGTAGAGTGAGAAGGGATTCAGGGTTTACAAACAGCTCCGCATCGGGCTAACAGAGATTGATTTTCTGTTTACTCTGGTCGTCATGGTAATTACATCAACACTTAGATACTATCTTCACATAGGGTCAATGGTCCACTTAGACTGTGCAGTGTTGCTCCAAATGGTTAAAACAGCAGTTGAATGGCCTCACTGCTAGACAGTTTGGTGGGGAAAGCTGAAGAGTGTGTGGGGGCGGGGGCGGTAAAGATCGATGTACCCATCACCACTGTAGGACACACCCAATTATCCTACTGTAGCTATATACTGCTGCATAAGCATCTTTTTACGCAGCCAATTGCTAGCGGCTCTGCACAGCTCTGCAGATCTGACTGGGGATCAGTTGATGGGTGATCCAACCAAAAAGGTAAAAAAAAATGTTGGTACAGCAAAGGGATCAAGGGGCTTATAAAGAGAAAAACTGCTTGAATTTGCTCATATTCAGATCGGTTTGGATGACCTGGAGGAAAGCTCATAAGGTGAGAAGTGGAGTTTCTGTACAGAATCTGCCACGACTGCAGAGGCAAAATGGAAATGTATTCATGGATACTTTGCTCAGTATTCCCAACAAACAGCAATGCTTGTGATATCCTTGACATGCAAGTACAAAACACTGTAATAATGTCATCAAAACTGAATTAATTGATTTGTTTTTTTGTCTACCTTTCCTCCCACTTCACTCAAATCCACACTGAGAAATCATTCTATGACCCCTTTGAGTGCCTAACACCAGTTGTTGTGCATCTTGCACACTGAATAGATGGTTTGTTGACTGTACTGAAGGATCCTTCAGTCAGATAGGCCAAATGTTATTTGTAAAATAGGTGCCTTGAAAAATGTCCTTCCTTTGTTCAAGTAATACTTGTTATATGTTGTCCATGCCCTACGTCATTTCTTTCGTTTTGTTATTATTTGTATGTGCTCCATACCATAGTATATGATGAGCCTTAAATGACATTAAACTAATGTCATGTCTGCCCTGTAGGTGACCCTGGATATGGAGAATGGCCGCTCTCTAGGCCTGATGATTAGGGGCGGTGCTGAATACGGCTTGGGGATCTACATCACTGGAGTGGACCCTGGATCTGCTGCAGATGCTGGTGCACTGAAGGTAGCCCAACTCTACCTGTTAATGATAAACCACAACACCTGTACAACATGTCCAGTCTAATGAGAATTGAGATTTTTGAGATGATTGCAAAGGATCAATTTATTCAAGTTTGTTTTTAGACTTAATGCTTCACATGGTCGACTCAAATGTTGTCTCTCTCACTATTTTTGGCCAGTACATAATACTAGAGTCATGTAGCACAGGCAGCACATCAGCAGAGCGACATCCCAATACCTTTCAAAAGACAGTTGGTTCAGACAAAGTACTGAGTATAGGTCACCTTGAGTCAGTGCTCAGAGCCCAATACAAAGTTGTCACAAAAGAAACGGAAGCAAATAGACGTGAGGTGTGCAAATACACTCTGGGAGGCACCTCAATAACCCACCGCTGTGAGACCCATTCCTGATACACACGTCTAAAGATTTCTCTATTAATCTAAATGCTGATTTCATCACACTATTAGGCCTATGCTTAAGTGACAGTTATCAAATACCATTGTATTAGCAGGATATTAGCATGGTAGTGTTCTAAACTGTATTTGAAAATTAAACAGATGTTAGGCTACAGGACCTCTGCAGGTATTAATAGAATATTATTGATATAATCAAGAGCAATTCAACAAATGATATGGAAGTCAATCCAATTGTTTTTGAGATATTTTAGTCTATTTTAGATATTTTGACTAGCAGACGGTCTGCAATATGTGCCAGACTTACAGAGCAAATCGAAAATACGGTTCTCTCCAACACACAGTGAAATAAGTGCAAAAGGATAGAATAAGACAAGTATACAATACATACTGTACATTCTAGATAATGCAAAAAGTAAGGCAAACAGTATAGAAAACAATATATGCAATAGACAATAAACTAAGAAATATAAAAAAGTACAATATAAGGGCATGGGAATGTGCGGACTGAGTCTAAATATGGAATGTAAAAAGCACTGATTTAGGTGGAAAGTGTCCCTGAGAGTCTCTTATAAAGTGACTCTAAAAAGTCTGAATCACGATCTAAAAAGTGAGCCCACAATTGAATCATGGTAGAACACCTTGAAACACTAAAGTCTTAGTCATCGGTTAAATGAGTTGTTGACATGCAGATTTATTTATGAGCACGGTACCAGCTGTCATCGCTAACACCTGCCTCCTGACTTTGATGAACCTGTTAGCATTACTGCCACCTGCTCCCTATTAGACGGATAAACCTTTTAGCGTCGCCAACATCTGCTACCTGCCACCCAGTCTCAGTCTAGGCGGGCCGCTCACTTCGTTGCGATAACAGGCCCTGCAGAAAATGCTTTATTAGCCCATGCTAAAGCTTTCTGCCTCAACAAGCAGGCCGGCCACTCTAGCTCCTCTGTGCTATTTTTCTTCCCAATCCGCCTGAGGCAAGAATAAACAGAAACCAGTGTTTCCTATACCTGTAAACAATACAGCCGCAACCTAAATATGGCTTTCATGATGATATCACACTGTGTCCTACTTGGGGGATAAAAATAAAACATCAAATCTTATTGCATGTGGGTTATGGTTATTATTATGGTTTGATTCCTTACTTGTCTAGGCATGTAGAGGCATCTTGGAGAAAAATAAAATAATTGGAAATTATTAAACAAACAGAGCTTGTGAAAGGCAATCTAAAAATGTAAATGTTGTCCCTTGAAAAAGGTATTATAACAATTCTCAATGTCTTTGACCAAGATAGATGACATAGTATAGGCTATTTTGTTTCATGGAGAATTGGCTGATCACGCTTCTTTTCTACATACTACAGCTGATCATAAAAACAATATAGTAAAAAGCAGTATAGTACAATTGGTAAATACCTTTACTTATTTATTTAATCACAACATTGTGCCTTGATCTTGTCTCTGTCCATCTTTATTGTGTGTGTGTGTGTGTGTGTGTGTGTGTGTGTGTGTGTGTGTGTGTGTGTGTGTGTTTGTGAGTGAATGGTGGTCTGGGATCATCCGATTGAGTGATCCTACCATTATAGTGGGAGCAGCAAGCTGTATATAAACAGTAGCTTCCTGGAAAAGCGTTCCTCTTCCCTACAGTAGTTCACGTCCATGCCCTCCTGTTTGCCAGTGTCGTGGTGGCAGTAAATAAGATGGAGGGTTGGCTAAACACTGCAGCAGGTGATCATCGCAAGGCAAATGTTAAAGCATTTTCCATTCAAATACAATGCATCAGTTTGATAACACTCAGCATATTATCAATTCAAAGTTTTTTTTTATGAAAGAAGTTCATTGAAACTTTATATTGATTAAAATATGAAAATGTTTTCAAAGATAACATAACTACAGTTCAGGGGCCGTATTCACAAAACATTTTAAGGCTAAGAGTAGGTCCTAACGTGCTGATTTAGGAGTAACTCTCAAAAATAAGGGGCGTTTCACTCCTAATTTTAGGACTCCTAACTTTTTAAGATAAGTGTAATTCACAAAGCATTTTAGCACTAAAACTAGCTCCTAAATCTATAAAAAGCTAGGAGTCCTCGAGAGGACTCCTAAGTCACTAAGAGTAAATCACAGACAACCATTTGATGGTGTTTTGGAGAGATTTAATGCCAGTGAGCTTTATAAAAGGTACCTTTAATAGATGCAAGGGTTTAATGATCTTAGTAAAGCTATATTTAGAAAGTATAGACACATTTATATTTATTATATTGTTATAAAAAAATATTTATTAAGTTAATTTTCCTTCAGTTGCTTTGGGTTTATGATGCACTGAAAGTTACTGTTGGTGTCACGTTTGGGTTTAATTTCCTACTAGAGTAGGCCTGTATGTGGCGCTTCGCAGCATCTCCTCCGTTCCACAGATCCGCTACTGTATAGTTGCGCGTCTCGCCTTTTTCCTTCCGCATGTACTTTACGATTTCGCCGGCTGTTGTTTCTAAATTGTGAATTTCCTGGTTTGTCGCTGTCTGACTATTGCTGCATAGTCCGCCATTGAGAGAAATACAGTGAGAGTGCATGGCGTGCAGCTGTTCAATGACGATATTTTTCCGATTTAAATCATTGTAAAATTTAAAATTAATAGACCTATGTGGCGCTATTGTAGGTTAATTGTGAACAAATGTGTGGGAAACCCTGCAGTATCTTGGTTTCATGTTAAATCAGTGTCACTTGTCATTAATTGTATATAAAAACTCTTTACTTTAATACAGCGACACAATATGGATATCTCCCACAGTGTTTCCATCATAAATTCACTCTTAGCTCTCATTCCCTCTCAGCCAATCACTGTGGGCATAGAAGGTATGAACATGACATCATCCATAGCAACAGGGTCAACCTCTAGTCTTAGCTAAGGAGTCCCTCCCATTCCTTAGTAAAAGTTGGTCTTATCAGCTTTGTGAATAGGTTTTAAGAAATGACACCTTACTAAGAACTTTTAGTGCTCCTTAGGAGTACTCTTAGCGCTAAGATACAATGTTTTGTGAATACAGCCCCTGAAATGGATCTTCCCCACTCCATTTACTATCAACAGAATTATTCTGCCAATGCAAAGGCGGTAACTTTTCAAGTAAGTTTGGTCTTGAGATATGTTTTATGACCTACTGTGAAATACGGTATAGCAAGACGTTTGAAGGGCTAATATTTATTAAACAGTATGTCAATCAGTAAATGCTGCACAGGGCAGATGACAGATGGTCCCTAAAGATGACTGTTTTTGGTGACAATTCATAATTTTTTGGAAACTCTACAAACTATGGGCCAAAATGCAAAACACTTCTAGTCAGACTACACTATAAATGTCATGTTTTAAGAAAGGTCTTGAAACATATGAATAAACATATTGTAAATAGATTATATATATGCCATATTGTAAAATATTTTTCAGTTGGTTCATTTTATGATAGAATGCCAAGTACATAAAATGACTTAGGATGTATGGTTTTGCTGCAGTAAAGCTAAAAGCAGCAGCAGTGAACCCTTGTACAGTGTTTGAAATGGTGATGTTAAATATTCCTCAACTCAGCATTGCCGGGGAACTAGTAGATCCATCATCACAGCTCTGTATGAGTAGGACCCGGCTGGAACACATCACATCACTCATTTATATTTGTGCAATACAGTGACTCTTGGTGTTGGCCATTAATTACTTTAAGAGAGTGAAATGCTCAGCCAGAGCCATTAGAAAGTGATATAAATCTGCTCTATAGCCATTCAATTATAAGCTGTTTTTTTCAACCTTGGAGAAAAAGCATTGACGCCAGATGTGATTAATTCCGTATTTGTATTGCTGAATACAATTTCAAAAAGCTGGGTTGGATATGCAAATCTGTCTGAAATCTCCTTAAGTCATGACCCTTTGTGTGTGTGTGTGTGTGTGTGTGCGTGCGTGCGTGCGTGCGTGCGTGCGTGCGTGTGTGTGCGTGTGTGTGTGTGCGCGCGCGCGTGTGTGTGTGCGTGTGTGCGTGCACATGACTGAAACTACCGCTGTGAAATTACTAATCGTATGAGTCACAATTGGCCCTTAATTCAGCAGTGGATTTACATGTAATCGGTGTGTAATTTTGTACGAGGCGCAGTGAGCACATGCTGGTTCACATCTACAATGTATCCATGTTTACCTACAATACAAGTACTGCTGGACTGAGTACAAGGCGTTGCATGTTACATGGAGATATGCCATTATTTATTCAAACGTGGCATTCCCATATGTGTTCATTCAGATATCAAACAAACGAAAGTATCCAAATGTGTACATATCCCGTAAAAAACAACAGTCAACCCCATAGAATGATGACACTTGTAATCTGTCTGATGGTTGAGGGGCTGCAGCGGAAGGGAGGCGTTTGCCAATTGCATGGTCACTGATCTATATTATTGACTGCTGGTTGTACAAACTGTGATCTCCACGGTCAAAGTATGACATTGCAGCAGCAGTGGTATAACATCATTCTACTTCTGCCTCTGCCCTTTGCCTGTTTTTCAGTTGTCTGTCTAACGGAAAATATATGCTTCTTTTGATTAAACAATACAGATTTCCTAACGGTGTTAAACTTGCACACAAAGTAACAAAGTCCTCAAACTTCTTTTTATTTGTCAATTTTATGTCCTTCCGTTTCACAAGTGCTAACTAACCAAATGAAATACAAAGGGGGTGAATCATTTGTATTTAAAGTCAATTGGGTTATTTCATTATTGTGCATTCAGACCGCATGGTGGTAAAAGCGACGAGAAGTGCCGGCAATCTTTTCCTGCTGCTGAAAATAGCAATTTGCCCTCAAGGACATATGCATTTTGCACTTCCGACACAATCACTTTATTTCACACTCATCAATGAAACTCAACATATAAATCAGTGCAGCGTGGAGAAGGTGAGAGTGGAGGACTTGGAACTGGAGGGGATAATGTCATGTCTCTCTGGTCATGGACATCAATTTAACATGGCAAAGTGTGACACTTAACTATTTGTAAGCAAATGTCATTTAAAATTTTTAATAATTTCTTATAATATTTTTTGGTACAGTTGCTCATTTCAGCCAAAAAGCTACTATTAATGGAATGTGTCTTGTGCCCTTATAGACACAGCAGTTTATATAATATGGATGTATCGTTATAATGAATGGAATATGGAAATTCAGGTTTCCTCTTATCCCCCAGAGGGCTCAGTCATTGCATTTGTATTAAAGCTGCATCTGCTTCACATAATCATGGCAGGAGTGCATAGAGGTGAAAAGAAAAGAAGTCAATAACTCATTCACTGCCTCGACTTGTCCCGCTGTAATAAAGTACAAGCTGTTTTTCTGCTGCTTTCGGCATTCTTTTGTGTTTCTCTGCTTTCTTCTCCATCCTTCTCTCTATGAGGCTTTCTAAGCAGGCCCCAATATACGCTTATGTGCAACAATAGTTCTTTTTGATACCAACTATAAGTCAATTCTTGATTACTAGTCATTGGTTTAAATTGCTTCAGGGATATAGGATTATTTCATCCTCAAATAAACATCTTTGGAGGGCCTAAAAAAACAGCATTATGCATCATATGAACAAGTATGTGATGAATAACCACCACTATAAACATAATTCATTTGTCAGTGTTGGCTTTATATTGTGTTTTCTCTCTGGGCATGTTTTTTTTAAATGCTGCACATGTGTCAACTTGACAAAGATGTTTTCCTTACTTCCTTGACATCTGTCATTTGCATGTGTTTTCTCAAGTTGCCGTACGTTGAGCTCACCTGGCCACTGAAAGGTGTTGCACCCGGTTCCAATAGAAAATGTGTACAGATAAGTAGTGTAATAATAATAAGAGGGAGCTATAGTGAGATATTTAAACCCACCATATCCTCTCCTATTCACTCACACCTGTCTGCCAAATCACTGTATGAAGGTTGCTGGCAGGTTGGTTTATCTGGAAAAACAATGGGAACAGTCCTTACAATTATGCCATTGAAAAGGTGGGTAAGTGGGTTGGGGGGGGGGGGGGTTGGGGTTCAGATGCTGTTAGAACAATATGACAAGCTCTTTGTTTGAAGCATACTGATGCCTCCTGTTTGCCATCGGGTGCTACGTGGCAAGGACCATTCAATTCAAAAGAGTTCACCCCTTGGGACATCAATGTGCTCATCCAAAAGTCCATGACAAAATGGCCATTTGATCAGGAGATGTCTCGGGTTTTAAATTTGACATTTTGTCCTAAGTATGGCGCTGGAGGAAAAATTGATGAGTTGTTTAATATTAAATGGAAGAGTAAATCTTTAATGGAAATCTTTGGTGGCACATGAAGAATGGATTTGGGGGTCCTTTAGACATGAGGATTTACTTATCACAAACATCCATAGCGATTATTGGATAGATGTTCTACAAGTTTTGGTACAGATATTCATTGCCCCTCAGAAGATGACATGAAATGACTTTTGTTAACACCCTGGCCTTTCATCTAGCTAGCGTCAAATGTTCAGTCTGCTAAATACTTTGGGTTTATGAGCAAACACCTGCAAAACCAAGTCTGCATATATCAGACATTCCCTTCATCAGCCCTCAGCTTATATATGCGTTTAGCGCTAATTTGCAAATGTTAGCAATGCAGCATGCTAAGCTAAGAGAGTGAACACTAGACTGACTCAACATCAAGTTGCTGACAAACTGACATTATAATCTGGAGTCATGTAATACTCATACTCTTTTCATGTCAAACCAGCCCATTGTTTGATAAAGTATAGCAGATGAAGTTTAGCGAAAGTTCTACAGGAAGACGTAATAACTGCACTGTTCTTTATTTGCAGATCATCCCTCAGTTCATTCATTGTCTCGCCTAGTTACTTCTTCAACTAATTCAGCTCATCATGGGAGACTCCCACTATTAGCTCAAACCTATCACATTCACCTTAACATTTGTTAGCCAATCACCTTGTTCCCGTCATCAACTTGCTGTCAGTTGTCATTTCAGCGACTGATGCATATTCAATGATGGATGCAACCCTCCTCCACCGGTCCACCCCATTCACCTCCAGTTCTCATCACATCATCATCAGCATCATCCAGACCTTCAGCTCTTCACCGCCACCAGTGTCTAAGCTCCATCAGGGGGGTATTCTGCTCAGCCCAGGATGTTGCTGCCCCCTTCAGATGATTTTTGCGATGGGGTCTAATCACCAAAGACTCTTTAAATATCTCAAGCACATTTCAATAAATTACTTGTTCATTCTTAACCTTTTCGTTTATGAAGTCTCTCATGTTTGAAATACCTTGATTGAAAAGTGTTGAACAGACACTGTCAGGGTTGGAACCTGTTATAGGCCCTCCACTTCATACATTCAAAAAAACACATTTGTACTTGAATTATCCTCTACTTAAAACATGACCAAAGAAATCAGCAAAATTGCGCTCAATGGGAGAGCTTTCAATGCCGCAGCACGTTTGCACAATCTCTCACAGTAAGACTCAATCACATGTGAAATGAAATGCAATTGGAGCACTGATTATGAAATAGTCCGTCTGAGAATGTTTTGTCTCAGAGCACACAGAGCTGTGACCTGATTGGTTCTCCTCTCTCGAACACCATCAGTGAATTATGCCGAACACATTCGCTGAGTTCTAATCCCCATACTTTATGCTATTTAGTATGTGTGTGTGTGTGTGTGTGTGTGTGTGTGTGTGTGTGTGTATACGTGGTACCCTACAGAAAAATCAATGTGTTGGTAAAGTTGAAATGACCTTGCATTTCACGATTGTCCTGTTTGATACATCTGTGGCCCTGGGGTGTTGACAATGAAAGGAAAATTGCCTGGATGAGGACTTGGGATGCATGGCACGCATTGTGTTGCATACATAACCTCTAAGAGAAGACACAGATATTCAGTGAGCATGCGTGTTGGTCTCTGGGTTGTTTTGCGGTGAGAGTGGAACAAATGGCATACTATTTTCTTTTTTCTAGTCTGCATACTACAGCTGATCATTAAAATAATCTAGTTAGCATTCAGTAGGCACACAATTTGGACATTTATTTTTACATTTCATCATTGATTTTGCCTCTTGCTTATATATCGGTCACATCGCTGGTTGCTTTCATACAGAGGAACCGTCGATGTGACTGCCTGTGTGCATTGGATTGTGGGTCAGAATCCCCCGAATAGCATGTTGATTTCAACACTAAATATCTCGACCAGATGTAGGAAGCATCCAGGTATTTTTAAGCATACTAAATCTGATCAGAAGAATTGGGACATCCTAAATCTTTTTTTTAGGATGTCCCAATAGCAGTACTCAATAACAGGAATTGGAACTCAGGTTTAGTTTCACTCGCAGTAGGCAGCAGGAGGATGGTTGGAGCACCCACCAGCCCTCGCATATAACCGGCTGACTGATTTAGTGACGTCAATAAAATCTAATTTACACAGAACCGAGTTAGTCGCTGATGAATTAGTGTGGAATATCCAACTTCAAGCTAACTTCACCGGCTTTTGGTCCATTGGGAAATATGTCAGACTATTGAGCTGTCGGAGTAATGGACCTTCAGACTTATGGCACGGCATCCTGGATATACTGTACCTTTAGCCAGGATCTTCCATGATCTATGGCCACCTGACAGCACACAAAACCAGGTTCCCATTTTTCAAGGGATCACAATAACAACAACTATTATATTTTGTTTTAACCCTTTTAGACCTAAGGCGACTTCTATAAAAAAACAAAACTCATAAATATAGCCTATGTGTTTTTTTTAAAACCATGCACCTCCCACAAGTTTTTTCTAAAAAACTGCATAGAATGTTAACGTTTACTAGATAATTTAATTTTACCCATCATAACAAGGACATTGTTTCTGAAAAAGAGATTGCATTAAGCAAGAGCTGCTTTACAACAGGAAACACGTCGGTTTCTTTCATTAGTTTAATAGTAGCATGGTTTGTAGGTTAAAGTGCCCACACAGCAACGAGTCAGGGTCATTTATAACTGATGGACCGCTAACGCAATAAATCTTTCTAGGCTTTATGTGACTTTTTGATGACATCATTGGATGGATTTTATTCAGCACTGGCTCTGCTCGTCATTCAGAATCTTCCAAAGTGAAGTAACGTTAACACCTTTCATGCCCTACCCTTGTGATTTTGTCTCTCTGCAGTTGCTGTACATATCTTCAAAATTCAAGATTCAAGATGGTTTATTTGTCACATGCACAATTACTACAGCAGCAGTCATTGGCAATGACATTCTTAAGTCCCAGGCTCCTTTCAACAATGCAATATATAAGAAGAACATGTATAATAGAAACACACAAGTGAAAAGAGCAACAGCAGAGACACAAATAAACACAACAGTAGTGCAAGGACACATATACAGATACAAAATGTTGAGCAAAGGTTCACCATATAAACGTAAAGTAGAACCCAAAAAAAATAAAGATTAAATGTAGAAAAAATAGAATACTGTACATTAAAATAAAGATAACTGTTGTGAAATAGGATACTGTACATGTAATAGAATAATGTGAAATATAATAAAAAGCGGTATAGGGAAAACAAAGATATGTAACGAAGCACTGTATATAATGAGTTATGAGTGGTTAACAGTATAAGTATGTGCTACATGATGATCATGTAGTGCAGACTGTAAATCATTTGAATGGAGCTGGTTCTTTTTTACAGGTGGGGGACCAGATCCTGGAAGTGAACGGTCAAAGCTTTGTCACCATCTCCCACGACGAGGCGGTTCACATTCTGAAGACAGGCTGCCAGCTGCTGGTGAGGGTGAGGGACGTGGGCCGCCTGCCTCACGCGCGCACACTCGTGGATGAGACCAGATGGATCTGCAGTCAGGCCCTGGTTGAGAGCAACGCTACGGCTCACACAAAAACAGCAAGCTTTGTCCCCGGCCCCAGTGTCAATCCTAATGCCATCCACGCTAATGTCAGCACCAACAACTGCAGTTCAAGGTGAGTGTGCAATATGTTATGGAAGGACAGGGACAACTCGTCAAATAAAATTATACTAGAACTGTCGTGGTGGCATTGGAGCAGACACATCAGCGTAACTGATGACATAGCCTGGTTTCCACTGAGCATTAGCAGTTTGCTTTGGTACGGTATGGTTTGGTACAAAATGGTTATTTGGCCTAGAGCTGGCTTGCGTTTCCACTTCAGACAGTAACCTTTAAACTCACGCTGCCTTAGGCCGTAATGTTATAATGTTCTACATGCATAAGAATCAGTGAGGCATCAGATATTAGTATTGAGGGTTTTACTTTGATGTTGTTGTTGTTGTGTTCCTCTTAATAAATATAATATGTCAATATAAATATAATAAATATGATATGCTTTGTTTGCTTGTTTGTTTCAGACCATCATCAGCCAGGGCTACGCCTGCATTAGGAAAGGTAAGAATGGCAGCCGTGCCTTCTGTACACATATTAAAGGTAGATTCAGCGATTCCAAAGAACGCTTGTTGACAACATTACTATTTGTCAAAATCAATTAATATCTCCGCATCAACCGCTTCCTGTCCTTGTCATGGGTGTGAATTGAAATAAAATCTGGGGTTAATACACAGGCTAGGCGCAACCCAGAAACGTATCTTCTGATATTTAAAGCATTTAAAAGGCATAGTTTGACATCTTGCTAAATATGCCTTTTTGCTTCTTTGCTTTGACAATTTGTTTGTGAACAACAACCCAGTGCAGTGCATCTGACTGTTAAGTAGTATTAGTTTGACAACAGATACCGCTAGAGAGATTCATATGTGTCGGGTGTAACTGCTCCAATGCTGCTGTGATTGTTTGTTCATGAGTTTAGGCAAACAATGTTGTTAATTCTGATTGGTTATGGAGCTGAGCTTGGATCTATTTGTTCACAGTCTACTTTAATATTTGGCCAAACACAAATGTAACATATTTGCGTTTGGGGTGTTAACTATGTCCATTTACAGTATTTACCTTTATATTTGGTTAAGGTATCTGGTTTTATTCGGCATATGCCATTTAAAAGTTCCCTCTATATATTACTATTGTATAATCAGCTACAATTTGCAATGTCAATAAGCTAATGGGAAAGGGATTATTATTTGTATACAGGATGCACTGTGTAGATACGCGGTATGTAGATTCTCAACATGTCACTCCAATCACAGCGAAACAGTGAGTGGCTTTCACTATGAAGGCTGTGCACACACACAGCTGTGGTCACACAACTGTGAACAATGCCAATGAGCTTATAGTGAGATATTTGCAGCTACAAAGAGCTACAGCTTCAGTATCTCAGAGAAACACTCTGATGTAACAGTTATGGTAATGATCAAGAATATCAATACTATCCAGTGTTACTCATGACCCCATCTCCCTCCGCTTTGTCCGTATTAACTGCACTCCATTGGAAAGAGCTAAGCAACATGCTAATACGTGCAAGAAAAAACAAACAAAGTCTGCATGAAAGGCTCTGCTATAATTAAGCAGCTATTCTTGAGAGATGGTTTTAATTTCTGTGCCCCAGGAAGTCGAGGTCTAATGAGTTTTGTAATTTAAGATGGGATGGGTGGCCATGTTGATTTAATGCATGTCCAGCAAGACTTTCAACAGCCCCTGGTTAAAGCCATTAACGAATCCAAGAACAGTGTGTACATTTTGGATGCTGCTCTGAAAGCTACATGGGTTCAGAGTCAGAAGACATGTTGTAATCAGCACTAGCATCATACAGACTTGGAAAGGGATAGTTTTATAAAAGCAGCTTGTTGAAGACAGCATGCTGTATACAAACTAGAGCCTTGTTGAGTTGATTAGATGTGGTTAGAACATGACTGCTGGCACGCTAACATTTAGAGGACAGAATTTGATTAATCACTTAAAAGTAGACGTATCTAGTAAAATAACAAGAAAGATCACTTGAAACTTAAAATGTATCTGCTGAGCAACAAGATCAATTAAAACTGCAAGCAGTGATGAACGGGCCCTCGCCCACTCGTGCTGGACGCCGGAAGCGCGGAAGTGTCCGCGACGCGCTCGATACGGACACGAGGACGACCTCAAGCCTGGGCTCTCAGCAGGCGGGTGAAGTTTGGAGCGCATGGGACAGTGCAGAGCGAAATTACAGCGACTTCCTGTTTCGTGGCAATGATGTGGAGAAACTGCGAAGGCCACGGATCCGATAGAACCGGCTTCCCGTGTTATCATTGTCTCCAGACCTCCCTGAGCTGCTCTGAGGTTGATTTGATCGAGTGTGTGGGACGTGGAGGTAAATAAGTAGCATGCAATATTTACTTGACCCAGCAGTTGGCGCTCTCACTTTATATGAATATTAGCGTGCGGGATTCCTCAGGCCTTGGGTCTCATTGACCATAAGAAATTTGGAGAAGATGAGACAGAGTATGGTGGAGTTAGGGCAACTTCCTGTTTTTTTGGCGAATATTGCTAAAAAGAACACTTCCTGTTGATTGTGGGGCGGGGCGTCAAGAGGCTTTTTTTTTTGTACTGGGATTGTACATTGCTGTATGAAATTGTGTGGTTCTAAGTACAACATAGCCTGAGTTATGATCAATCAAAGGGTTCATGGCGTGCGTTTTTTTTTTTTTTTGGCGAATCAGGCGCCAGTGCTGCAAGACGGTTATTCCGGAGAAATCAAGCTTTCGGGTATATCATCTTCCATGTCGGAGGACATACCCTATCATGTTTTTTTTGCACAAGAAGTTGTTATGTGTCCACATTACTCTGCAGGATTGCAGAGTAATGTGCACACATAACAACTAAATTGTGGACTTATGACATATGACGGAAAAAATTGTGGACTTATGACATATGACGGAATTTTGGCGAATTTTGCGTCATAGTTTTTCGTAATCAAACACATTTTTTTTTGTGTATATTCCATGTCTTATGAGTGTCCCTAGAGTTTTCGTTTTGCTAAATATGTTCCTGCTAGGAATTATGAATTTTTGAACCTTGTTATGATTTTCGAGTCAGAAATTCACATATTTCACTTTAAAAAAATTCCTGTTGATTTTGGGGCGGGGCTTCAAGAGGCTTTTTTGTGGGGCCTGCAAAGATACATTTGGGGTTGTAATTTGGTGCAGCCAGGTATAACACAGCCTGAGTTATGATGAATTAAAGTTTCATGAGGTGCGTATTTACGCGAACTTTGACCCCAAAAAGATCCCTGGTTCCGCGATAACTTCCTGATCTTTTCGAAATTCCGCATCGGGCAAGTGTCTTTTGTATTTGAGAAGTTGTTTGACGTCCCTGGCGCAAAATCTCTAGGAGCCTTTCGTCGAAATGCGAAATTATGGTTTTGGCGGTTTTAGGCACTTAATCCAACATGGCTGACTTCCTGTTGATTTTGGCCAATGACATACAAATGCATTTATGTGCGCCTTGGGCCATTACATGTTGTCCGGAAATTTCAGGCTTCTAGCCCAATTTTTGAGCATGGATTTCCTTAAAAACTGTTTTTGGCCATAGGGGGCGCCATTTTTGAGATCAAATCCTGAACCACTGATACATTGCAATTTTTTGCAGGTCTGATGGGTACGCAACCTTTTTCAACTAATGCATGACAGGAAGTGGGTGAAAAATGCCCATTTCGAGTCGGATTAAAAAGAATAATAATAATAAGAATAAAAATCACACCGATTTCAATAGGGTCTTCGCACCACTCGGTGCTCGGGCCCTAATAATAATAATAATAATAATAAAAATAATAATAATAATAATAATAATAATAATAATAAGAAGAAGAAGAAGAAGAAGAAGAAGAAGAAGAAGAAGAAGAAGAAGAAGAAGAAAAATCGAACCGATTTCAATAGGGTCTTCGCACCACTCGGTGCTCGGGCCCTAAAAATCATACCGATTACAATAGAGCCGGGAACACACCGCATTGGCCGCCTGCGGCGGTTGGCCGCGTGAACGCAGGAGGCTCGCCGCTTGGTCATATTGGGCAATATTAACCGCAGCCGCCGCCACATCGAAGGCGGTGGTTGGCCGTGTGACCGCAAGAGGCTCGCCGCTTGATCATATTGGGCCATATATTCCTGACGCCGACGCCGAGATCAGACCCGTCACACTTACGGTGCAACAACAACAACAACATGGTCCAGCTGTGCCAAAAAATACAGATGTAGGTACACTGTGTACACCGGCAGTCATGTCACAAATATCATCAAAACAGCATGAAGACGCACCCCGATCGAAAATACACACATATTAATAGTAATTCAGCAACATACTAAACACAATAACAACAGTAGTGTGTGCTCAGCTGCAAAAATAAAGGCAGACATCAGCCTACCTGAAAGTGAAAGTGTGCCGGCTGACGGAGGACAGTACCGGTGCTTCGCTGTACTATATTGGAATTACACACCACTGCCGTCAACTTTGGGTTCATATTATCCTCAGGAATAGCACACAGCTGGGTGAGTTTCACTATGCTAACCGGCACTACCTTGGCTAAAGTACAATCAACAGCTAAACAGATGCAAAATACACATATTTGCAGAATGTATTGGAAGCCCAATGTCCTCACGCCACACGTCCACCTCGTCTTGCAGACCACCGGGTCTGCAATCTCAACGCTGATTGGCTGTGGAGGCGCGGTGCCCGGCGGCGCCGCAGAAAAAGATGAAAATTTTCATCTTTTTCTGCGGCGCCGTGTTCGCCGCACAAGCCTTCGATTCACGCTCCTTCGATGGCGCAATTTCTACACGCCGCAAATGGCCGCGCTCCCGATCCACGCGCCTCTCATGAGGCGCGGCCACGCGCCGCGCAAGCACCCGCCGCCGGCCGCTGGACGCCGATTATTGGGTGGACGCGCGTCCACGCGCTAGTACATTGACTTTGTATGTAATCTCGCCGCGCGGCCAGTGCGGTGTGTTCCTAGCTTAGGGCTTTCGCACATGTCTGTGCTCGGGCCCTAAATAAGCCACTGAACTTTAGTTCATTCTGAACGATCAAGCCCTCCAGAATAATATTGGCTTTCAGTTTGTGTAACTTTTATTAAAATATAACTTTATTTATGAATATACATTATGTGAGTTGAACAAAACAATCAATTAAATAAATAAATTAATTTGTTGTCTAATGTTATCCGCCTTCTGAACCAAAATGTTTTTTTTAAAGCAAAAAATAAATAAAAAATTTGAGTGGACCAGATGAGATTTTCTTTTTGAACGTCACAAAATGTTCTGTTGAAAATAATGAATAAATAAATAATAAACCAACAAAATGACTGTTTTGGTTGGACAAGTCCAGTGAGTTGACATAAGGGCTAAAGGCTGGGGACTCTCTGGAGAGTTATTCATTTTCATGAGCCATGTCTGAAGGCTCATCTGGCAGCATCAGCTGAAAAAAGCCAGATATACAGACAGACTCTGGGCACAGATGTACTTTGTGCGCCTTTTGCTTTATCACTGTTCAAAATACAAACAGAAACTAACCCATCTTCAGCTGCTGTCTGCGATAATAAAAGGGAAAGTGTATATTATATATATATATATATATATATATTGGACTGTATTTCCATGATTACCTACACCACTTGTATAATAGTACACGAGAATATGTTTTTATATTCATTTAACTCTGACCTTAAAATGCAATAGGATTTTTTTTATTTTGCTAAAAGAAAGAGAAAGGGTCAGCTCCTGTCATTATCTTTCTTCCTACCTTCTGGATGTGCTGCCT
Source organism: Hyperoplus lanceolatus (assembly GCA_026929865.2). NCBI lineage: Eukaryota > Metazoa > Chordata > Actinopteri > Uranoscopiformes > Ammodytidae > Hyperoplus > Hyperoplus lanceolatus. The sequence goes on from CM049397.1 coordinate 6,676,767, forward strand.
TTGTTTCCTCTGTGACTCTTTATTTTGAAGGTTAAAATCTAATGTTCCTGCTTCATGAGGGCTGATGGTGCATTTTGGCTTCTTTTACCCTCTCGAGGTGGAGATTAGTATAATTAAAATCCATATTGGACAATTCTGTACATTATGATGATTATATTCATCCCAGTGCCAATACAGGAAGTGCCATATTGACCTTGAAGTCCCTCCAACTAAGTTTTCTACACAGAAAGCGGACATAGTATATTGAATAGTGTAGTGTGATTATGTGGAACCCACATTTAAGAAAATATCTTGACTATAGTTTTTCAATCAATTGTAAATGAAAATATGATATGTTAATAGAAGTGTGCCCATGCAACACAAGTGTTTAAACAATAGATTATATTCCAACAAAGCAAAAAAGCAGCAGCAGCAGTTGAAAGGTGCTATGAGGAAATTCTTAATATTTCTGATAGAGTCAAATTTTTCCTCTGATGATCATACATTACATGTTACAGCAAACGAGACCATAAGTGCAAAGTATATTATTTCTATATCGTTTTTTTAATGCCTTTGTCCTGGGTATGCTCACCCAGGAACAATAGCTGGGGAAGTAAAAACAAACCCGTTTTTGTCCAAAGCGGGTTCAAGAATTAACAAACGCTGAAAGTTCCTCGCAGCACCTTTAAGGTACTGTTTAAGGTACTGCAAATAATGTTAAAACATATCAACAAGTTAAGAATCAGTGTTCTGGCAATGCTATATCATAAACATGCCACGCAAGATGCAAGTGCTTTATAGTGACAGAGCGCTGGTGTCATGGTCATGGCTAATTGTGTGATGTGTGTCAGAGGAGGACTGTTGCTGAAAAGTGGAGGCAGCTCAGTCCCTGTTAAACTCAACCATTGTGCTTTGAAAGTTGTAGCCTACAGTAATCCCTCCCATTATTAGAAAGACCGTTGGCTGCCTCTATCCTATCGTGTCCATGTACAGTAATAGCCTTTGTCATGTTTTACTTGAGCGTCATCAACAAGGAGCCTTGTCAGTCTCCATGCTGAATTGTGTGATGCAGGGGCTTTTAAACATTTTCATTTTGAAATCAATTTGGACACTGAATTATTTATTTATTTAATTTTGGCCAAATTGAATTTATTTTTAGATTTTTGCCCCATTCACAGCTGAACCTTTGTGGGAAGGGTAATCTTTCTTTGCCTTGATTCCCTGCAGTATTCAACATAAAGGTTTTTGTCAGTCTGTGTAAAGCCTGACCTCGCTGAAACTCAATTTACCAACAGTGAGAAGAACTGTTTCCAAGTGGAACTGCTTAAGAAGATAACCATGATAGAGTCTTTAAGGCAAACACATTCTGACTGACTCACCCTGCAGCTTTGAAGTGGTGCCTTTTTGCTTGCGTGTGATAAGCTCAGCTGCTGCTGTGTGTGTGTGTGTGTGTGTGTGTGTGTGTGTGTGTGTGTGTGTGTGTGTGTGTTTGTGTTTGTGTCTTTGTGTTTGTGTGATAAGCTCAGAGCTGCCCCGTGTGTGTGTGTGTGTGTGTGTGTGTGTGTGTGCTGGTGTGTTTGTGCTCTCCTTGGGTTTGCTACTGGGGCTTTTGCTGTAGAGTAAGATAACTCTATTTATCCTATCTGTGTTCCCTCCTCATTTCATTTGACCTCATATGTCCCCCTGTGTGTGTGTGTGTGTGTGTGTGTGTGTGTGTGTGTGTCCAGGCAGCAGTATACAGAGGCGTGGGCCCTCCTGGAGCTCAGGTGTCTCTGGAGCATCAGGCCTACATGCTGCTGACGGAGCCCGAGAGGCAGACCATGCTCTACTACCTGCAGGAGTACCAGGACGGACACATAGGGCTAGAGCCGCTGGTCATGGCTCTGTTTGAGCTCTTCAACACACATGCAAAGGTACAGGCCGATACCGATTCTGTCCCATATCATCATTATTTTACTTATTTAAAAAAGTTTTGTTGGTGGTGATGTTATGTTTAAGGTTAAGAAAGGCTTATACAATACAGAAATTATAAGAAAAGAAAAAGCATACAAAAATGCACAAAGGTTTATCTGCTTTCAACTGTTTGGATACTGATGAACATCAGAACTCATCAACTTTTTAATTAGTAAATTATTTTTAATGGGTGCTATATCACATTAGCCTGGCACCGCTCGCCTACCTACTTCCGCTCAATTTTCATTTCACTTCAGTAGTCAGTCTGGGGCTGCGGTATATTCATGGGTTCCTTCTCCAGCCAGACTTTTGGCGGTCCAATCAGCGAACAGAGCGAGTGGCTGAGAATGATGACGTCGAAGTCGCGCGCCAGTTTCAGTTGAATGCTGCATTCCTTTATACTCGGAACTCGGAGATTTCCGACTTGGTAGTTCCGAGTTCCGACCTGTCTGTGTTCCAGTGCATCTGCTCGGGAAAGTATGGACGCCTAAAACCTTTCTTATCCAAATAACTAAACTTTAGGCTCTAGCAAGTTACCGTTGCCAGGTACCGGTAGATCCATAGACTACAATATGTAGTGAAGTCGGAGATTTTCCGAGTTCCCAGTACACACCGTCAAAAGCCGGCTCATGACATACGTCATGACCAAACGTTATGCAATTGGTTGGCTGATCCAGAGTGGCACTGGGCAGATCCAATAGTTTTAAACTTCAACAGACAACCGTCTCCAAGTGAGTGAACATATGCCAATAGAGCAGTTCCAGACCTTCTGTAAAATTAAATTAAGTAAGATGGTCTGGTTGGACCAGGCTATTATCACATAGCGATGGTCTTAACATTTTAATTATTTCATACCTAAAATGATTTAGATTTTTTTAAACAGACTATAGAATTTGGATGGGTACGTGGATGGGAGTTGTCAAGCAGATTGCAGCCATATCGGACCTGATTTTTATATAGGATCAGATCGGTCCCATCCCTGCTCTCACTAAGTGGGGTCAAAACAATGACATTGTTCTTCTGAAATAATGTTTAGAGTGTACCTCATTGGAAAAAAGCTTTAACCCTCTCTATGGTACCATCATATTGTCTCTAGGTAACATGCAAGTGCTTTACACCCACACAATACATCCTCAATTATGATGTAATACTTTACAGAAGAGGCAATGGTCCTAACAAAACCAATAGCAGTGTTTCAATTTGCCTCTTTGACTCTTTGGAAGCCATTTCAAATCCTTTTTGAAAAATGTATTTGTATTCCCTCACTACCATTGGTAACGTAATGTGTTGCTTTAATGCACCCTAAAGTTTACCATAAAAACATTACAAATAATTGTTTTGCCAACTGGCATCATAATGAATGCCATATAGAGGGTTAAAAAGTGGAATTCTATGGGTCTCAGCTATAATGTATACTACAGTAGATGTGGGCAGTGACTGTAACACGGCTATCCATATTGTACATAAACGTTTTGATGCAACATTCTAGTAAGACTTTTCTGTTTCCATTTTAAACTTTCAATTTCAATTTATTCAAATATTTTGTTTCTTATCATATTTTTATTTTGCTTTTCTTATGTCGATTCTATTCTTGATATATTTTAATCTTGATGTATTTCATGCCCCTGTAAAGCACTTTGAATGGCCTTGAACGACAGTTTTTAGTTTAGGTGCAAGCCATTAATTTCTTAAATAATTATATATAATATTTCAAATGTGTAACTTGCTTATTTCTGCTGATGGCTTATTCAGACATGATTCCAGCGTCAGACAGGAGACATGAAAGTGACCCTGTCTAGTCAGCGATAATGCAATCAGTGAGCCAAGGTTTTACAGTCATTCTCAGCATTTATCTATTAACGTGATGACCCATTTAGAGACATTTGGGCAATTAATTTTTTCACATTCACAGAAGGTTTGAAAAAAAATAAGTATGTGTCTGCCAATTCTTCCACAAGCTAAAAATGTTTTATAGCTAGCAGTTAAAATCAAGATGGTAATTTAACTTTACCTTTCGTTAGGGCCTGAATATAGAGAACTGCAGGAGATAAGACCTTCAGTTTACAACCTTTACAACCAATGTAGCTTGACTACAATTTCATGGAAACATTTAGCTACTCTATTTGGCAATAAACTTGTATGAAAAATATTGTTGTTTGACTGGACGTCATTGTTAATGAGGGTCATCCCTGAAATCCCCTCATCTCTGTCTTCTCTCCTCTTCTCCGTCCGTCCAGTTGTCCATGTTATCAGAGGTGAGGAGTCTGGTCTCTGCCCAGGATGTGGAGCTGTTTGACAGGCTGGTGTTGCACCGGGAGAGGGAGACCCTCCAGGCCTGGCATGGAGGCTTGGGAGTGATGCTTCCCCCCCAGGCCCACTGCAACCACAACACAGCCACTCCCCCCATACACCATGCAGGACATCTGTTTACTGCTACGGTAGGCCTACATCCCTTAACTGAAAATTGATTGTAATATTATGTGGTAAAGTCCTTCTGCTTTCTTAACATAGCCAGTTTGACACATTAACAATGGGGTAAGCTATCTCCAGCGAACGCTTAGTGAACATTTGATAATGTTCATACTAACCACTGCAATAGTTGACGCTCAGAGCAAGTGGCTGGGCCATCCCTGAAACGTCAATCTGCAATGTGCTGGTCTTCTGCTGGCTCTGAGCCAGGCTTTTTAGATCGCTGTTAGCTGAGCAATGTGTGCAAACACCTGACTTTTTGTTCAGGTTGCACACACAACAGACAGGTATAGCGGATGGTGAGTAGATATTAGCTGATTTAAAAAAAAAAGTGTTCTGGATTCCAATTGATTAATATGCCTTTAAAGTGAACTAATTTCAAAATTCAAGATTCAAGATTCAAGGATTTTATTGTCATTGTAGTACACAACGAAATAATGATAAATGATTAAAAATGTGGATGTGCGTGTTGGGAGATACTGCTACAGAGTTGTTCTTAATGCTTTGTTAGGCGGTCACCCCACACAGAGTCTAGGTCTGGGAGCTCAGCTCCGATGATCTTTCTCGCCAACCTTACCACCCTGGCCAAGTCCCAAGTCTTGCTCTCCGCTGTGCAGCCTGAATACCACACACAGCAGCCCTGGCAGAGAATGCTCTCGATTGTACTCCTATAAAAATGTATGAGCAGGTGTGTGGCTAACCAGCCTGTTTAAGCCTCCTTAGGAAGAAGAGCCTCTTCTGGGCCCTCTTCACGAGACTGCATATGTTGGTAGCCCATATAGGTCATCGGTGATGAATGTCCCCAGGAATTTCACAGTCTACCCTATCCACTTCTTCCCTTTTGATTGTAAGTGGGGTCTGCATGGTGCTCTTGGATCTCCTAAAGTCCACAATGATTTTGTTTGTTTTGGTGGTGTTTAGGACCAGGTTGTTGTCCACACACCACTCTGCCATGTGTTGGACCTCCTGTCTGTAATGGGACTCATTGTTGTCAGTAATGAGCCCCACCAATGGTAAATGGTAAATGGTCTTGTATAGCGCTATATCTCCGTTTATCACAGACCCAAAGCGCTTTACATTGTTTTTTTGTACACATTCACCCAGTCACACACATTCATACACCGATAGCAGCAGCTACCACGCAGGGTAGGCTTAGCACTAGGGTGCTAAGCTAACTAAGCTAACTATCGGGAGCAATTCGGGGTTCAGTGTCTTGCCCACTTCGACATGTGGCGGGGAGACGGGGGATCGAACCTCCGACCCTGCACACCAGAGGCGAACACCCTACCCACTTCGCCACTGCCGCCTGCTGATGACACCACAGTGGTGTCATCAGCAAACTTGATTATTTCAATATCAAATATACTGTATAAATCCTAATTGTGCAATATAAGCAGCATTTTCAACTTTGTGTAGGTTATGTGAGGTTATGCCGTGTTACATGGCTGCTTACCAAATCTTGACAACAAAAAATGATTTAAAGTCAATTACTACAAGCAGCTGGCACACAGGGCTGCTTGTTAATTTCATTATCAATTAAAATAAAAAGTGCACCTCTTGTTGGTGGACTGATGTGATTGGATAAAACAGGTGGAGAAGCAGTCTGTTCATTTAAAAGGGACCTTATTGGGTAGACACTGCACAAAGCTGTTAAACAAATTAGGTTTCTGTGTTGTTGTTCCACTTGTGAAAGTCAAGGCCCTATACCCATTTCCTGTTCCATCCATTTTATGAGGGATACTTTGGGAGCTGACCTGTGAAAAACATGGATTTTGACAGTTTTGATTTGAAGGTGAGAAATGTTTTCAAATTTATGAGGACAGGGAGACCTTTTTTATCTAAATAAACTCTCTGGTGATTTACCTCTGTGTTTTAACAACGTTTCAAAGTCAATATGGAACTTTTAGCCCATCTCATGTCAATACCCTGACACACATCTGGGGCCGTATTCACAAAACATTTTATCTTAGCGCTAAGAGTACTCCTGAGGAGCACTAAAAGTTCTTAGTAAGGAGTAATTTCTTAAAACCTATTCACAAAGCTGCTAAGACCAACTTTTACTAAGGAATGGGAGGGACTCCTAAGCTAAGAATAGAGGGCGTGGTTGACCCTGTTGCTGTGGATGACGTCATGTTCATACCTTCTATGCCCACAGTGATTGGCTGAGAGGGAATGAGAGCTAAGAGTGAATTTAAGATGGAAACACTGTGGGAGATATCCATATAGTGTCGCTGTATTAAAGTAAAGAGTTTTTATATACAATTAATGACAAGTGACACTGATTTAACATGAAACCAAGATACTGCAGGGTTTCCCACACATTTGTTCACAATTAACCTACAATAGCGCCACACAGGTCAATTAATTTTAAATTTTACAATGATTTAAATCGGAAAAATATCCTAATTGAACAGCTGCATGCCATGCACTCTCACTGTATTTCTCTCAATGGCGGACTATGCAGCAATAGTCAGACAGCGACAAACCAGGAAATTCATACATCGCCATGATAGAAACCTCTAAGTGTCTAATGACATGTGTAGACAAGGGCACAGTGACTGTGTGTGTGTGTGTGTGTGTGTGTGTGTGTGTGTGTGTGTGTGTGTGTGTGTGTGTGCGTCTGTGTGCGTCTGTGCAGAGCCGGCCCAAGCCTTCATGGGGCCCTAAGCGAAATATGATTAGTGGGCCCCTCTCCAATGTTAGCGATGCTGAAACTATAGATCTTTGTTAAATATCATTCACACACCCAGTGTTTTCCGCTAGTGCCTGCACTGTTAACATATTAGACAGCCGAGATTCAGACCCTCCTAGGGGAGTCCGGGGGTATGCCCCCCCGGGAGATTTTTTTAACCTTTTTAAAGTGAAATGCAAGAATCTGGTGCACTTTGAGAGGAAAATTAAGATGCAAAATCTGAGAAATTTTTTGTGAACAAATAATTTGGAGACACTGGGTCAGATGAATTAGAAGCTATTGAAGAAGTACACATGGATTTTCCATAAAAATATTAATATAAAATAAAATATTATGGAGGGTCCTCTGGGTTGGGCTTGGAGCTCTTTTTCTTTTACAGGACATATTTCTCTGTACTATAATGAATGCATTTAAATGCAATGAGAGGAACGAAGCAGAATAAATCTGTTGTCCAGCTAATGTACCTTTTTTTCGACAGACGAGGCTGAAATAGGCTATTGACTATACACAGTGCATGGGTAACTGAGGGCAGCCCCATTTCCAATTCTTTTTAAATATATTCAATACACACTGTGCATGGATGTGAACATGACATGATCAGATAATTTCGGATTACCTCCCAGATGAACTGATTACATTTTTAGACTATTAATTATCTAGACCAAAACATGTTATTCCTTTTTTTGTATGATAACTTACATTTGCATAATATGATGTTAATATCACACAAAAAAAAAAGAAAAAAAGAATGGGCCCCCCTGGCGGTCGGGGGCCCTAAGCGACCGCTTAGTTCGCTTATGCCTCGGGCCGGCTCTGCGTCTGTGTGTGTGTGTGCCAGCCATATCATTTCCCATCTCCCTGGCATCAGTCTTCTACACAGTGCAGCTCTACTTTGTGTCAGGTCAGATGTAGTATTGATGTTTGACTGTGGCTGACATCAATCCACTGAGACCTCATTGTGCCAGGTTACACTCTGCTTCTGATCCACTTCCTTCAGCAGTCTGGGCCTTACAATACTCCACAGAATCTGACAGCACGCTTTGGTTTTAGCATGAAAACAGTATGGATTATCTTCTTCCGTTTCATGATTCTGGCTGCTTTGGGTGCATTTGTCTTGGCATCGTTAGCTGTTTGGTGAACATAGAATCAATAGCTAAAATACAGGAGTATACAAAGATAGGGAGGGGGGGATATGTTGAGATGTACATGAATATAGCCTACTGATTTAAAAAAAAAACATTACGTCAATGACAACTAAAGAGGATAAGCAAAACTATAAATAAATGTTGGATAATATTCTATTGTCCAGAGGTGTAAATGTTTAAATAAATACATTTATTTTAAAACATGCTTACAGGCACCCATGGCTAAATTCTATTAATAGACCATTGTGCAATAGTATTTTCTGCTCATTGTGTTTTAAATTGTGCACTTTTGATGCTGATGATTCATAAAAGAGGCATAAGAGAACCCTGCCATTATGAAAATGACCACACAAGATTACATTCCCATTTCACTTTCATTATACATGTGCCACAATCAGGAGCCTATTCAAATGTAAATGGTTTCTTTTTAATGTCATGGGCAAGTTTAGGAGTTTTTGCTCTCAAACTGAACTGCCAAGCACCCTATGTCTGTATGTAAATTAGCGAAATAAAAATGTTCAGTGCAGCATTTTAACGCTATTTCTCTCTCTCTCTTTCTCATGCAGCACTGTGTGTTGCGGTAAGCTTAAAAGTGCACCTCTGCGGCCATCTCCTAATATCTGTGGCCGTGTTAGCGCAGGCATATAATTAGTGCAAATTATTTTGTGGATACTGGGCAATGATTTGCGAGCGCTATTCCGTCGCAAATCATGAAGCTATTACCAGGCGTTATCCATTCTTAGTGGATCTGGTCCTTAGAGCGCTCCTATAACACATACTTTACTTACTAATCACACTAATCTAATTAATTAAACGTCTTACAAGTGAATGAAATAGTGAAATATAGGCATTCCTCCTGTTGCTGGGAAACCATCTGGACCCCTGTAAGGTCTCCTGGGGCTCCGTGAAGCCCACTCTAAAAAAAGGCTCTCTCAAGCAATGGAGTGATCGCTTGCAGCCTGAAATGGCCCCAATGATTCAGCTGTTGGAGAAAAATCACTCAAAACACTTTGTTCTAACTGTCCGAAATTTCTTGCACTCATTCTGTTGTTCTGTGGGGCACAGACAATCTCCATCTGCCCTTCTGCCTTAAGTAGGAAGACCACATTTAGTTTGTATTACAGATTTAGCCCTGTAGTACTACAATGCTTCAAACAAGGTTTTTTTTTCTTTCAGAATGACGGCTCTGTTGGTGGTTGGACAGAAAAAGACCAGGAGGAGAACACTAGTGCCTTACACAACATTGCTCTGGTATGTGTGTGTCCTTCTTTTCTTTTATGCTGCTCTTAAATTGATTCGTTTGAAAGGGTTAGATGTATCGTCTGTGGATGGGTTTTCATTTGTATCCCTTCTTAACACCCTATACCTCAGATTTGGTTTACAAATAAAAAAACAATGCGTCGCTCATCTGTGCTCCTGGACACATTATAAATTAACCTGACAAGATAAAGAGTTGAAAGCCCACTACATTCATCACAGGGTAGGATTACTAACAGTGCACTCAGGGGCTACAATCTGAAACGTGCAAAGGGCAACTTTAAGTAAGGCCATAAAGTCATTCCAATCAAGAGCTTATTCCCCCTATAGGAGCACGGCTCTGCTTAACACATTTCATAGCAACTTAACGTTGAATTCATCAAATATCTGATTTGCAATTCTAACCACAGTACATGAAAGCTCATGGAGGGTCCAGAATGGAATTCAGTCCATCCTCTAGGAAGTATAATCGTGCTTAGGGAACCTAATAGCAATCTTGAATGTAGAGAAAGCATGTGTTATCTATGTATTCTAAGAAGTCTTATATAAGTCTAATAGATCAGATGTAATATCATTCCATCAATAGACAGAAGTCAAGGGTCAAGACATGCTCTGTAAAAAAATGACTAACATCAACACCACTAGGCGTCATAGTCAAAAGTCATGGGCTGTGCTTGTGACTATTAGTTCTTTATCACATTTGTCTCTTGTCACCAACAAGCTACATAGTGAACATTTTGAAATAAATGCAAGCAAAGTTTAGCCAAATACCAATTTATTTTTAATGATGTCAGTCCATGCAGAAGATTTTGTATCCATGCGCAAACAAATCACAATCAGTAAGAAATGCCTGCACACACTTGGCGAGAACAGGGGAGCTATACTGAGGCTGACCCTACGTGAGGACAGTCTTCCAGAGAACTGCTTGTGCGTGTGTATTAGAGATGTAGGAGGGGTTAGCGAAAAGACAATATTGATTACCTTGTGTGACTTACTAGAACTTAACTTAACTTTCAACTACAATTTTTTTCCGGTAATAAAACGAGAGGAATACATTTTTTACTGAAGTAGCTTTAGTTAACTTAACTAGATTTCTCCCTATGGTAGCTCTCTGCTCTATAGGTCAACTTCTTGCAGTGTGAACTCATTGATAGTTTGCAAAGCTATGCTGAAAAATGTGCTTCCGCAACACTGGTCATTTGGGAAGTTATGTGACTGTTTGTTTTCCATCTTTGACAGAGTGAAAAGCTGGCTTCAGGTGCGTCTCCTCCCCCCTTCAGGGCTCAGAGCAGGATGTCCTGGGAGAAGGATCCCGGCCGAAAGCATTCAGCCCGGCTGGTGAAGCCCGGCTCCGGCCAGCTCTTCACCGGCCCCACGCGGCTGCTCCACAATTGCCTCCACAAGTCTCTCAAATCCCTCCCCACCACCAGCCAGCAGCAGCAGCAGCAGCAGCAGCCCTCCCCGGCCCCGGGACACCACACCTGCACCGGTGGCAGCCTCCACACCTCCCTCAATGCACTCCATCACACCTGCCAGAGTGCAGACTACGAACATCACAACCCCCAGCCCCACTTCAGCCATCACTTTCACCAACACAGCCGGCCCAGTTCGGGACACCACACCTGCCCAGGCTTCCTTCACCTGCGACAGAACTCCTCTGGCTCTGCTAAGCCACAATCCTCTGTCAAGTTCTCCTCTAGGTCCAGCTCCTACGAGAAGTCCTCCATCTTGTCAAAGTCTGCGTCCTCTTCCAAAGCGCCGTCTCCCATGGCGTCCCCTCAGCCCTCGCCCCGCCCCTCTCCGTGTCCCTCCCCATGTCCCTCTCTCATCACCCCCACTGCTCCGCCCTGCAGTCCGGACCGGCCCTGCTCGCCAGCTTTCACCCACAAAACCCTCACAACGGACATGAACCTGCTGTCCGCAGACTCCAGACCACAACAAAGAGGTACACAAATAGTGTGTGTGTGTTGTGTTTGTGTGTGCCTGTCCAGGAATACAGTACAGCTCATGTATACCACTCATCTGATTAGACTATAGTGAGACCAGCCTGATCTCACAAACTTCACATTTCTCTCACACAAGTCTCAGTCTGGACTTTCTTACAAATTATTCGTTCAAATAAGATATATGTGGAGGAAATATGCACTCCAGCTTATTTAGAGTTATTGATTCACTGTGTGCATGAATCATCACATAAATCCATTTCCCACATATTCACAGACTCAAATAAAAAATATTAAAAAAATATTGTGGCAAGTATTTTTTTTCAAATGGGCTGACATAAAATACAGGTGCCCACTGCCCAGTCTGAATCAAGTTCAGGGGCGTGAGTTCGATATCGTACAGAGAAAGGCTAGCATTTCAAAGGACAGAGCAGCTGCAGGGAGCTGTAGTGGCGAACTGGCCTAACCAAGAAATCTCAAGCTAGACAGGAAATATCAGACTGTGACAAAAGAAAAATTATTTCCATGATGTTGAACGTTCCATAACAGTTAATAGTTAGCTGCTTTGTCTGATTATATATAACAAAATAGTGCAAATGTGTCTGCAAATATACTTTACAATATTAACTTTATATTGGTATTAAAACAAGAGCTAAACAAAGAGGCTGAATTTGCCTTGATAGGTTACAGTATTAGAACAGATCTTACTGATATGTTCTTAGTATGATAAGTTTCATCAAATAAATGTTTAGAGGGGGTGCGAGATACAAAGCCTGTATTGAGTAAAAGTTCCTCACAGCCGAGGTAGATAGGGGGCCACTATCCGTACCTATATCTCTGTGCTGTATGAACAAGTATACTGTGTATGTATCGCCTCTCTGTACACACTAACATGATATTGTCTCATCCAGGTGCCACCCTGTCCCAGCTGTCAGATAGTGGGCAGACTCTGAGTGAGGACAGTGGGGTGGACATAGCAGAGGCTGGGGGCCTCAGTAAGGACGGCAGCCCTCGACCCAGCAAGAACCAGCAGCAGGACCATGTGGAACAGCCAGGGGCCCACCCAACTGCTCCAGGGGCAACTAGACAAGTAAGGAATTCACACTGACACAAATAACCACTTCAGTAAGTGTGGGTGTGTGTGTGGCGCTTTTGGGCTGAGGAAATCAGCTATATAAGTTGAGTCTGTGTTGCTTGTAGTTTATCTTAAACTTAAAGGTGTTACGAGGAACTTTTACATTTATTTTTATTTCTGAAACAGTCTCATTTATCCTGAGATGATCATAAATAACATGTAACAGCTTTGTCATGGGTATGCTAACGTAGTAAAAACACTCCCGCTTTTGTCCAAAGGGGGTGCAAGAATGAACAAAAATTGAAAGTTCCTCGAAGCACCTTTAAATCCAGATAGTCCGAAGGTGACTCACTGTGTTAACCAAATTCCTTTGTGTGGTTTTTGTTTTCAGAATCTCTGCTATCACTACTTCTGTTGCATTCATTGATTATATGGAATGAATCAAATACAAACAAATTAAAAACTTCAGCCATTTACATATTGAAGAGAAATGAAAGCAGTGCAGACAGGAACATTGTGATGAATTATACGACAGCAGCAGATTATGTGCCGTCAACTACAGATGAAAGGAGTCAGCACATCACTGTATATGGCAGCGTTCCAATCATAACCAACTGAAGACCAATCAAACAACAGAAAAGCAATTACACTCTGTCTCATCCATTTGCATACGAGGAGAAGATTGTCTCTGGGAAAGTCAATCGCATCAATGTAAGACAAGATGGGGAGAATTTAACAATATTATATAAACTCTGTTTTATATTCTAAAATAATCTCGGCTTGTTATTTAAAGACCTCGTTCGTCTTGGTTTTCACAAAATTACTGAGCTAACGCCTTTATTGTCTTACATACAGGAAAAAAACACAGGTAAAATGATTGAACTTGCTTCCAATACAAAAGCAAAAACGATGAGTCATTCAGGATGATTTTTTCCTTTCAAATTACAGCATTTAAGGTAGAATGAGAATGAAGAGGAGAAATTGGTAGAAACTATTTTTTTTTAAAGCAGATTGTAAAGGAGATGCGTGGGACACCAATGCCCCAGCAGCACTCCATTCAATACACAAACAACTGCACAGGGACACTTTGCTCAAGCACTTATTTAATTTTCAAGCTTTTCCTTATTATGAAAAATCATAGCGCTACAAATCCACACAATATAAATGCAACATCGAAAAGTATTACAGACTAGGCTGGTATTTGCTTTAACATGCAACAAAAAAAAGAAAAAGGAAAGATAATTGGAAAACCTATTTGCAAAATCTATTTAATTTAGCAGGCCGGCAAAGTCATGTGGGAATTAAAAGAAAAAAACGATAGAAGGGTTTTATTTTAATATTTTCATCAAGCAGTCCTGCTGTGGGTACGTCATATCGACCCTGTTGAGAGCAGAGGTAGAGTACGTCCCAAATCCATACTACAAGCACATTTTTAGCACTTTCATATCGATATCACGTGTGAACGAAAAAATACAAACGTCCAAGGTTGAAGGAGGATAGTCCATTTATGCAACGGATACAACGAAAATGTCTTCAAACTGGAGAGATGAAGACATTTTCCCACTCCAAAATCATGTACCTTTATCGTAAAGTGTTATCAAAGTTTAAACCAGGCCGTCTTCCACACACCTGATAGATTTTAGCAGATCCAGTTCCCATCAGAGAGGTCTTCCATCTGGTCAAAGTCTGGCTTCTCAATCTCTTCCATCTCATGTCACCTTTGCTCTCAATTGCTCTCGGCTCTAATACCTTTTGAACTTTGTGTCCAAGCAGACTGGCTCACCGGCCCCAGCCCCCACCGCTACCCTGGTCCGAGTGATGAAAAACGCCAACACCCTTGGCATCGCTATAGAAGGGGGAGCCAACACACGGCAACCTTTGCCACGCATAGTCACCATTCAGGTGAGTCAGCAAAAAACTATTGGGTTTGGAACCGCTGTCTGTACAAAATGACTGTAGGCGATACATTACTTGAATTGAAAATGATGCAGAGAGAATAAATGTTGACTTTTCAATAGAAACTCTTTGCTTCCAATTCTTTCTTTTGAACAGAGAGCATTCCAGGGCAATCTGTGAAATACAAGTCGTCATGTCATTTCCTGCTGACACATTTCTCATTTCGGCCCATCCATCAAAGTACAAAATGAAGCAGAGCAGTACATTTCCATTACAAAAGTGTTTTATATTGGCAGAGGCTTAGAGGCGATAACATCAGCTAATCACTGAGTGAGTTATAGCCATAGCCAGCCCCCCCCGCCCCTACTTTATGAGAAGCGTATCCTTGAGGATTTTAGTGACAGTGCAGTCATTTCCATAAACATTACTTCAGCCACTCACCTTTGTGACTTTCAGGAACCTGGATGACATTGAGGCCATGTGTTTACACAACAAATGAAAATGAATGCCATTAACGTTCATGAAGCTTGTGTTGTGAGCGCAGACAGGGGTGGATTACTGCACGGGCACACCGGGCACAGGCCCAGGGGCCCAAGGGCTCAGGGGGGCCCTTAGCCAGAGATACTGATAGTAACTTTTCATGTTGCATGGTCTAAGAGCTCAGACACTGATGTCAATAACAGGGTCCAAAAAGGAATAGCCTAAATATAAGGATAGCCATTAAAATTGAATGGGCCCCTCAACTAGTAGGGGAAAAATACAAAAGCAAGTTAAAAACAAAGGCATTACTAGCTCTGTGTAAGGGGCTCCATGAGGGGCCTTGAAGGCCCCCTCACACATACAGGAATAAGCTTTCTATGTGTGAATTCTAAATTGTTCATATAAAGTAGCTATCCACCCTTTATCTGTTGAAATGGGCCCCTCCATCATAGAACATGGATCTGCAGACCAATCTACTGTTTTTACAGTTGCAGAGTAACTACAGAGTGCTACCTGTTTTAAGATAAATCGGAAAAAATAATGTTCCTTCTGCATCTCAGGAGTTGATATAGCCTCTAAAATTTCCTCTCAAAGTGCACCAGATTGATGCATTTTACTTTAAAAAGGTAAAAAAAATCCGGGGGGGCATACCCCCGGACCCCCCAACAGGGTCCCTCAAACAGTATCCCAAAATCCTGTGGGAAACACTGACTTCCTTAATATGTTTTTGCCTTTAATTGCATGTATCTGTGTGGAAAAGTCAGTGTAGCCTGACTGGATAGGGAGGAGTGGGGGGCCCTTTAAGAGTTTGTGCCCAGGGGCCCATTATCTCATAATCCGTCTATGAGCGCAGAGTTACAAGCATTGCAAATGACAAGCTTTCTGTCCTCTTATTTCACTGTGTAAAACTCGTGAAAACAGAAGTTAATGCTGCTAGTGACTGGTGCGCTGCAGGGCTGTGAAGGGGCTGTGTCAGCACAGCCTTCCTGTCCCTTTCTGCTTCAAAATAAAAGTCAACTCACGTTTGGAAAGTGAAATGCTTTTAATGTGAAGCCAAAGCCTTAGGAAATGCTTTTGAAAAGATTTCACTCTTGAACATGCCCTGCGTTCCAATACCCGTTCAACATGCCCTCGTTCACTTGCCCAGGCACTTGCCCTCGGGGGAATCCCCGCCGCCATCTTAAGTGTCGTTCCAATTGTCTGGAAACTGAAGTGAACTTCGTGATATAGACCCTCGGAGGGCTGAGTGATCAAGTGAACATCCATGGTCACTCCGAGGTGGATATCACCCACAGTGCATTGCAGTTCGTCTTCTTCTTCTTCTCCTTTTATTTTCCGGTAGACTGTATGCTTTTAGGGACATCGCGGCCACCCGCAGGACAAATTTATATATATAAATATATTCCAAAACGCCTCAATTAGGCTATCCTATTTCCATACGAACAATCCAGTGAATGTATTGCAGTTTACACATTGCTGCTATAACACAGATGGCTGCCAATTAGAGGACTATTTAAAATAAATGTTTTTGGTTGAAACTAACATAAATAAGAAAATATGTCGGAGCAAACAATTTACATGTGTAAGTAACAATATCTTGATAATCTGAGTTACCGTGTCGAAATTCAATGTTTGTTATGCTATGGAAATGGCTTTCTGCAACATAGGCTACCTTAGCAGAATGTTATAATTCTGTATTATTTGCATTCAGAACTACCTATGTAACTGACGGTCCATTGCGACTACAAGGGCAAGTGGGCAAGTGGGTTCCATTTAAATCCCCCGCTCCTCCCCCGCCCAGTCTCTCTCCGCGCTCCAAGTTCCCTCCGTGCAACGTATGCTGTTACGTCATACCAAGGGCTGAGGGTAAATGAACGAGGGGAAGTGCAACTACTATTGGAATGCAGCTCTAGTTTCAAAAGTGTACGTGTTCAGCCCCCGATAACGCAGATGTCATGTAAATGAATGGCCAGAAATGTAAAAATACTTTTGCATTATATACTGTTACTACCATATACCAATACTGTTGCCCCTCCTCCTGTCTGTGTTGCTAGAAAGGCGGCTCGGCTCATCTGTGCGGCCAGCTGAAGGTGGGTCAGGTCATCCTGGAGGTGAACGGGGTTTCCCTCAGGGGTCGGGAGCATAAAGAGGCCGCACGCATCATCGCAGAGGCCTTCAAGACCAAAGACAAGGACCACATTGACTTCCTGGTGATTGAGCCAGCAGGACTCTAGTAGGAACTCTTGAAGACACTTGTTCTACTGCTTTGCCGGGAACCGTATGAACTCTACATGATGTTTGTCCTCTAATCATGGACCTAATTTTTTGCTTTTTTTAGTGAAAGGATTTTGTGGAAAGGTGTATGTCGGGGTATTTGTTGTTTGCACTCTACAGAGGTTTGCACAATTAAAATTTTAAAGAGAAGAATATTACATTAATATTTTGCCGTAAAAGTCATTTAGCATTTATTTCACAATTTAATTCCTTTTTCATTCGTTTAAAAAAAAATCTTGAATGTTATTGCATGTGTCACCTATAGGCTAATTAGTACTGATAGTATAACACACCAAATTATATTGAACACAGCCAGTCATATTGCTGTCAGCAAAGTGAGTCTTCAAGTGTCTTGTCATTTTTATATTTGGGATAATATCTGGGGAGGCATACACAAGCTCTTTAGGGAACATTTGGATTAATTACGGCAAGGATCTTATCATTGTTTTCATATATGTCATAAAAAATATAGCAGTACTCCCCACGTAAAGTGTTGAGTTCAACACTGAGTTAAATTGAGCGATAAATAAGTTGGCGAGTACAATGTTGTTTTAACAGTGAAGAAAACAATGTAAAAAAAGTCAAAATAGTAACGCAATGTGATTTTCTTTTAACAGATTTGACCTTAACAAGCAGAGAAAACAAGATAACTTGAGTAACAAAATGCATCCTGTTTTCTGTCTAGATTAGCAATATGAATGACTAATACAAGCTTCAAACAACAGCCGGACTAAAACACTAGACAGTGGTTGCCTACTGTTTTCATCTGTTTGCCTCTGCCTATGTGAGCTTTCATTAGAGTTGAAGATAGATTTTATGTCCCCTCTGCTTTTGATAAGTGTACATGGAAGTGTAATTCTGAACAGCTGTTATAACAAACGTTCTTCCAAATATGGTTTGGCATAATGAAGCCCTGACAGATTGAGAATGAATACCCATAATTCCCTCTTCTCAAGCCACGTATCATGGCAACATGAATTGACTAAATGACAATATGTCCCTTAGTCTGCCTTAAAAGAAAAATGTATTAAGAGCATCTACTGAATTTACGCCTTTGATTCATTTATGGACTAAAAACCACTCATCACTTGAGGGAAATCGAACCACATCCGACTCTCATCTTCCCACAGATTTAGACACTAGCAAACCCCTTCATGTTAACCAAAACGGTGCTTTTCCTTTCAGAGAATATATCAATCACAATAATTTTTGAGTATTTTGTAACATCTATGTATTTTAACAAGATGGACATAATGTACTTTAATTGCTATAACACAATAACATTATACTGTTGTTTGTATATAATGTAGATATGCTTATAGTCCCTACACGGAATGCCTCCCTTTACATTTTTATAATATCAAATCACAAACGAAACCGGAGCATTTAATATTTTCTAAGATTACAATACTACTTCACAGTATGAGATGAGATGAATGAAGGTATATATTAGCATATCCATTTCCTGCTCTCTGTGGGACGCTGATGAGGACTGAGACTCAGTAATGGATCAGTGAGCTGCATATTCAATTCATTAACATCAAGTTTATTATTTACAATGGCAGCCTAATATTCTGTACAAGAAATACTGTAACCTGTTCTATGTAATGAGCTGTGCACACACTGCGAGGAACACAAGCAGAGAATTGGATCATAGTTTGTAAATGACCTCTTTCAAAGAGATGCAATTTTGGTGCATTATGGGGAATGTAGGTTCCTGTGTTTTTGCTCCACCCATACTTACCACTAAAACTCATGATATTGTTAAGGACAATCGGAACAAATCCTTTTTAAAACTGTCTCTTGTGAGTCCAGCTACATTCTGATAGTGAAATTCCAAATCGCTGGAGTGTCCCTTTAAAAGGCATTTATTAATTATTTGTTTTAGAAGAGCCCTTTTTAAACAAAGCTCCATCCGATTGTTTACTTATTCTTATAAGTAATAAGTACTTATTATGATCTGCGGCATGAATTTATGTCCCAATACATTTTCATGTCTGTGGACATCCAAATGAATGCACTAAAGATGATTTATTAGACACATGCTGTTGTTTACCTGAGTGTTATTAACTGCTTTGGTAGTAAACAGTGCTGTACAAAAGGCCGAGCAGTCAGTGGTATATATACGGCTCTTATTATGTTCTGTTCCTTCAACACATTTGCTCATTCCATATGCCTGAGACATATTACTTTATCTACAGTATCCTCTTTTATACCTGCCACCATGATCCAAAGTAATACAGTAGAGCCAAGTATAATCTGAACTGATCAAATAGTAGTACATGATTTCAAATATGTATTTTGGGGTGGATTCTATATATGATGGTTATATTATATTTTTGTAATGTACTGACATAATACCACTTAGATGGTAAGATAACAGTGATTCCTAGAGTAATGTAGGAGTTTGATGATAAGCTGTAGTATGAGTAACGCAGCACTCATGTCTATGAAGTGTTGGTGAGAATACTTTGCTATTTAAATCATGTATAAATGATGAGAAATGTTTTTTTGTGAATGCAAAATGTTCAAAAATGATATATCTTGTACAGAAAAAGACTGCACATAGATGTATAGAGCTGTAAATACAGTAAATAGTGAGAGGTTCCATTTTCTTTTGAGATAATTATACAATAGAACCCCTTTTGTGTCTGATGTAATTGCTAACATATCTTGTGTGTTTCCTTACCCATCACAGCTGCCTCACCACAAAAACGCCCCTCAAAATTATTATATATTATATATATATATTATTAATTCTCGGAAAATAACAAATATAATGCCAAAAAAGAATAAAAACTTCCAAAAATTTCCCAGACAGAGTTTCTGAATAATTAAGTATGATAAAAGTAAGCATACATGTTATGTTACATATAAAGCGTAAAGAAATGTGTTGCTGACAAGGAGTAGAAGAGGTTGTGTGGTGTTTTATTTGACCTTATTAACGTGTAGGTTCATACCCTATGAACTATGCAGCAACAATAGAAAAGCCTACATACAGGTTTGGTTAAACATAAAAAGGCCCAAAAAAGGAAATAATGAACCATTGTGCAAAACAGAATTCAGACATTTTAACTGGTGAAGTGATTCTATGTCCGCTGTTGAAACACTGATGGGGTGTTTCTTTTACATAATTTGTACTTTGGATCACATTGTAAAAGTCACAGATTATGCTAATTTGTCGCTCTGCGTCTGCGGCCCAGCCAAAAAACATGAAAAAGTCCATTTGCGTAATAGACTTTGTGCACAATTATTAGGCAAGTTGTATTTTTGAGGATTCATTTTATTATTGAACAACTACAGTGCTCTCGGTCAATCCAAAATGTTAATGAACCTAAACCTGAATGTTTACGAAAGTAAAAGTGAGGTTTTGTCTTTCTTACGAGAATATATATATGTGCACAAGTATTAGGCAACTATTAGTATGCAGAATTATTATGCAACTAAATAAAAACATGAACATTTTCCCATCTTACTTGTTTATTTTCATCTGTTAAAGTGAGAATAATAAAACAGCTAAAAATGTACAAATAAAAATTTCCGACGTGTCAAAAAAAAAAATCAGTGACCAATATAGCCACCCTTCTTTTCAATAACTGTCACAAGCCTTCCATTGATGGAGTCTGTCAGCTTCTTGATCTGTTGCCGATCAACTTTTTGTGCAGCAGCAACCACAGCCTCCCAGACACTGTTCCGAGAGGTGTACTGATTTCCATCACTGAAAATATCCCGTTTAAGCAGGGCCTAGAGGTTCTCAATAGGGTTTTAGGTCAGGTGAGGAAGGGGGCCATGTCATTATTTTTTCATCCTTAAGGCCTTTACTGGTTAGCCATGCAATTGAGTACTTCGATGCATGTGATGGAGCATTGTCCTGCATAAAAATCATGGTCTTCTTGAAAGATGCAGACTTTTTCCTGTACCACTGCTTGAAGAAAGTATCTTCTAGAAACTGGCAGTAGGTTTGGGAGTTGATTTTGAGGCCATCTTCAACCCGAAAAGGTCCAACTAGCTCATCTTTAATAATACCAGCCCATACCAGTATCCCACCTCCACCTTGCTGGCCTCTGAGTCGAAGTGGAGCTCTGTGTCCATTACTGATCCAGCCGTGATCCATTACTGATCCAGCCCATCTATCTGGTCCATCAAGAGTCACTCTCATCTCATCAGTCCATTATACCTTTGAAAAATCTGTCTTCACATATTTCTTGGCCCAGTCTTGACGTTTCAACTTGTGTGTTTTGTTCAGTGGTGGTCGGGTTTCAGCCTTCCGTACCTTGGCCATGTCTCTAAGCACTGAACACCTTGTACTTCTGAGCACTCCGGGTAGGTTGCAGTTCTGGAATATGGCAGAACTGGAGGATAATGGGTTCCTGGTAGCTTCACGTTTGATTCTTCTCAAATCTTTGGCAGTTAATTTGAGTCTTTTTTTCTCAATACGTTTCTTGCGACCTTGTTGGCTATTTGCAACAAAACGTTTGATGGTTCTGTGGTCACGCCCCAACATCTTAGGAATTTCAAGAGTGCTGCATCCCTCTGAAAGACTTTTTACAATTTTTGACTTTTCAGAGTCCGTTAAATCTCTTTTTTGGCCCATTTTGCCTGAGAAAGAGAAACTGCCTAATAATTTTGCACACCTTGATATACAAATACACATCACCTGGTATGCTTAAATCCAATAAGCACTTAGGTTTATACAGCTTGAAGTTGGGAAATATGCATAAAAATTATGATATGGCCAAAATCCTCACTTGCCTAATAATTGTGCACATAGTGTAGGTGACCTTTAAAAATATAATTCATGTGCTAAAATCTTTCTTATTGACAACACATCCAATGTGCAGAGCCAGACCATCAATGAATGTGTCATCACAGCCTGATACATCTTCTTCCTCTGAGAGATAGAGCTCCAATGTTGTCCAAAGAACTATTAAAAAACAAAATGAGTGACAAAGTTGCCCTGGGTGAAATGTTCCACCATCATCATGAACACACCCTGTAGTTAATTTGACTCAGTCTCACACCACACACAGTCCTGCTGCCTCTAATGCTCACTGAAGCAGGATTGTGGATCGATACACTGCTCGAACAAATACAGCATTCCCTCCTGTGTGAGTATTGTTTGATATAAAAACGTTGTAACAAGCCAAAATTACTGAGCCATTTCTAAACTTGAAAATCTATAAAATAATGGGTTTCAGAATGAGAGCCACAGACAGGATGGGAGAGTCATAATGTATTGAGAAACAGACTGAAACATTGTCTACTTTGGTATGTTCATTGGATTTTGTTGACATGTTGACAAAAATATCACCAGCCTTTTGTTGTACATAGTACACACATAAACCTCAGAGTCATAAAAAACACCTGCTGGTTCACATGTCACAGTTCAGAGAGGCTGCAGCTCAGTGGAACATATCCAGTTGAACTGTGAAGACATTTGCATAACCATGAATTTAATTAAAGATCAGATATTATGCAAATTTTCAGGTTTAAAATGGTCATTTAGAGTTTTTACAGGAAACTGTTTTCATGGTGTAGCGTCCAAAAAACATTTGATATTTATACTGGATCTCCTCTGTTTTAGAGCCCGTCTCTTTAAGCCCCGCCTTCCAAAAAGCCCAGTCTGTGCTGATTGGCCCTGAATGTAATGGTTTCAATCTGGCTGCCAGTTAGATGCAGGTGTAACTGGGGTTGTGGCTTATCACTGGTGGAGGTAGTGGTAATTTAGGTTGGTAATGGAGGATAAAATCTGACTGGGGTTTTTGAACACATGTTTTCAGAAAGTTGAAGGTGCAGAAAAAGAGATTTTTTTCTCTAGTCACACCAGGGACAAATATTAATGTTGAAAAAAACATGGAAAAACTGCATTTTGCACAACAGGTCACCTGTATTTGACCCATGAAACACAAAACTGTCTGCCTGAGATATTATTCTGCGAAGGCCAGATGGTTTTTCTTTTGGGGCCGACAAAACAGTGAATAACCCTCAGTCACAAACAAAGGGAATTCAATCTCTACAAAAGTTTTAGGAAATCAGACCAATCTGCACATTCACACACCACACACTATTTGCTGGAAGCGGATGGAATTGTATTGAATGAATTAACTATTGAATAGCAATTCAATTTGCATATACTGTATCTAAAATGAATTTCTCACTAGTGAAGATGTTAATTCTTAACATTAGACTCATCATGTTGATGCTCTAAGGCAGGGATTCCCAAAGTGTGGTGCGCGCACCCCTGGGGGTGCGTGAGCTGCTGCTAGGGGGTGCGCGAGATGAAAAATGTAATGGCGGTCTGATCATTACACAATCCATATTGGTCCGAGTATAAGAGGGTTTTATTTTCGTGGAAATAGGTCGTAAAAAGTCGGGTCGTGTTTTCCAAGTTGTGTTTATTTTCTTTTTTTAATCAGGTGGAACACTGGCTGTGCTCTCGGAAGCAGCCGGGGCGTCTGTGCGCTTGGAGAGAGAACGCTTTGTGTGGAGAGAAAAAAGAGGCACGGGACATCGACGAAGCCGATTCAAAGCCTCAAATCATTATGTTGCCAGTCAACGTGTCAGAGGCAGGAATCGGCAGAGCGATCGACTGTGGCTTTTTAGCTGCTGCAGTTGTGCTGAGGAGAGATGCCAACTGCGCTGTCCTTTTACGCACCAGCACTGCTGCTGTAATGTTCAGATTTCCTCATTTGCATCAAAGCCCTAATGATTTTAAGAATGAGACGCTTTATTTAAACGCTGTCCATGGTGGTGAGTGTCACTTTGTGAGCTGTAAACTGAAACCAACGGAGATCTCGGAGGGCTTCCCCTCGACAACGTTAAGTGCCCCTGTAGCGGAGGAAACTGGTGAATGTAGCTTACCGCGCTGATTTGCTTGTATCACTGGTTTCACTTCAGAGGTGTCGGCCAGAACACCACTTATGGCCAAAAGCATCAAATTATAAGCATGAGACTAGGAGAGGAGGAGTATAGTTTATCCGCTCTTTATTTCCTTCTTTACAGACACCGCAGCACACAGCTCGCGGGAAAATAACAAAAGGTTTCGCTCGCGACGAGCCGTTACAACAGCTGTTATTGCGACCCTCGTATCGGGCCGTTAAACTTGCATAAACTATAAATTATAAAAGCGATCGTGACTGCATGTCTTTACTCACACACGGGTGATTCCAATAAGTCCAATAGACATGTTAAAACTGTAGAATGATCGCTCACTGCGGCAACATACACGCTCGGACATCTGACGGAGCGAGAGGAGAAAAGAAACTTACAACACACACTCTCCCGCCGACTGACGTCACCACCCCAACTGACAGCTACCCACACTAAACAAAACACAACTTAACACACTGTAAGGAATATCAAACACTGTAAACCTATAACTTTGGGGCCTTTTCTACAGCCCCGGTTATCATTTCAGCCTTAAACCACGGCGTTGATAGCTTTCGTTTCAGCACTAGGCTATGTGATTAACTATGAGCATTAAATAAATGCTGCGTCTCAGATGCCGAGGACAGCAGCGAGGATGACCCGCTATGCACCGAACCAGAGTAGCCTATAGGAGAGATGACAGCGGAGCGATCACAGCGGGGCAGAGGAATTTGCGTGTGAAGAATAGTCTGTAGTGAACACATCAGAGTTCGGTCTATCTGAGTTTGCACTATCCTACTGTTTATTTGCAATGAAGAAAAGTGTTTTTTTCAATGCGTTTTTATTTTCGTACATTATTTAAATAAATAAAATGTATTGAGTTGAGTCTTGAAAAACGGGGGGTTCGTCTTATAATCGGGGTTGTCTTATACTCGGACCAATACGGGTACAGTGTTTTTTCCCCACACAATAAAGACGTGTAAATAAACATTTCCTTTGTAAAATTTAGAATCAAAAACTTGAATTTTAATTAATAAATAAATGGAGGCTATTCAAAATGAAGCGAAGTTATCTTCTTCTACGCATATGCGCACCTAGTTTGTGGCCTCTACATTCATTCTCGTAATTTATTTAAAATTACTGGCGTTCTAATTTTATTTCCATAACCTGGTTGTTTGCTCCACGGTCATTTAAACTTGCTGCAATTGTTGCTCAACGTGACTCAAAATATTAGGCTATAATATTTTCCCCATTTCATCTGCTTTCTGCCCCTTGTTGTGATCATGATTATTTTATCATGTGTGTTCTGGTCATTTGAGCATGATTAAACATGCCACCTTTAATATGGCTATAAAAAAGCTTGTTGCATTTTTTTTTTATGTGTGGGGGTGCGTCAACCTGGTTGGGACATAGAAGGGGGTGCGCGGCTAAAAAAGGTTGGGAACCGCTGCTCTAAGGCACTAGGCCTACTGTTTTAGACTCTCACTCTGAACCTTGTTGAGCTACAGCTCATCTAAGTCTGGCCTGACTTAAAAACATCACTTTACTTTATTGGAACTGAACTGGTTTCTCCCTAAAAGTGAATACATTTTTTTTTATTTGTGTGGAAAATAGAGCATCTTTAAAAATGGATGTCAAATATAGGGCAATATATCTGTGTCAAAATAAATGACAGGCATCTCTTTGTTGACTAGGAAAAGGTAGGTTTAAATTCTGCATGGAAGCAGTTCTGCCCATTGTCTACTTAACGTTGTGAAGCCAATTGTGCCATCACTCTACCAACAGCTCAAACAGACAAGGTTCAGTATCATAAACACCTAAATCTATCTTTCTTTCTTTCTTTCTTTCTTTCTTTCTTTCTTTCTTTCTTTCTTTCTTTCTTTCTTTCTTTCTTTCTTTCTTTCTTTCTTTCTTTCTTTCTTTCACGGCAGAGACGGTGGGAGAGCCCCATGGACATATAAAGAAAGCCCGGCAGAGAGGTGGGAAGGGCCAGCCAGATCGCACAAATATAGGTCATCCTGAGACCAGAGGACAATCAGGGTATAGAGGCTTGCTACAATAAATGATCTGAACGGGTTTTTCAGCAAACATCTAAAAAAATAAGTATTAGGGACTACTTAAACCATATAAAATTGACAGCAAAGTGCATAATATGTGAGCTTTAAAATGCAGCACATACACTACTAGACATTTGCTCTGGCTTATCATGCTTTTTGCATCAGTAGCCTAGCATGCAGAGTTAAAAATGCGGAGAGTTTCTACTACTTTTGTGCTAACACAGATGGGAGAATAAATAAGGGATTATTACAAGGATTGGAAAAAAACCTGTCATGTATATAACAATACACTATTATGGGCTCAAATCTGCGACTGCAAAAGTTTGATCTTGCGAAAAAACATCTCAGTGTGTGTTATACGAATAATCATTTGGATTTCAAGAATTTTTCTCTGCATATTATGGATTTTTCTTTTGATATTTTAAGGATCAAATTTTTACTTCCTTCTTATAAACTGTGACCTTGTTGAAATTTTAACTGGTAACAATGGCTCCAATACTCCATCATAGGTGCAGTGGCCGACCTGTGATGAACACCAAACTCCTATTAAATAAAAGAAGGCAACATCACCTGACCCTGCAGTATCACCTCAGTATCTTAACTGATGCATTCTCACTTAAAGAGCTCATTCGTTGGGGGCCAGTCTGGTTGTATAAGCGTTTGCTGTATTCCACACACACACTGCATTACCTCTGGAGAGGTATGTTCAGCGGAAGCCCGCTCTGTCTCTTGAAAATAGCACTTTCCATAGCATGGAAATGACTCACATCATCTCATAGTGCCTCTCTGCCTGCAGCCTTGAGCTGACTGTAACGCTATACATACCAGATAGAAGGCAGAGCATCATTCCCACATGAATTCTGAACGGAATAGTTCAACATTTTATGTCATTTCAGGTTCAAATACATACTGGAAAGAACCCAGGAAGTGCCTGTGGGGGTCGGGTATGCAATTGATTTTAAAAATGACCTATAGTGTAAAAATAAAGAGGGCAACATAACGTGGTAAATAAACAAGTCCCAACAGGCACACAGTAGCGTTTAGTGATGTTGTAAAGTTTATCTTTTGACCTACTCCCCCTTGACTACCGGTGTTTGAGCTAAGCTAACCTGGATGAGCGACATTTGCCAATTTCGAAACAAAAAATTTACACAGTTTTCTTGAGCTGGAGATTGAAGCAAATAGCTTATTACTGTAAACATTTAAAATGTTCAACTATTCCTTTAAAAGATAATGGAATGTTGCTGCTGCTTCAACCCTCAGGCTGAGCAGTATAGCAATCTACACTGCAGGTAGAGTTCTGGTCAGTGAGGGCTTCTGTTGTTGAACACTGCGGTTCACCGGTGAGCCAACAGCATAATGTAGCTCATAGCTTTACTCTTCTCTCTTTCAGGCTTCACCAGGAAAAATCATGGAAATCAAAACGTCAATGCAGCTCTAGTGAAGTGACTCTAAAAATAGTCTCTCCATCACAGCTGAGTTCACTCGCTTCAAAGCTCTCATTATGAAAGAGCCTCCTCTGTCCCGTGCCTTCAAACTGCTCTCATCACTACATGACTAGGACTACCTCCAGTGGCTGCATTAAGAATGACACCCTGTATGTATCAGGTAAAGCTCAAAACTCAAAATAGGTCTGACCATAATACAGTAAATATATATAGAACTGTATGGAGTATACATATGTATATATTCAGTAGGCCTATATACACATACTATATACTGTATACTGTATATTTATACTGTGTGTGAAAATATATTTATTTTACGACCTGTCTACAAGCTGTTTATGTTACACACTGTATCGATGTGCATATGTATCTACAACGTTTTTGCATCATGTATATACGACATATACAACATTACTGCTTAACCAGTTTACATGCACTATTACTGCATAGCTGGCTTTAATACATTTGACTCCATACTTTTCTTTGTTTTCTTTTTTTTCACTTGAGTCAACTATTTAAAAAAATCCACACAACTTAGTCTGTCTGCACTACTGTATGCTTAAACCTTGTTCTCCAGAGTACTCCTCAGTCAGGTCACTTTTGACCCATGTTGTACATCAACAGACTAAAGTGTCAGGTTAATACAAGTGTGAGATTCAACATACACTGACAAGAGAGTCCACACTCAAAGTGAAGAGTATAGCTCCTTACCAAGTGTTACAATCAGACACAGTCTTCCATTTGGGGATGTCATATCGGCCACATTGGAGTTTTATGTTCACATTTCTCTGCCTGGATTATGATCATAGGCAAACACTAGACTTCGACACCAGAGAGCAGCATTCACATCCAGAGTCTGTGTTTAAGGGAAGGCATAAAAAGCACTTTGGTTAAGATTATGAAAGATAGTAGTTTCTTAACCTGATAAACCAAAGTCTCTCCAAGCACACAGGAATGTTTAGTGATGTTGTAAAGTTTATTGTTCGCCTTGCTCCCCTTGACTACCAGTGTTTGAGCTATAAGCTAACATGGATGAGCCACCTTTGCCGATTTCTATAAAAAAAAGGCAATCATAGTTACAGGAACTGTTTTTGTCACATTTCCGTGAGCCGGAAAGTGAGGCACACTCGTCCAAACCATTTCCGTGAGCCGGAAAGTTTCCCCCACTCGTCCAAACCTTAAGTGCCCAGAAAAATCTACTCTAATAGATTTGTTTATAACTAATAATCCTCATAAGTATACCTCTGTAAGTGTATTTCCGTATGACGTGAGTGACCACTGTGTTATTGCAGGTGTCAGGGATACTAGAATTCCAATAGTTAAACCTCGTTACATCACAAAACATGATACTAAACACTTTAGTGAACAGGCCTACAGATTTGATCTACATTTTGTGGATTGGATCAGGATCTCCCTAATACCTGATGTTGAACTAGCCTGGTCTTATTTTGCTGAAATGCTTATGCCAATCATTGATAAACATGCCCCTTATAAAAGGTATCGAGTTAAGGGCAGGGAAAATCCATGGTTCTCTGAAGAATTGTCAAATTTAATTAGAGAAAGAAATTATTATTGGGCAAAAGCAAGAAAGTTGAACACTGATGTTCTCTGGACTACTTTTAGATGCCTAAGGAATAAATGTACTGCCTTAGTGAAGAAGGCCAAATCTAGCTATTATCTTTCCCTTACAACTGAAAATTTGAATAACCCACAAAAATTCTGGCAGACAATCAAATCTCTATCTCCGAATAACTCCCCTAGTCTTCCAACTTCCATTGTGTCAGAGTCTGCCACTATCTATGACAGAGCTGAGATGCTCAATTGTTTTAATAAGTATTTTGTTTCTTCAGGTTTTCTTTTTGATAAATTAAATACGCCCAATACTGCAATGGCTCCACTTGCTTTTGCTGAACCCCCTTTGGATAATACATTTAACTTTAGACCCTTCACTGTTTCGGAAGTACATAAAGCCCTTATGAAATTAGATTCCAAAAAACCAACAGGGCCAGATAATATAGGTGTTTATTTTTTAAAACTTGCTACAGATTTTATTGCAGAGCCACTGACCTACATTTTTAATTCAACTCTAACTAGTAAGGAAATCCCAAAAATATGGAAAACGGCAAACGCTCTTCCCCTCTTAAAAGGTGGTGAACCGTCCAGCCTCAGTAACTGCAGGCCTATTTCAAATCTGTCTCCTTTAGCCAAGATTTTAGAAAGCCTGGTTAGTGATCAGTTGAAGGATTTCTTGAGTCTTAATGACATTTTATCTTGTTTTCAATCTGGTTTTAGAAAATCACACAGTACAGTCACAGCAGCTATTAAAGTAGTAAATGATATTGTTATGGCCCTGGATAGCAAAAAACACTGTGCTTCTCTTTTTATTGATTTTTCCAAGGCCTTCAGTACAGTGGACCACGAGGTATTGTTGTAAAGGTTGGCTAATATAGTCTAATTCTGCTGTCGGTTGGTTTTCTAACTATCTTTCTGATAGGACTCAATGTGTCAGAATTGATGGCTGCTTCTCTGATACTTTGGCTGTCCACAAGGGGGTGCCACAAGGCTCTATATTAGGTCCCTTGTTGTTTACAATTTATATAAATGATTTGGGAAAATATGTTCAAAATGCAAATGCCCATTTTTATGCTGACGATACTATTATTTATTGTTTTGGAGAATCTGTGTTAATGGCTGTTGAACACTTGCAAGTTGCTTTTAAAGCAGTGGAAGCCCAACTCCTGTCTTTAAGACTAGTACTTAATGTAGATAAAACTAAAATGATGATCTTCACTAAATCTAGGGATAGAACTAACTGTTGGCTTTATTTACAGCTCAAGGTACACTTATTGAGACTGTTTCCACTTATAAATACCTTGGTATCATCCTTGACGACAATTTGTCTTTTAAACCCCATATTGAGAACCTGGCAAAGAAATTAAAAGTGAGATTGGGCTTTTATTTCAGGCATAAATCCTGTTTTTCTTTTGTTTCTAAAAAAAGGCTAATTGCTGCTACTTTTATCCCATTGTTAGATTATGGTGATGTACTGTACATGAATGCCTTCTCTACTTCACTGCATATGCTTGATGCTACATATCATTGTGCTTTAAGATTCATTACTGGCTGTAAATCACTCACCCATCATTGCACCCTGTATTCTAAAGTAGGCTGGCTGTCCTTGTCAGCTCGCAGGCTTCTTCACTGGTACACCTTCATTTACAAAGCAATTACTGGACTACTCCCCTCATATCTCTGCACATACCTCACTTTTAAATCAAATCCATCAAAGTTTTAAATCAAATCCATCATACAGTTTACGCTCTCTGGACTTTCTTTCCACCTCTGTCCCCAGAACTTGTACTGAGTTTGGGAAGAGAGCTTTCATGTACTCTGCTCCCTCCGCCTGGAACACTTTACAAAAAACACTCAAATTACAAGAACTCATCACTATGAATGATTTTAAAACCCGGCTCACATGTTTTTTAATGACGAATTTTGGAGTGTGTCAGTGTTTCACTGAGTAGCACTTTATCATTGTCTGAAAACTGTTCTTCTTTTTCACCCACCTAAATGCATGTCTTTTTTCTCATGTCTGTGCTTTCTTCTTATGTTCTCATGTCTTTTTCTCCTTATTTCTCATGTCTTTTTCTCTCTTTTTCTCATGTCTGTGCTTTCTTCTTGTCTTGTATTTTATTCTTCTTGCTGCATTTTGGCCACCTTCTCAAAAGAGTCATTTGACCTCAACAATTTTGCCTGGTTAAATAAAGGTTAAATAAAAAATAAATAAAATAAATTTATTACACTGTAATTACATTTCCCAATAATTGATATACTTTGTTTTACTCTAAAACTGTTAAATTGGGTTAACCGTGAGGTACATAACCAAGAAACATATCACATATCTGTATCTGATCTGCATCTTGTCACTCAGTTTTCAGTACAGTATGCACAAAACCATAAATAAAAGTCAGATTAAACTGTGTACAAGCCACAATCATTTCAGAAACAATGTAGCTTATTGAATCATACCAAATCCAATCCGATCCAATTATTTTTTCCCAAGTAGGATTTGAACCTGCAACCACTCATCAAGCCTGACCAATATTTATGTCTATCCACTACCACCCACCCATTTGTTTCATGCTCATCAATTTCAATATTCTTACTTTAACTGCAGCCGAGATGAACCTATCAAGGGATACACAGTCTACTGAATATTATTCTTAGATGAACCAGCCCTTCTCAGTTCTCACCATGAGGCTGATATAACAGAGTTGAGTTTGGGGGAACTAATGGGATAACTGGGGATGCTTTCTGTCTCATAGTATGGGTCGATTGCCTGTTACTCTTATACTGGGAGTGTGTAAAATAGAAGCGCAGCAAAACAAGTAGTTGCCCACACATGAATCCCTGAACCAATCAAAATGGACCCACCAGTTAAGACCCACTGCACAAAGCCATCAACATGATTGTTTAGGGAATGGAAATACAGCTTTCCCAAACCACTATTCAGAAGACATTAACATACACCTGTCCTGGCATGAATAGATTACTCTTCCGCATGAGCTCTGTATACTGAGAGTATGTAAACAGCAGCATATTAATCTAATAGCACAGTGGAATATCACAGTCCTCTTCAGCTTATGCTGCTCCTTTGTAGTGCTGCTTCTTGGGTGAAAAATGGGAAACCAATATTTAAATACAAGGATGATTGATGATCAAGGAAAAGTTGGAATAACAACATTCTGTACAAGAACGAAAGAAGGAATATATGTTGGGGTTTTTTTTTTTTTTTTTGGTTTTTTTTTAATGGGTTTAAAAGAAAGAGGAAAGGCCCACAAACAGTCTGGTGGAATTTGGTGGGTGAGGAGTGGGGGGAGATTGGTTGTATTGGGTGGGTTTAGATTTAGGGTTTCATTGAATTTAAAAGTAAATTTTAATAAATTTTCATAATCTTTCTTCTGGTCTCTAAAAATTCCTTAAAACCGAAAAGAGACCCACAAAAAGAAGAGAGAGATTTTAAAATATTTTAAATATTTTTTGTTGTTGTTTGGGCACTCGTCCCATTCCCAGTTCGGTTCGCGCTTCAATAGGTTTGTGAAAGCATAGGCGTCGCGGTGGTGGGTTGGGGGCAGCAGCCGGAAGAGGAAACCAGAACCCAAAGAGCGGAAGGGGGGGGGGGGGGGGGGGGGGGGTGGTTTTTGTTAGTTGTATTAATGGTCATCAGGGGGGAGCAGGGGGGAAAGAGAAAAAAGAAAAAAGAAAGAGAGGGGAGGGAGGGGGAGAGGAGGATGGGGTAGGGGGGGCGGCGAGGGGGTAAGAACCAACGAGCATGCAACTCATGAGCGAGGCAGCACAGAAAAGAAGTGAGGTAACCCCGAAAGGAGGTGGGGGTGGGTTTAACACAACAATCATTCATGATCCACACAACAATAAGTAATGAGATAACATAAACTGAAATAAGCAAAACAAAGGGAAAACAACACAACAAAAACACATCACCTAAAACCAAACTCACTAATAACCGGCGTTCACTCGCTCCCTGGAGGGGGGGGGGGACCCCTTCAACTCTGCGAGAGGGGGGGGAGAGTGGTGTAGCCGCCCCCCCCCCCCCACCTCCCGCCCAAAATTTATTTTTCCTTCTAGTGGGTGTGGGGGCACCAGGCTAAGGGGGGTTAGGAAACCAACATCAAAACAGGGGGGGGGGGGAGTGACTGGCATTAGCCTAGTTCATGCAGTGTCAAAACCACTCTCACGGAGCCGAAAGAGTCCTCAGACTTTCAACACACGGACATGCACTATATTGCTCCCTTCTCAGTTCACACTCACGCGCCTGGCACGCGCTAGTTAACAGCTTTGCGACAGCGGGCGTCGTAAAAATACTACCGCTTTTGTCCAAAGGGGACGCCAACGTGCCATGTTACTCGTAGTGGCTTTAAATCAGTGATTTCTCGCGAGTAGTATTACGCACTGTACAGAGAAGGCATACAGAACGGAATGATAATGTTCAAGTGGACACACAATCATTTAAACCAGTTACATAAAGCAGCATCAAAGGAACAAAGGTATACTGTGTAGTGCTTTTACATAATTCACCTATGGAACTGAAGTTCCGGGGTTCCAGGGGGACTGTTATGACTGGGGGAATTTCCTGTTTTGTCTAGCTGGCGTTTTGAGACTATCGGGAGTTGACTGTCTGCTCCGTTGTTGTTACTCGACAAGTGTATTAATGTCATTAAAGCAGTTAGCTCCGTCTTTTGACACTCCGCCTCCGACTCCCGTCTTTGCACGCCACATTGGTGACCCCGACGTCAGTCCCGCTGAAGATTCCGAGACTGATTTGAATATCGATCGCAACAGCATGGCGCATTCCATCGTTCTCAAATTGCCGGAGTTCTGGGAGACGTCCGCGGCAACGTGGTTCGCACAGGCAGAGGCTCAGTTCGCCCTCCGTGGGATTGCAGATGATGCCACACGCTATTACCACGTCGTCTCAGCACTGGGGAGCTCCACTGCAGCCAGGGCAGTAAGCTTTATTACATCTCCTCCTGCCCAAAATAAATATGCAGGGCTCAAGGCTTACCTCCTCAAAATCTTTGAACTGTCAAGATCGGAAAGAGCCCGGCGTCTTCTTGCCATTCAAGGCCTGGGGGACAGCAAACCCTCCGAACATATGGAAATGATGTTAAACCTGCTGGGCTCGGAGGTACCAAATTTCCTTTTCATCGAACTCTTCCTGCGTCACATGCCACCACACGTCCAGACAGCGCTCGTGAATACATCCATCACGGAGCCACGGGCTCTGGCACAGGAGGCAGACAGGTTCTTTCTGGCCACCCAGCGTTTCGCCCCGGATGTGCTGGCCCCGACATGCAGTTACACTCGTCCGGGCAGCAGCGCTCCCCTTGGCAGAGGACACGCGTCCACCGACAGCCTTACCGCTGCGGGCCTATGCTATTTCCATGCACGTTTCGGGGCCAAGGCCAAAAGGTGCCGCTCTCCGTGCACTTTCAACGCGGCGGGAAACGCCAAGGCCTGCGCTCAGTAGTGGCCGTGAGCGCAGGATTTCAGTCCCTCAAAGACTCGGACACCGGGCTGCACCTGGAAAAAGTGGCGATCGGCGACTCAGGGGTCAGGTTGTGGTGTGACCTCTCCACCGGCCAGCCCAGGCCACTGGTCCCTGCCGGCTGGCAGCGGGCTGTTTTCGAGGCAATACACGGCCTGTCCCATCCCGGCAGGAGGGCGTCCGTGAGGCTGGTCTCTCAGAAGTTCGTCTGGAAAGGACTGAAGAAGGACGTACGGGCCTGGGTCGACTCGTGTGTGGCCTGTCAGCGTGCAAAAGTGCACCGCCACACCAAGGCCCCGTTGGAGCCATTCGTCGTCCCCGGTAGGAGGTTCGACCATGTCAACATCGACCTGGTGGGGCCACTCCCCCCTTCGCATGGTTTCACCCACCTCCTCACGATGGTGGACAGGACGACGCGTTGGCCTGAAGCTGTGCCACTCACCTCGACATCGTCTTCCGATGTGGCCCGTGCGTTTATCGGCACGTGGGTCGCGCGCTTTGGGACACCTTCGGACCTCTCCTCCGACCGGGGTGCACAGTTTACCTCGGAGATCTGGAATGTGGTTGCCAGGGATCTGGGGGTTAAACTGCATCGCACCACCGCATACCATCCTCAGGCTAATGGTTTGTGCGGCGGTTCCATCGCTCCATGAAGGCGGCCTTGCGTGCCAGTTTGACGGACGGCAACTGGTTGGACAAACTTCCCTGGGTGATGCTGGGGCTCCGGACGGCACCTAAGGAGGACCTGCAGTCCTCGTCTGCCGAGTTAGTCTACGGTCAGGTGCTGCGAGTTCCAGGGGATTTCATTCCGAACGCCACAACACCCTGGTCGGCGGCCAGGCAGCGGTCCTCTCTGCTGGAGGTCGCCAAGCAGTTCGCACCCGTCCCCACTTCGCAGCACTGCACCCCCGTTTCCCTGGTGCCACCCAATCTGCACACGGCGGAGTTTGTGTTCATCCGCCACGACGCCCACCGTGGACCGTTGCGCCCCCCCTATGATGGGCCGTTTAGGGTCTTGCGACACGGGGATAAGAGCCTGGTCGTGGACATCGGTGGTAGGCCCGAGACTGTCTCTGTCGAGAGGATCAAGCCTGCCCACGTGGACATTTCCAGACCGTTGGAGTTGGCCCAGGCTCCGCGCCGTGGACGCCCCCCGTTGCCACGCCCCGCTGGGCTCCCTGCCGCCTTGTCGGTGCCGTTGCCGCCCAGTCCTGGGCTTAGTCCTGCTGCGCCCACCACGCCCCTCCCCTCTTCGGCCCCTGCCACTCGTTCTAGTTGCGGCCGGGCCATCGTGCCTTTCCGGCGCGGGGACTTTGACTATGGGTGAATTCTGGGGGGGCTTGTGTAGTGCTTTTACATAATTCACCTATGGAACTGAAGTTCCGGGGTTCCAGGGGGACTGTTATGACTGGGGGAATTTCCTGTTTTGTCTAGCTGGCGTTTTGAGACTATCGGGAGTAGACTGTCTGCTCCGTTGTTGTTACTCGACAAGTGTATTAATGTCATTAAAGCAGTTAGCTCCGTCTTTTGACACTCCGCCTCCGACTCCCGTCTTTGCACGCCACAACTGTACAGTAGTCAAATAGGAGCCAGGAATGGCCAAATGGCATATGACACTGCTGGGCATAAGGAACAGGACAGTATGCAAATAGGAGCCAGGAGACATATGACATCGCAGGGTGTGTCTGATGATTATCAATTGACTAGCCCAAATGCATGACATGCAAGGATTGAGGGAAAGCTGCGTCTAGCATGAAATGATACCAGTTTATGGACCTAATTTGGGAGCAGATTTATTTTTTTAAAGATTATTTTATATGTAGATTATATAATTATATATATTATATGTATTATAGGTATTGCTGCTTCTTGGATGCAAAATGGGAAAGTGAGAAACAAATATTTAAATACAAATTGAACAATCTGAAACTAGAAAAAAAATTACATTTTTGGAGTACGTTTTTTAATGGGAATAAAAAAGGATCCACGACCAACCACAGACACACTTGAATTGATGACAGCTTTATGGACCTGATTTGGGAGCAGAGTATTTTTTTTAAAGATTATTCTTTTGGCATTTTCAAGCTTTATTCGTGCAGAGTTGAAATGGGGAGACAGCGAGAGAGGTGGGAAGACATGCAATACAGATCAAACATCAAAGGGTTGGATTCGAACCCCGACCACTGCAATGAGGCCAGAGCCAATATGGTACGCGCCCTCTCCACTACGACACCGGAGTATTTATTCATTTACCTGAAAAGTAGGTACATGATCTGAATACTTCTTCTACCACTGACAAAGAGTTGTGAACCAAGATATGTACTTCAGCAAGTGTCACAAATGAGTAACTGAATTAATATATCTTGTTTAGTGTTGTTTGTTATACAGTATGTATAGATTTTATTTTATCTCTGCCACATAAATGTATTTATTTATTATTCTTTCGGACAATTCCACCAATACACAATTTTCTCTTTCATATCTTCATACATTTTACTTTGTGTTGTCCGAAGGGTGACGGAAGAAGCCAAAGGCTTATCAGGTCCCGCCCCCATTTTCATCAGATTCGGATTTAGATACACATAAATCACTTTGTAACTTGCCTTTGAGAAGGGCTTTATGTGTGTAACATAACATAAACATGTACAACATAAATTGATTACGAAAAGATGATTCTTCCTGTGATCAAAACAAGAAATGTACAATTCAAATGTTAAAAAGTCATGATTTAGACGTGACGTAAAAATGTTTCTGAAGATAGGCGTTGCCACGCAGTAGAGTCATGCGCAATAGGTCCACGTACTAGGCCCTCTTTGTCATCCCGATGCCATGTTGGTAACACGTTGCTTCATAATGGCAGCGTCTATAGTAAGAACTTGCTGTTTTAAATCTTGAACAAATTAAAACATAAATTAATAATATTGAATCAAAACTATATTGTCTGCAGCCGGGGAAGTTCCTGTTTGTAATAGATTATAATGTAATGGTTGACTTGGATAAATGCCGACAGTGGCTAAGCTAAACATTAGCATAATCTTGACATGTTCTCTCTTTCGCACTTTTTCTCTCAGTCAGTAATATGACATAATATGTGAAATACCTTATTTCACAATGTATTTTTATGATAAAGTCTTAAAAGTGGTAGTAATGTGACATATCCTTGTTTTATAGTCTCCGTTGAATCAAGAGACTCCTATGGATTGGGATGACTCCAGCAGGTGAATATAACCTATTCAAGTCAGGACATGTTATTTTCTTCTGAATAGTGGTTTGGAAAAGCTGTCTTCCCAGTGCCACAACATGCACAGTAATGATTTAGTGCAGTGGTTCTCAACCGGTGGGTCCATTTTGAGTGGGTCAGGGATTCATGTGTGGGTAACTACTTTTTTTTGCTCTGCTTTTATTTTACATACTCCCAGTATACAGTGCTCATGCAGAAGACTAGCAGGCAATTGACCTATACTTTGAGACTCTTGTCAGGAGCAGAAAGCATCCCCAGTTTTAGTTCCCCCAAACTCAACTCTGTTATATCAGCCTCATGGTGAGAACTGAGAAGAGGGGCTGGCTCATCACAGAATGATATTCAGTGTATCCCTTGATAGGTTCATCTCTGCTGCAGTTAAAGTAGAATATTGAAAGTTGATGAGCATCACCACTTTAACTTCTTTAAAAGCATATACATCTGTAATTCAAGGTAAATCTGCTTTTGTATTCATTTAATTAAAAGTCTACATTTCATTTCAATATTTCATACAGTTAAATTTGTATTCTTGAAATTTGATGAGCATCAACAGTTGACTTTTTGAAAAAGCATTTGTGCCTGTAAATTCAAGATAAGTCTGCCTTTTTATTTCATATTCCATACTGTTAAATTTTGATTGTTGAAACATTAGCATCACCAGTTTAGTGTCTATAATATCATTATGTTCTGTGTAACAGGATTGAAACCTTGCAGGGGTTGTAGCCCCTTGTAAACTTACTACCTAATTTAAGTCTTATTTCGTTAATTGGGTTTTCCGTCCTATTGAACTTTTTGTTTTGGTTTATTTCATGTTGTAACATGCATGTTCATGAGGCATTGTGTATTATTTATGTACATTTTGGTGGCAACCTAATTTCTGAGACAAAAGGTACCCACCTTTTGCCTCAAAACTTGCCTCAAAACTGTACTGAGGCTCAACCGGTTGAGAGTCAATGGTTGAGTGTAACTTCATTAAGACATAATTTAGATTTTGGTATTTTTTTCCAAAATTAAGAATTAAATTGGATTGGGTTTTGTTGAATACACAGATTTTTTTCCCTCTATTTTTTTAAGTGATTGTTGTATGTTAACAGTTTAATATGAGTTGTATTTAGGGTTTTGTGCATACTGTACTGAGAACTGAGTGACAAAGATGCAGATCAGACACAGATGTGTGATGTCTTTCTTGATTTTTTTTTACCTCACTGTTAACCCAATTTAACAGTTTTGCAGTAAAACGAATTATATCAATCATTGGGAAATGTAATTACTGTATAATAACTACATTTTGACTTACTCCTACTAACAAATACGGTCACCTTTTTCTTATTTTCCACATTGATTATTTGAATGAACATACCCATACTACTGATATACTGAACTCCATCAAAACAAACGTACCTAAAGACTTATCTAACTCAGTAACAGAGAAATAAGAAAGGGTCTCCAACAGTCTTTGCTCTTTTTCAGTTTGTGTCATCTGACATTTTTTTTGTCAAGTTCAGCCTGTTTTCATCATTCATAACATACTATGTTTTCCATGCAGCAATCAAGGCCCCAATAGATCCACTACAGATGAAGAACCCATGGATGGGGTGGAGGAACAAGACAACCCTCAAACTCCACAAGGTATAACACTTCTATCTCAGACTGATGACTAAGGAGGATGAATATGAGCATCACCAAGCTCTCTCTTCTCCCAAATGAAATGCCTCAAAGATCAACTAAAGAGTTAAAGCTTTAATCTGTTATTGTTTCATCTTTGATCAAAGTGAGAATAGTAAACTATTCAGGGTCAACCCTGATGTGAAGCATAGGACTTCCACTGTTCCTCACCTGCTAAAGAGGAAATCTAAAAGTATAAATTGAACTTCTACTGATCATGTTCAAATCTTTGTGAAGACCATTAAGTTGCAAAACCATCAAAAGTTAAAGTGATGAACCATTTTCGATAGCTGAGTGGGATCAATTCTTGAACTAGGTCACAAGTGACAGCAGGAGGAGATTACATGTCAATGGTGTCAGGGGGGGACAGGCGAGCAACGTGCAGGTTGTCTGTTGACTTGAGAGTTCATGTGTTTGTTAGGGTGACGACTAGAGGACATATGGCACAATTGTTAAAATAGAAGTCAATGTCACAAATGAGAATATGGAACAATGAGCAGGAAACATTTTTTATAGCTCAACAGTTCGTCTCCTAGCTGGTATGAATATCGCCTGTTAAACTGTTTTTTCTTTTTTTTCTTTTTTTTTCCCTTTCTTTCTTTGAAAGAGGGGGGGGCGCCCCCCCCTCCCCTTCCCTTTCCCCCCCTTTTTTTTTTCCTTTTTTTTTTTTTTTTTGGAGGGGGGAAAAGGAAATTTCATTGTTGTAGGATAGAAATAAAGAAATCTGAAATCTGTTAATAAAAACTTGAATCCAACTCATATTGTGAGTCAATGACCAAGGTAGAAATTATGCCAATTCAGGAAGACAAACTTTGTCTTTCAGCCCCTTTGTGTGGTTTAGGAAAAAAATGTGCCAATGTGGCAAATCCGAATATGGATAAATAAGCAGGAAAAATTGGCTTGATTTGACAAATAGTTCACTATAGGCAAGATTCGACCAATCAGATTCGACCATGTACATTCTTGGTGAAGGACAGCCACACTACCACATTTTTACCTGATGATTGGTTTACACATTAGATTAGGGGGATGCAAGAAGATTTGTAAATGACTTAATAATATTTGATCAATTATTTGTTAATGAGCATTTCATGATTCACTTAAAGCTTTATATATGACACATAACATATGTGATATAACGTATTAATCATCTACAAATGTGTATTTGTAAATGATTGGTCCAACATTATCTTATGACCTGTATATGACTTATAAATGACTTATGAGTCACTATTACATGCAGTCATTATTACAGTTTTTCTCAGTCGCTTTGGTGCTTTTCTCACATCACTATTAACATTTGCACAGCAGTTAATGCATTTCTCAAAACAATTAGTGCAAACTGCAAAACCTAGTGGATAACCTGCAAAAGTACGTCACTTGCTCAAAATTGATAGTCTATTCCTCAAAAGCAAGTATTCATGTCAATGAAACTGTCAGTGTCATTAAAATGAGAAGTCTTGACACCATTGTTTATGAACAAGATAGTCAAATGGCTGTGTCATGTTTTCATTATGACAGTTTATTCTCTCAGTGTTTTCCAATGCAAAAAAAAGGTCAGAACTCGGTGACACTACCTGAAAATGCTCAAGACAGCACTACACTACTTGTACAGCCATTTAATAACTACAGTAAAGTTACACATTGCTGTAGTTAGGGGAGTAAGTGAGTACAAGACACTGAATACGTATGTTTCACATTTTTACTGTATATGCTCTTTGCAATTCTACAGCATAGTAGTGCAAAAGAAAAATACACTTCAGTCACTTATTTAGAACAAACATAAAAAAACACCCTTTTGGTAGAGCTGTGCACAAATGTGAACAATATAACAGGACATATTGTAACTGAACATATATAGGTTAATCATTCTGGCACATCCAGACGTTCCTGTCTGTCTGGCCACATATTTTCATCTACATCACAACGGATATTATCCCTTGCAATGCAGCGAGGAAAGTCATTGGTTACAACTAATACTTCACACACCTACTCGTGAGTGAAAGCTGAGGTCCACCTGAGAGCAATTGTTCAATTTAAGAGACATTTCCAGGAAAAAAATATAAAAAATTATAAAGAAAGGTATAAAATTTGCTTGACAGAATTTGATAACTAGTTCAACAATTTTGTATGTAATGACTCAACCAATGAAATGAAGACTATTAGTTTTATTGGGTATGACTATTCAGCATCCATAAGTATAGTTAATTTTGACTGACATGACATAAGCAAATGACAATGTTATAAAACAGCAGAGAATTGTATGAAAGCAACTGATACATGTCCAAAAGCATTTGCAATTTGTTCAGAGGAAGGAGAAATTGCTACTATGATGTGCTCAAATGACTAAATGTTGCGGAGGTTGAACTAAAAGTTATGAGAATTTTCATTCTGATCTGAGAAAAGCACCAAAGCAACTGAGAAAAACTGTATAAAGTGTCACCGAATGAACATACCTATACTAATATACTGAACTCCATCAAACAAACATACTTAAAGACTTATCTAAATCAGAAACAGAGAAATGAAAGAAGGTCTCCATCAGGCTTTGCTCTTTTTCAGTTTTTTTCATCTGACCATTTTTTTTGTCAAGTTCAGCCTATTTTCATGATTCATTCCCCCAACAGCTCCACCACAAATGACCCATGGAGGGGGAGGAAGAGGAGGAGGAGGAGGAGGAGGAGGAGGAGGAGGAGGAGGAGGAGGAGGAGGAGGAGGGCAACCCTCAAACTCCACAAGGTAAAGCACTTCTTATTTCTCAGACTGATGACTAAGGAGGATGAATATGACCATCACCAAGCTCTCTCTTCCCCCAAATGAAATGCCTCCAAGATCAACTAAATAGTTAAAGCTTTAATCTGTTATTGTTTCATCTTCGATCAAAGTGAGAATAGTAGAATATATAGGGTCAACCCTAATGTAAAGCATAGGACTTCCACTGGTTCTCACCTGTTAAACAGGAAATCTGAAAGTATAAATGGAACTTCTACTGATCATGTTCAAATCTTTGTGAAAACCATTTGGTTGCAAAACAATCCAAGCTGAGTGTGATCAATTCTTGAACAGGGTCAAACTATGACTAAAAGTGAAAGAAGGAGGAGATCAAATGTCAATAGTGTCAGTGGGACAAGCAAGGTGCAGGTTTTCTGTTGACTTGAGAGTTCATGTGGTTTTTGAGGTGATATGACTTATAAATGAACATTATTATAAAGTGTTACCGAATGAACATTCCCACACTGATATACTGAACTCCATCAAAACAAACATACTGAAAGACTTATCTTAATCAGAAACAGAGAAATGAGAGAGGGTCCTCCAACAGTCTTTGCTCTTTTTCAGCTTGTTCGCTCATCCTGTTGCTGTCATCCTTTTGCTGCCTCACCCCATTCACCTCCAACCCTTCAACATTGCCAACCAGAGTCCAGCAGCACAGCCTCCATCTTCAGCTGCTCTCCACCTCCTCACCATCACCAGCATGTGGACACCCATCATGGTTTTTTTCTAAACAAACCATTGTTTCACTTCCCTCATTAGATGACATCACTAAGCGGTCAATTTTGATTCTCTTTTGTAATGTTATTTTAAAGACCATCACATTACAATAAAGAAGTGTTGCCCTTTCATGGCCTGTGATTCATTTAACTCTCTGGTTTTCGGGCTAGTTTTTTCACACCCTGTGTTCCAAATTGCATAATTTTACTTTTTACTTTACTTCATATTGCAACTGCCCTTAAAAAGTATGCAGTGT
The DNA here is from genome assembly GCA_026929865.2 of Hyperoplus lanceolatus. NCBI lineage: Eukaryota > Metazoa > Chordata > Actinopteri > Uranoscopiformes > Ammodytidae > Hyperoplus > Hyperoplus lanceolatus. The sequence goes on from CM049397.1 coordinate 6,720,022, forward strand.
GTGTGCAGTATGTGACACTTAAGACATTTTATTTTGTCATAACACCTTGTTCTTATCCATCTCTCTCCATGTGAGCAGCAAAAAGTAAACCAGTTTACATCCTGCAAAATATGACCGGATGTAGTAGGACCTCAGGGTATATCTCGTTAACTGAGTTTGACATGCATTTATAGAGAAATCCTACATTTCTTTTCAGCACACTTAAATGTATAAAATTGTGGGCCAATCCCTCAAGCTCTTATTATTTTCCCACCCGCTGAAGCCTGGACTTTCTCAAATCTCTGTGGGAACAGGCCTGGTCAAATCCGTGCCAATCAGAGCCTGGGAGTTTACCCTTACCCCCATCCGTTAGTGGAGGGCAGCCTTTGATTGGTTAAATCAATCGTCATTCTAGCCTCCTGAGAACAGCCATATCTCTCGAGCTTCACATTCGTCAATCCATGTTGATGTCAACAACTGCATAAACCAATCAGGGGCTGCCCTCCTCTAATGCAGCTTTCAGGATCAGGCTGGTATCACAGGCTACCTCTCTGGGGCTTCAAGCTAAATTCTGCTGAGGGGTCCTGACCACTGTGCCCTGTAAGCCATTTGCCACACAACCACACTTAACATCCCAGTGCTCCCAATACAACCCTCCGTCCATCCGTCCATCCATCCATTCATCCATCCATCCATCCATCAACATCCGCTTATCAGGGTTTGGGTCGCAGAAGCATCACCTCCAGAGCCTGCAGTATCACCTCAGTACTTCTATAGCTCATTTGTTGGGGGCCAGTCTGGTTATATAAGCTTTTACTGTAATCCACACACACACTGCATTACCTCTGGAGAGGTATGTTCAGGGGAAGCGCTTTCCATAACATTGAAATGACTAACAACGTCTCGAAGTGCCTCTCTGCCTGCGGCCTTGAGCTGACTGAGTTTATGTCATTTCAGAATCAAGTATTCTGGTAAAAAAACATGATGTGGTCATAACAGTCAGGTATGTATTTGATTCTAAAATAACATCAAGTGTACGAGTGTAAACATATAGAGAGCAAAATAACATGGTCCCAGCAAGCAGAGAACCGTTTTGTGATGTTGTTAAGTTTACCTATAGACCAGCTCCCCTTGACTACCAGTGTGTGAGCTAAGCTAACCTGAATGAGCGAACTTCGCCCCCTTTTTTATATCACAAATGCACATACCATAGACGTCGATTACGGGGGGGATGGGGGGTACATGTACCCCCCACTTTTTAAGCCGGACATGGAGTGCGTCCAGCCGTATTAAAACACAGCGTCAAGGTCTCTCTCTCTCTCTCTCTCTCTCTCTCTCTCTCTCTCTCTCTCAGGACGTTTCCCTTTTGTTTTATTCTGTAATGAGTTGGTATAGGCAGGAATCTCGGACTACGCTCTGAAACCCATGTATGATTAATAGATATAGTGGTGCCGTTGAGAGATGGCTTGATTGGGTCGATGTATAATAAGTACCGTGTGAGTTATGAGTCATGCTAACAGGAGCTATTGCTAAAATAATCGGACATAACCTTAACCTGCACCATCCCTCGTGAGGAATACTGCCAGCCAACAGTGTGCCGCTGGCAGCGGCTAATTGCTAGCTGGCTAAAAACCATAGTCATGATAAGTAACGTTATAAGATGTTATTATATTATTCATCTAGCTCATACAATACCGACACTTACTGTGCATGTCTGCTTGGCTTTAAAAAAACATCTGATATCAGGCCCACTCCTTTTTGACATGATGCAGAATTATCTTTATTTTTTTATTAGCGCTAGTAATTTTTAATAGCGTGACTCGTTGCGTCCGCACCTCCTCTGGGAGACCGTAGTTGAGGATTGTTTTTGAATGAGAGCTGCCAGCCTGGCTTGGACAATGAGTATAATATTATATTGCCAATACTAAATGGATGTGGTAGGCTGCTACACCACGGGATGCATCTGCACACCACTGCCACATTAAGGTAAGGCCATGGATAACGCGTAACATTTATTTTTGAAGATTTGCTGGTGCAGTAGCGAGGTGTGAAGTGCTTGAGTTTTGGTCTGCCTGATGTAGATTGGATGGATGCGTGTTGTGAATTGAGAACTGTCGGCTCATGGTGTGAGCCTCTCGCCTCTTTTTTCGCCTTCTCTCTGTTTAAACCTAAACAGATAAGCGTAGAAGCGCACTAGTAGGCTTAGACCGTAAACTTTTTTTAAATAGCACAACAGCAGTGGATACCAACGACAAAACAGTGAACATGCTCCGAAGTCTCCGCTAGTTTGCACACCAGAGAAGACTGATGCATTTCAATCAGCAGCAGAGAGACAACGGCGAGTGGCTTTAAGTGTCCCGCTGTGAAGTGTAAACTGTAGGGATTACCATCCTCTATGCCCACTAATGACTGTAAATGTAGCGGACACTAACAGCAGCTTGTGTCGCGGCACATGGATACTGACGATGTTGTTTATCAAGACGTAATTGAAGCTGATCATGGCTATGCTACTAGCTAGGTTGCCATGGAGACCGAGGCGGAGTAATATTGTTGTGCGACAGTCCAGCTGTGCTTCGGCTCGATTTGAGCACGGTCAAAATGCCTTCGACCAATCAGATTGCTCAGTCGGAACTACCTTCCCAAGGTCCTTTTGTTTACGTCGTCATGTTTGGTTGGGCTACGGGGAGCAGCTAGTGGCTCATATGTCTGCTGCTTTTTGAAAATGCTTTTTTCATCAAATGTGTCAGACATCAGTGTTTTTTTTATACATTTTATTCATTAGTGAGCGGGTATGCCGTCTTTCAGAACCGTTCATTACCTGCACTAAAGAGAAAAAAAGATGTTTCCTCATTGTCCCCCCCACTTTTGAAAATGCACTCCAGATTACCTGTTTGTCCCCCCCACTTGCCACTAGCCAAATCAACGTCCATGGCACACACGGTTACAGAAACGGTTTCTGTCGCCTTTTCTTGAGCAGGAGAGTGATGCAAAAAGCTAATAATGAGAAATGTTGAACTATTCCTTTAAAAGAATGGAATGCTGCGGCTGCTTATTCCTCAAGCAGAGCGTGTGCAGGTAGACAATCATGAACATCTGAAAGTCAATGCAGCTCTAGTGAAGTGACTACCTCCAGTGACTTCATTAAGAATAACAGCCTGTATGTGTAAGGTATTATTTTAGCAGGTAGAGCTCACAACTCTAAATAGGTCAGACCATGTGTGTGTACTAACTGCACACATCATGGTAAATGCATTTATTTTACTACCTGTTTACAAGCTGTTTATTCAACATACTGTACTGATACGTGTCTACAAACTACAACATTTACAACATTACTGCATGACAAGTTTGCATTACACTGACTCTTAGTATGTTTGCTATTACTGCAAAGCTGACTTTAAAACATTTAACTTTACTTTTGTTATTACATTTTTCTTTACTTAAGTATAAGATTTTATTAATGTCCACTCCACTTTATCCAAAGTATACTATAAACATATACCTTCAGGGGGCAGATTAGAGTCGTACAAACACTTAAACATAGAGTTCGATGGAAGCCACTTTTATTATAGCTGAATACACATCCTACAGCAAGTATACTGTTCATGTATATGGATATGAAAGCACGGACCTGTAATAATACTTATAGATCTCTCTTCATACACCGTGGATTACTAGTTATATAGAATCACAATACTATAACCAATGACAACATTATGGTCAACACAGGTATAAAAAAAAACAGGCTGAATCTACTGGAGAAAAGTACAGAAAAACACCTTTGAGATAATGCACAAGAGACAATCCACCTATAATACTGTATGTATTTATATATCTTTTCCTTGAGCTACAGCTAAATATACCATCAGATTGGCTTTAATTACCTTGGCATTTCCAAGGTCAGACACAGTATGGCATGGTTGCTACTGTATGGAAAGCACATAATAACTAGCATGCTCCAACCAAACAAAAGAAGAAAGAGCTTTTGTACTGGTAGGGGGCAGAGGATACAATAGAAATTAATTCATTATAATGTGTTAAAAATCCACAAGTTTTCCATTTACAGCAACCCCTGAGCCTTATCAAGTCAACTAAAATAATTCACATACTTAACCTGTCCAAAAAAAAAACATCCCGCATTATACATATTCAAAATCTCTTTCAATAAATGTTCATCCACACCAAAAAATTCTAATTTAACACACGGTGATGTGCCTAAAAAATTGTGAGATTATTAATAATGGGTTGACAGCATTGGTCTTGTTATACAATATGCAGAGTATATGTAATGTGGCATGCAGGCGGAGGAGAAGTGTGTGTGGTGGTACTAGGGTGTGAGGGCTGAAGAGGAGGGAGCACTATAGATGGAGATTCTCAACTGGTCTGCTCTTCCTTCTCCAAGTTGTGGGGACTTTGAGAAGGCGAGAGAGGGGGCCAAGATGTCAGTTGATTCTGAAAGAAACAAGGTGTATGATCACTTTTTAGTATAATGACTATTTTATATACTATCTTTGATAATGACCCGAGGGAAGTATTGTTGACAATATTCTCCAAATACTTTAAAGCAGGCCACATAATTCAACAACAGGGTTTTTTTCTTTGTTTATCTTAGATCAATCTAGCATCCTAATTTATCCAGGTGTATTTCCATTTATAAGAATTCAAAAAGTGCATTTCAGATTGCTACAACGTATCCTAATTCATGGCTTTGGTCAGTCTCTCTTTCTGTTAATAAAGCATGAAAAAAAATCTTTGAAAATCAATGAATATCTCCTCACAATCCGCTACCTGTCCATACTGTCCAATCCAGTGTTAATGCACAGCCTAGTAAACTGGCGTGTAGACAAAGGGTTTGAAAGCAAAGGGGGCCCACTGCAACTAGCAACATGCCCGTTAACAGAGCCTAGGCTGTGTATAAACACCGGATATTTCACAGTTAATTCAAAATTAATAAGGTAGAATTTGAGTTATGATGATGAGTTCATGTAACACACAAAAGAATTAAACGTAGTTTTTGGCGAGAAACTTGAATAATACAGTCTGGTTGAAAAACTTGATTTCCCAGAAATATAAAATAGATAGTAAAGATGGCAATTATGTCCTGTTTAACATCCTATCTTGAGCTCTGATCATCTCATGTACAGTATAAGCCATATGAAAGCAAAAATACAAGTTTCTCTTTCAGCAAAATAATAGAAAAGTATCAATAGTGGTATTGACAGAGACTCAGATTGCTAAGGAGTCTTGATAATGGTGTAATGGAATACAATACAGTATCAATACAAAGGAACAATCCCCATCCCTAATCATGACTGGTGTATTTACTTCCAGCGGTCTTTTCACTCTGCAGGTGGTTCCTCTGGGCCGTCCTCTGGTGGGGCGTTGGGGTCCAGGAAGTCAGGATGCTGCAGTTCTTTCAGGTATTTCAGGGGGGTGAGAATGTGGGTGGAGCCTATGGAAGACGACAAATAAACACGAGAGCTAATGACTCAATACTGGATGAAAAAACGTGTTTATTACACTAGACATGTAATGACATAAAAATATTGTATTCACAGGGGTCCTATTGAAAATATATAAAAATGCTATGCCAAATAATACTGAGTGCTATGTTATGACTACAGGCTTAATGGAATCTGAACTGCTGATGATTTTGCACATCTTTAACTTCCTCTCCTCCTTTCCCGTATCACTGCATCCATTCATTCCCCCGGAGTCACAACAATATAAAAGCTCTCACAGAGATTAATGTCATTTTTACAGAAGTCAAGCTCTGCTAAATCAGCTGCACAGGGAACATTACTATACTATTTCCAAACAGACACATAAGCAAGACCCGAACACAGCTTCCATTTATACCAGGATATTATCCAGTCATGCTGAATCAACCAACCTTCTATATTAAACATGTAATGAATACTAGATTACAGTCGTGTTGAAGTAGGCCGATCAACTTGAAGCAGGGATGAGCCTTTTAAAAGGTCTCTGGATGTTACCACTTCACTAATGATGTATTTTAATTGTATTCCAATGCCTATCTCTTTAAGCCCCGCCTTCCAAAAAGCCCAATATGCTCTGATTAGCCCTGAATCAAACTGGCAATTAGATTCAGGGGGATCCGATGGTGTGATTATCCCATGTGGAGGTAGTGTTAAGTTAGGTTGGTAATGAGGGGTGTGGCTTCTCCCCTTATGACATCAAAAGGGGAAATACATCTGACTGGAGTTTTTGGAAAGGTGAAGGTGGAGAAAACGAGAATGGGTTGTTTTTTCTCATACTTTGGGAGTCTCTAGTCGCACTGGGGACCCATATTAATGTTGAAAAAACAAAGAAATCGTGCATTTTACAAGAGAGTTCTGTTTATTCAATGTCTAAACCTAGTTTAAGAAGACACCTAGACACCAGTATTTGGCCCTGAATAACTTCATTCTGGTTTCACTGTATAGTGTTGGTGCTGAAAATGATTAAAAATAATGGGGAACTCCAATCATTTAATATTACACTTTAGTTATAGATGTGGTAAAGACAGGTTTACTCACCGATCAGGGCCTCCCACTTGCCGTTGGCCTGTGTGACCTCGTACACACAGCGCATCTCGCTGTATGTCATCCCTCCGATGATAAAGACAATGACCCGGGGCCCGGTCTTTATCTCTGTGGGGCCCCTGTTCTTGTGCCAGTTACCATAGCGTGCACTTCAAGATGTGAAATAAGGAAATGTTTAAACCTTTACTGCACAGACATTGAAAGGTAGTGATTTTTTTGAGTGCTGGTAGACTTTAAAGGACTAGTTCAACATTTACATTTTTTTGGCTTGTTGCCTTACTCTCCAGCTAAAGAAAAGGTGACAGAAACCGTCTCGGTAACAGTGCGTGCATGTTTGATATAGAAATGGGCAAACGTCACTCATCCAGATTAACTTAGCTCAAACACTGGTAGTCAAGGGGAGCAGGTCAAACAATAAACTTTACAACATCACTAAACGCTCCTGTGTGCTTGTTAGGACTTGTTTATTTACAATGTTGTGTTGCGTTTTTTACACTTTACAGGAACGGTTTCCGTCAAATTTTCTTGAGCTGGAGAGTGAGGCAAAAAGCTAAAAAATTAAAAATGTTGAACTATACCTTGAAGTCAATATTGTTACTCTTGTTTAAATACAAATAAGACTTTTCAATTCCAAACAAACCTATCCACTTTACTCTATTTGTTGGTTGAGAGTACGCACCTTGATGATGGAGCGCTGACTTTGCTGGCAGAGCTCTGAGATCGCTGAGAAATGTATGGGTACTGCTTAGGGTCAAGTTTGTCTTCGATGGCATCCTGTAGGAACACACAGGTTACTGTAATTTTACCCATCGCTAGATAGATAGATAGATAGATAGATAGATAGATAGATAGATAGATAGATAGATAGATAGATAGATAGATAGATAGATAGATAGATAGATAGATAGATAGATAGATAGATAGATAGATAGATAGATAGATAGATAGATAGATAGATAGATGCAAAGTGCCTTGTGATAGAAGACGACGGCTTCATGGTACTAGCTCTGGCATTATTTCCACAACGGTTTTATCTCCGTTTTTATTTTCAATGTACACCTCTGACCACAGGCACAGCAGTGAACTTTGTCACTTACAAAAAATTTCGGATGACTCTGCCCTAGTTGGCTATATAACCAAAGATGTCAATACGGCTTACCAAACAGAAGTTGATAGCTTTGTCAGTTGGTGTGAGGAAGCCCACCTGATTCTTAATATTGATAAGACGAAGCAGCTCATTATTGATTTTAGAAAGAAAAAAGCACAGGCAACCCCCATCCTCATTAGGGGACAGTCAGTTGAGGTGGTCCCCTCGTACAAATATCTTGGTGTACATCTGGACAGTACGCTGGACTGGAAAGTGAACACCAGTGTCATTTTAAAAAAAGCCCAGTCCAGATTGTTTTTTTTAAGGAAACTCAGGTCATTTGAAATCAGCAGATCACTTCTTAATGTTTTTTAATCACGGTATTGTTACAAGTGTCCTTTTTTATGCTGTTGTTTGTTGGGGTGGCAGCCTGACAGTAGAGGACAGGAACAGGGTCAACAAACTGATAAAAAAGGCAGGATCCATTATTGGTATGAGCCCTGATTCTCTGGAGGTCATCACAGAGCAGAGAACCAGGAGGAAGCTCAGGACTGTCCTGTCACATGACGACCACCCCCTGCACTGCACTTCTGTTAGAAGTGGCAGGAGTAAATGTCTCCTGTTACCGAAATGCTCTACAGAGAGATTCAGGAGGTCTTTTGTTCCTGCAGCAGCTATAGGCTTTTTAATCATTACTGCTGATTTTATTTGATTGTATTACTGCACATTGCTCATTTGCACATCATAGTATTGTTATATTGTTATTTATTCCCTTTTTTAACCTTCTATTTTTACTATGGTAGTGGACCACACTCCCCCTGTGACTATGCTTGTTTTATGCTTGTTTTATGTTGTTACTGTATTCCTGTGTTGTATGTTGTACAGACTATTGTGGCAAACCAGTTTCCCCATTGGGGATCAATAAAGTAAATCCTAATCCTGACAAAGTACCTCCATCAGGTCCTTGACCAGAGGAGTCCACCTGGAGAGCTGGTAGGTGTGTTCGCTGACTCTCTCCTTGCGATCGGGCTTCTTGGTTTTCTTCACGGCGGTGCCCTGTGAATAAAACAACATCCATCACTCAAGTGCTTTAGAAATATGATTTTCCTTTTTTCAAAAGAGCGGATATTGTGCTTCTACGTTGATGTGAAAGGGCAGTATGACCTGTTTTAGTTAGAAAATAAATGCTTGTTATAACAGGCACACCACAGGTTAGTCTTTTTAAAAAGGCAGTTTCAAATGTCATCTGCAATACTTCTAGGGGTTCACCTATAGGGTTTCCTATACCCAACACAAAACCCCAACAAGAATGATTTAATATATTTTAAAAGTGAATACTAGGATGTATGCAGGAACATTCAAATGAATACTAACAAACTGTTGGATTGAGTGATTTAATGAAATTTGTTGGCAACGATAAACATATCGAATGGCACCAGCCTTATTCTTTAAGGAAGAGCAATTCCGAAAATCTACGTTATGTGACATCTGTACAACAGTCGTTCTTGTCTCGTGTTGTTATAACACATACATTAATCTCAGAATATTTTTAATCGGGGAATCTTGACCTAGATGTCCATTTCACATATAGCAATATAGCAAAGAAAGGTGTTTAAAGGTGCACTCTGCCATTTTAGGGAGGTGGATTTGTTTAAAATTGTGGAGCCTGTAGTTAGTTGAAAGAACATATTTCCTCTACATGTATCATAGTACTGAATCATTTTATAATCATATATCAAAACTTAAGCATTTTGAGGCACCTGGAACCAAATGTAAGACTAGAATATGTTTATAAACCAAACTATCGGCCCTGCTTCTGTAAACAACAACAGTGAAACATTAACTTTTCAGCAAGCTATCTGACTTCAAACCATGTGGAAGAGATCTATTCTATTATTCTGTGAGGATTGTTTGTTTATTCAGTAATGGGATTATACCTTTGAAAATGTTCACTTGTCTGACACACCCAAAGTTACATATTGCACCTTTAATGACACATTGAGAGTCATTAGTTTTAAGTGTTGAGGACCCGGGGACTATTAAGGATTGGATCAGATTGATGGGGAGACATTGAGGTGGTGGGTCAGGACAGCTCACCTCAGAGATAATGGGAATGCCCATGTGGGCCATGTTGGAAATGATGTCACTGTCCTCTGGTGGGATGCTGGCATGCTGAAGGAGCTTACACAGGTTCTCCTCAGACACACCTGACACACACACACAAGAAGACACACACACACACACACACACACACACACACACACACACACACACACACACACACACACACACACACACACACACACACACACACACACACACACACACACACACACACACACACACACACACACACACACACACACATGCAAAATAGACTTTCAGTCCATACAACATGCACATGCAAGGAGAGCATGCTCTATCTATGATCAAATGCATGCAAATAGGCAAAAGAGAAATTTAAAGCCCATGTAAAGCCAAATCCACACAATCCTTCTAACTTTGTATTGTGGGCATGATAGTAAGCATCTGAAAAGAGTTAGGCATTATTTATCAATCCAAATGAAACAATATTGTCATTTAAGTTTCATAAAATGTACGACAATTCAATTGAGATAAAGCGTGCTATGGCCACTCCCACACAGTTCTGTCAAATGGTCTAGAGAAAGTTAAACAATTTTTTATTTTTTATTTATGAACATTTATTTTCAATCAGATTTTTGTAAAAGCTTATTGAGAAATAATATATATTTTTTCTTTTTACTATTTTAGACCAGGTTTCAAGAGGCTTAAACTAAAAGCACTAATGATAATACTGTAAAACAAAAAAAACAAAACAAAATACACTCAACAAAAATATAAACGCAACACTTTTGTTTTTGCTCCCATTTTTCATGAGATGGACTTAAAGATCTAAAACTCATTCCAGATACACAATATTACCATTTCTCTCAAACATTGATGCTGATCTGACATCATGATTAGTGCACAGGTGTGCCTTAGACTGTCCACAATAAAAGGCCACCCTGAAATGTGCAGTTTTGTCTCACAGCAAAATGCCACAGATGCCACAAGCATTGAGGGAGCGTGCAATTGGCATGCTGACAGCAGGAATGTCAACCAGATCTGTTGCTCGTGCATTGAATGTTCATTTCTCCACCATAAGCCGTCTCCAAAGGCGTTTCAGAGAATATGGCAGTACATCCAACCGGCCTCACAACCGCAGACCACGTGTAACCACACCAGCCCAGGACCTCCACATCCAGCATGTTCACCTCCAAGATCGTCTGAGACCAGCCACTGAGACAGCTGTTGAAACAATTGGTTTGCATAACCAAACAATTTCTGCACAAACTGTCAGAAACCGTCTCAGGGAAGCTCAACTGCATGCTCGTCGTCCTCATCGGGGTTTTGACCTGACTCCAGCTCGTCGCCGTAACAGACTTGAGTGGGCAAATGCTCACATTCGATGGCGTCTGGCACGTTGGAGAGGTGTTCTCTTCACTGATGAATCTCGGTTTACATTGTTCAGGGCAGATGGCAGACAGCGTGTGTGGCGTTGTGTGGGTGAGGGCTTTGCTGATGTCAATGTTGTGGATCGAGTGGCCCATGGAGGTGGTGGGGTTATGGTATGGGCAGGCATTTGTTATGGACGAAGAACACAGGTGCATTTTATTGATGGCATTTTGAATGCACAGAGATACCGTGATGAGATCCTGAGGCCCATTGTTGTGCCATACATCCATGAACATCACCTCACGTTTCAGCAAGATAATGCACGGCCCCATGTTGCAAGGATCTGTACACAATTCTTGGAAGCTGAAAATGTCCCAGTTCTTGCATGGCCAGCATACTAGACATGTCACCCATTGAGCATGTTTGGGATGTGCTTGACCGGCGTATACGACAGCGTGCACCACTTCCCACTAATATCCAGCAACTTCGCACAGCCATTGAATAGGAGTGGACCAACATTCCACAGGCCACAATTGACAATCTGATAAACTCTATGCGAAGAAGATGTGTTGCACTGCATGAGGCAAATGGTGGTCACACCAGATACTGACTGGTTCTGAGTCCCCAGACCCCCAAAAAACCCCAAAAAATGCACATTTCAGAGTGGCCTTTTATTGTGGACAGTCTAAGGCACACCTGTGCACTAATCATGATGTCAGATCAGCATCTTGATGTGGCACACCTGTGAGGTGGGATGGATTATCTCAGCAAAGCAGAAGTGCTCACTATCACACATTTAGACGGATTTGTGAACAATGTTTGAGAGAGATTGTAATATTGTGTATCTGGAATGAATTTTAGATCTTTAAGTCCAACTCATGAAAAATGGGAGCAAAAACAAAAGTGTTGCATTTATATTTTTGTTGAGTGTATGATTGCATTCATTACACACAACCTGTACAAGACTTAATGCAAAGCGTGTGAGAGAGGGCTGAGTGGGGTATCTGACCGTTCTTCATGAAGATGTAGAGCAGGATGATGCGGATCTTGTCGGACACACTGACGTTGGCGTCCAGAAGAACAGGTACAATCAGCCTCATGGGATCCTTGATCTTCTCTCCCTCTGAGTCGAGGCCCGTTGCCAGATCCTTCAAACAATGGCAGACAGCAAAGTCAGACCAAAGCTTAGCAATATACTGTCAGTTTCATTTGAACAATACGATTGGATCGGAAGGTTCTATGTAAAAAATCCAGCCTAGACTTTTAAACGAGAGCCCTTTATGTGGCAGCAATTATTATAACATTTTTTAAATTGTATTTCAATTTCTAATGTTAACCACACTGTATTGTGTAAACATCTTTTTTATATATCTCTTATACATGTTCTTCTATATATTGCATTGAGGAAAGGAGCTTGGGACTTAAGAATTGAATTGCCAATGTAATTGTTGTGCATATGACAAATAAACCATCTTGAATCTTGAATATCTTGAATTACCTCCAATAATACCATACAGAAGCATTGGCCGATGGAGAGACGAAAACAATTGAATAGAGGCGTGTGGGTGTGATTTTACCTGTTCCACACGACATAGTTTGTCCACAGTGCCCTGGTAGCGGTTCATACAGTCTTCAGCCAGGTGGAGATGGGTTGAATACTGATGGAAGAAGAGGGAAGAGATAGTGTTGAATGGTGCATTTGAAAACAGTGAACAACAATATAAGGTCGACAGCTTGCAGGTTCATTATATAAAGGTAGTTTTTCTAAAACCGATGTGCGCGTTCACCATCACGTGTTGATGTTTTTTCAAGCGGTCAATTTTTTCGATTTTTTTTTTCATCTATTTGCTTCCATAACATATCTTATTTCATACTAAAACCTAAACATTCTCTGTTTGCGTTGTTTGTATATATCTCCACTACAACCATTCTTAATGGCCATTATCACAACATATTTTTTTTCAATACTCAAAGATCTCAACTTCTAGAGAACTTTCCATAATAATTCTAAGCACTATTTCCAAGCTCATTGCAAAATTGTTTGTTCATAGTTTGTTAATTCTCTGATTTATGAGACATTTTGTTCTTAACAAAGTGTTTTTGTTTTAATGTCATTAATCAACTGGGAAAGTTTCATGATGATATATTTGAGTTAAAATGTGTACCCTATTCACCAGCAGTGTCTCACCCTGAAACAGTGTCATAGTTACATTATCCAGGTGTACATACATGCACACATATGCGCACATCAGATTAGACAAATATGAAAACCTGGCAGCCCTTTCTTCTCAGTGAGTGAAGCACTAACTCTGACTAGTTTGATTCTCATTTGAAGTGATGCAGGAACTTGTGGTGATTTGGACGAAAACTTATTTAACAATCTCTAACAAACACACTAATATGACCTGCTGTAACTGTACAATATCAATTGAGCTCCATAGTCTAACAGATACAGTACATACCATTTTCCCCTAGATTTGTGCACTTTGCGATTAAAGAATCTAATTTTGCATGTAGCTAGAATAGGGCAATTCTAATCTAATCTAATTTTAGCTATAGTGCCAAGCTGGATTTCAATTCCTATGGTCCATTTTCAAGAATGGGCGCCGAATTGCACGCTTTCACCTAAATACCTTCATATCTCTGGATCTGTTGGTGATACAAACCTATTTCCGGTGTCTAGTTGTAGTTTTTAAGGTCACATATTCAAATAGATACTGTTTACCCACCTTGCTGAGCTCCTTCTGGTACTGAGGCATCTTCTTCAGCATCTGAGACAGTTCCTTTATGCTGGTCTGAAAGACACACAGGCATGTTGGTTAGGAACGGTGAATACCATATCTTCGGTGCTGATGGAAATATAACATTTGCTCCAGTACTATAATTTCAAGGCACTTTGATTTTGTGTTGTTGGTACTTCTGCTTGCCAAATGACACCAGCAAACAAGTAAGAACTTTCTTTACGGCTGATTTAAGTATGATATCTATCTATGTACATTACGTTTTACATTAGAAAAACTTACTTTTTAGAGTTATTATTTACACAATAATAATAAAAATGGACATAGGCTACAAAACATATAATCTGTATCTCTATAAGATATGATACATTTCAAACACAAACTTTTAACGGCAATTTTCAATACTTTCAGTTTCATACTTGATCTGAATATTTCTTCCAAAACTAGGCCTGTATTGAATCTTGCTTTTTTTCGAGGTCATACATTTTATACATTATGCAACTGACTTGTTATCAGGTAAAAGCTCAGATTTCTTATTCCTGTGCCCACCTGGTAGTTAAAGCTCCCATAGACCTGATCACCTCATTGGCATCCATATCCAATACCAATTTTCAAATGTTTTTTTAGACTAGACTGCAGCAAAGACCCAGCAATATACTATAGCTTTTTAACTTGGTATTCATACTACTTGGCATTTATAGTTTTTCCTCGACTCGGCCCAAATACTCTAAATATAATAGCGTAGGACTTCCGCATGATACCACCTATTGTGACTGTGTGGGGAGCAGAGACAGCAGTAGGCCTATAACTCCTGAAAGCAGAGCAGACTGATGGCGTGTGTCCTCTACCTTTTCTCCAGTGTTCATCTTTTTGCTGGCAGAGAAGTCTTTGAGAGAGCGGGTCACGGCCCTGTGTGTGCAGAGGAGACAGAGAGACAGGGAGGAGAAAAAGGACTGTCAGTAAAAATGAGAAGGCTCTCTGTATGCTGGTACCTGTGTGACGGCCAGTGATGCCGGTAACGCGTTACTTAGTAACGCGTTACCGGCATCGGACCTCTTTTTTCAGTAACGAGTAATCTAACGCGTTACTATCTCCAAACCAGTAATCAGATTAAAGTTACTCATCAAAGTCATTGTGCGTTACTTTTTCTGTCATTTTCCTAATGAAACATTTTACATAAATGCACAAATGACTGCGATTGCGATTTAATGTAAATAAATGTGCGCGCATGTGTCTCTAAGCGCTCCAACTGCTCCAACCGCTCCTCTCGTCTTTTTGGTAGCGCCCCTCGTCTGACATGCAGTGTGTTTGTGTGCCTGTGTGTGTGTGTGTGTGTACAGTAGCATTACGGCCGAGTCTAAGCTGAACTGTGGCGCAAAACAAACGTTCCCCCCATGAAATATAGCGTCTGCTATGGGGATATTTAGGATTCGGGTACGGTGACGTTGAAGAGATAGAAGTGTTTAAAACTTGGAAACTTCTAGTCACGTGGCGACCGGTGGCCGCACACACCCAGTACATGAGACATCGCAGAGAAAAGTCAAATTAATGCATGAGAGTGAAGGGCCAAGCACGTTAAGTTTAAAGACACTGCTACTGTCTTTGCAGGAATGCATTTATTTTCATGGGGGAAAAAAGGTTTTTTTTTCTTACATTTTTCAAACCATAATTTTTATTATTTTGAAAACAGTATGCCTATAGGCTACTAGCCTACAAGCTTTATTTTATATATTTTCAATGATTCTTAATATGTGCATGTTTTAAATTGAGATATATGGGTTTCAAAACCTGTAAAGTAACGTTTAAAGTAACTTGTAATCTAACTTAGTTACTTTTAACAACAAGTAATCAGTAAAGTAACTAAGTTACTATTTCAAGGAGTAACTAGTAATCAGTAATCGGATTACTTTTTCAAAGTAACTGTGGCAACACTGGTGACGGCTAAGTAACAGAGCTGCAGTATAACAGTAGCAGGCGTAGCTAAGTGTGTGTGTGTGTGTGTGTGTGTGTGTGTGTGTGTGTGTGTGTGTGTGTGTGTGTGTGTGTAACTCACGTTGACACCTCAGCGATGTGTTTGTGTCTCAGAGTCAGCCACAGGTCGTCATCCTCATCCAGCACCACCTCCTTCAGCCTGGTCTCTCCCATGCCAGTGGTCTCAAAGCTGACAGAGGCAGACAGAGAAAGAGAGAATGGTAAAGGCTCTTCAAACCTGGTCTAAAATAGTAAACATCAAAAGGCCTAATTGATATCAGAATTGGGTGACTGAAAATGCTTTTTACAAAGTTCTGATTTGAAATTAAATGTTCATAAATATTATAAAATGTTGTTGAAAAAGCTGTTAGGGCAGATATCTATTCGGCATCTAATTCCCAAAGGGAACACACACACACACACACACACACACACACACACACACACACACACACACACACACACACACACACACACACACACACACACACACACACACAGAAACCAAATACATAACCAAAACAAAGTGACTGTCACAACAATCAAGGAAATAAAAGGGAAATGTTACAGGTGCCCCCCTGAGCAGCTGTCAGCCCTCCGTTGAGTAGCGTTCTTACCCGTAGACGTCGTTCTCGATGCCCAGCAGGTCGTAGGACATGGCCTGCAGAGTCAGCTCATGAAGGAGAGGTGAGACCGGATCAAAACCACGGTCCAGAATGATCAGCTGAGTGCGAGACTTATCTGGACCCTGAAGGCATCACAAACGCATTACAAAACAAAAATTGTGTTATCAAGTCAACTTTATCGTCAATGTCTGCAATATGTGACTGACAAACAGAGGCATAGAAAAATTAGGTTTCTCTCCGACCCCACGGTGCAATAAGTACAAAAGGATAAAATAAGATAATAATATATACAATAAATCAATGTTCTACTCATATTCCTGATATGTTGTTTTATTACACATGATCTGGTCAACTGAAGTCTGATCATAAAGTAAAGGTTAAATATTTCTTGCAGACCTATGGTACCCACATTATACTCCCCCATTTGTCCATTACATTACAGTTAGATTTAAATGGAACAATGAAAACTTCATTCATATGGATGAGTATTAGGGCCACAGGAGAGGAAAATTGTCTGCCTTATAACGATTGCAAGATGCACTGTTTTTTTTATATAATGCTTTACTTGTGAATTATTGATACCAGAAGTTTGGAGTTTCATTTTTACTCGATGACTATTTAATAAAACTGTCTGTTATCCACTCGAGGAGCAAATACTCTTTCAACTGAAGTCAAAACAGATTTATTTATTGTCTCACTATCAGTCAATTAGATTAAATCATACAGGGTGGAAATATCTCCATTAGGAATAGATAAATGTAACCTACTTACTCTGCCATATTATGACATATGAAATTATGAGAGTGATGTTGGTAATATATGACATTATGAGAGACAATAAAACCGTTAGAATTGAAAGTGTATTCTGTAGCTCTATCATCAGAGATAGTTCCACAATTTAAAGCTTAATAAAAGAATAGTTTCAATTTAAGAAGCATAACAACACTTTATAATATACAGTATGTTTGAGGAAGACCTGTTAAAGGCCTATTAACGGAACTATTATCTGAAGTTGGGGTGGAGTCAGGCCGTTAATAGATGGCGCACCACCTTCAGAGATGAAGCATATAGGTGTAAGCAGAGTTAACTATTAGTCATCAGTATGTTCCCTACCTCTCCCATGGTGGGGTCATCAGCCTTGTATCCATCCAGCTTCTCCTGTAGCATCTGGGCCAGAACTGCACAGTCTTTGTACTCCCTGAACCAACACACACACACACACAAACACACACTTTGAGCATGTCTATAGGAGTATAACACCAAAGTGTGCAATATGCAGTTTTTGTCAAGGCTACAGACACAGCAGGCAAAACAATAAAATCCAATATGTACATTAAGATGTTTTGTTTTTACTAAACCCGTTTTGTTTGCTAGTACAGCTAAACTTCCCATAATCATTCTTAGCCCTATATTCTGAAGGTTATAACAGACCCCAGATATGATATGTTCATATGTTGTTCATTGTCTGATTTATGATACATTTCTTCTAAAAAAAAATTGCCCAAAATGAATTTGATTTATGAAAAAAGGCTGTATCCAAAACCTGTTCTGTTGAAACGTTGGACACTCATATGGTGTAAAAATTAAAAAAAGATTTCAACTTTGGATTTATCCAAAATATAGATTTAACTTTTTTTAAAGAGATGCAAATTGACCTAAGCATTTATATTTATTCAAACATTTCTGAAAATATGTAGGAATATAAAAAAAAAATGTATGCAAAGTTTCATGGTGATATCTTAAAGTCAATGTTTAACCCTATTGACCTGCAGTAACTTAACGGTGCACTATCCAGTTTCAGGGGAGGGGGATTTGTTTAAATATTCAGAGCATGCATTTAGTTTATAAAGTATATTTTCTCTCATAATTCTTGGCATTGAATAATTTTACCATCATACATCAATACAACATGATTTTGAGGCACCTGGAAACGAACGGAGACTGGAATATATTTGTAGACAAAACTGTGTGCCCTGCTGCTATAAACAACAACAGTGAAACAGTAACTATTCAGATAGCTTTCTAACGTCAAACAGTGTTCCAGGGATCCAATTTTCATGCGAGGAAAACGTTTATTTATTAAGATTAAGATATGAGAATATACCTTATAAAATGTTCACTTTCTCTGACACACCTAAAGTTACATAGTGCACCTTTAAAACAAACTATTGAATGTGATTGTGGCTACTGCCTGGCTCACCCTCTGTATCGGACTCCTGGATACTCTTTGAGCGTGGCACAGAGGGTGGCGATCTGCTCAGCACAGCGCTCCAGCATGTTGTTCTTTACATCGGCCTTAAAGGGGCTGTAGAAGTCCTGGAAGGCATCCACTTTACCCAGGGAGAAGACCTGCACACAGCATGGCAGAGAGACAACATTAGACCCATCCCAACTACAGTGGTTGTCTATGAGGAGACCATATTATTTCACAGCGCTGATAAATGCTGAGTTATGATCGGTCAAGTAACGGCAATCTATGGCAATTATTCCTCGATAATGCCCGCTGTAAAGGATAACGCATCTGTTGCTATTGCCTTTAAGGACATTGTTCTGATGGATCACTTTACTGTCATATCAATCTGCTGCCAGATGTCTACAAACACTTACATACTGGTCCTTTGAAAACCAATGGAATACTTTTTGCATCACTTTGAATGTAGATTATATGTGGAGGAACAGGTCACTTCTGAGTCATGGTTAATGTCTGAAAAGACTCCAGTCAAGAAGACGTGAGTAAGTTAGTTAACTATGGAGGAATGTTATTGTACATTGAGCAATAAAAGCATTTCTAATTAAAACAATATTTTGCTTCATTGACTTTTAGTTATAAGCCATGTAATAAGATCCTTATGCTGCACATCGGGCTCCTGTTCACCTCCTGGATCTTTAATGTCTTGAGAGTGACCCATTTGCTATACATTCTCCCATACATGACCCAAAGCAAGGATGTTTTAACAAATCAAATCAAATCAGTTTTATTTGTATAGCCCAATATCACAAAACATTGACTATAAAGAGAATTATGAATGAGCAGTAATAATATTGGCCAACAGACTAAAAGCACTCAAAAGCTGACACTTATTAAAACCTTAAAACCACACACGCTGTGAAAAACACATATGTACTGTTACTGAATCCCTCATGTTAACATGTGTTTTCTCTTGTCACACATCTTATCTGCGCTACCATTGGCTGCAGAGTATGAGCATTGCTTACTACAGCCTATCAGGTCAAAGCATGACTGGAAGGCAGTGGGGGCGGGGCTGGTGTAATGTGTCCCTCCCCCTTAGGATTACAACCAACTCCAGGACAACAGCAGAGGATTGAAGGCTCAAGCTTGTCCAACACAACACACTGTCTGTATGTCTGTCTGTCGGCCTGCTCCGATTCAGCACTGTAGCCCTTAGTTGTTGAGGGACTTTGTCAGTATCATAAGGAGATGTAGAGAAAAGGAATCGATATCCACTCATTTTGCTTAAGAGAAGGTAGCCTACAGCACAGACCTGTTGTTTCCCCATATATTGCAAGGGTTCAACAGCCTTTGCTGACAGAAGGTCCTGGACCTCCTATAGACTACTTTCGATGATGCCCACATCATAAGCCACACCCCCAGATCCCCCTGAATGTAACTGGTAGTTAGATTCATACTGGCAGTTGGATACAGGGCCAATCAGATCAGACAGGGCATTTTGGAAGGCGTATCCATCCATACATCCTCCATCCAAAACATCCATACTGTGCCTAAGTGATGTGTAAAGTCCAAAAATACGATTTTAAAAAAAATATATAGATTAAGGCTTCTCTGCAGGTTTTACCTAGCCTGGTGCTACCAGACCATCGTAGTTCATTTCATTTGTACAGAATGTCTGGAACTGCTGTATTTAGCAAACTTTCACTCACTTGTAGACGGGTGTCTGTTGAAGGTTAAAACTATTGGATCTGCCCAGTGCCACTCTGGATCAGCCAACCAATCGCATAACGTTTGGTCGTAACATATCATATGTCATGGACCAGCTTCTGACGGTGCGTTCCAGTTGTACTGGGAACTCGTATATTTCCGACTTCACTACATATTGTAGTCTATGGATCTACCGGTACCTTGCTAGAGCCTAACGTTTAGTTATTTGGATGAGAAAGGTTGTAGGCGTCCATACGTTCCCGAGCAGATGCACTGGAACACAGACAGGTCGGAACTCGGAACTACAAAGTCGGACATTTCCGAGTTCCAACTTCCGAGTATAAAGGAACGCAGCATTCAGCTGAAACTGGAGCGCGACTTCGACGTCATCGTTCTCAGCCACTCACTCTGTTCTCTGATTGGACGGAAATAAATTTTCCTGAGCTAGAGCTGAGAAATTCACCGCAGCCCCAGACTGACTACTGAAGGGAAAATGAAATTTGGGCGGAAGTAGGTAGGCGGGCGTAGCCAGGCTAGGTTTTACCCACAGCTGACTGAAGACCTTCCAAACCTCATCCACCATAGCTGATGTATCAGAATTTGAGTGTGTGAGGCCAGCCTAGGAGGTGTCTTACCTGGGACTCGTAGGGCAGAAAGGCGGTGTGGATCTCAGTCAAGGCCTTCATGGCTTTGGAGGCGCGGGATTTGGTCAGCAGTCCAAACAACATGTCTGGAATCGCTGCAAAGATTCACAGAAAAAATATTCTTGAGTGACTGAGATAGTTATTAGTTCAATGTCAACTTTCTCTGAATTGGGACATCCTAAATCCTTTTTCTACCATACTAGATAACAAGGGAAGTATGGGTATTTAAACGCAGGGTGAGTTTGCAGATCTATCTATATTTTGTTAGTGTTGAAGGTATCTACTCACCGTCGGTAAAGAAGACATGAGCTGCTCGGTACCTCTGGTTGGTTGGGTCTCTGAAGTCTTCGATCAGAGCCTCAACAGACTGAGACAGACAGCAGAGGACAAGGGTTTAGCTTAGAAACTGTTAACGTAAAGGGAATGACTATTTGGAAAAGTCTTCACACTGTTCAAAAGGTTATTGGAAACACTCTGATGTTTTTAATCGATTAGACGTGGCTTGCATCTGATCGCCTCGGGAGAACTGCGGATTGATTGTCCCGCAGCAGTTAGAAGCAACCAATGCAACTTGCGTTTTAACTGTTTTTAAATTGTTTTTAATCATTTATCCCTGCCTGGCGGTCCGCCCTGTGGCGTCGCTGTTGGTGTCTGAGTTTCGCTGCCCGGCGTCGGTGCCCCTCCGGCTGATCATGGCTCTGGGTGTGCCGATGGCGGCGGCGGATACGTCACGCCCTTTGTGCTCGGTGCCTCTGGTCTTGCCTCATTGGCCGGGCGTGGCCGGTCCAGCAGGTCTGGGCGGGTCGTTCTGGTCGCCACATCCAGGGGGTTCGGCTGTGGTTGCTTCTCGTGGCAGCGGTGCATTGGATGTGTATTCTTTATTCACTATTCCCTATTCTATACTCTCTATTCTCTATCAATGGCCCCGGACCTCCTTGGGACTGGTGCCGCGCTGGGGCTTGCTCGCTGGCGGTGGGGTGCTGGGGGGCTGGCTCCGGGTCTTGGGGGCTGGCGCCGATTGAGTGTTGGCGGAAAACGGATGAGTGTAAATCAATGTTAATTGGGTTCATACTGTTTAACAGTGTTTTTAGCGTTAATAGCCTGAGGGGCTGCCTCGGTCTTGGTTTGTCTGGGTCTGAGTACCAGTGTCATGCCACTGCAAAATTGTCCTGCAGATGCAAAATGCATAACTGATAACTGTTTATAGAATATCTATTCATCCTTTTCCCTAACATTTGTGCTCCTTTGTCCATCTTCCATGATTGGCTGAGCGATGCCCCGGGGGATCTCTCCCTCTTTCTACCAAGCACTCTCCATGCTGCTTGACTGACTCCGAGTTCTGTGCGAAATCAGCCGTCCGAGGAACGAATGCTCCCCGCCTGCTATTGCCTCACATCAGCATTGATTCACCGTCCATCAGGATAGTACTCTTTCTACTCGCATGCTTGTTCAATCTTTCAGTTAATTTTTGCTTCTCTCATTGGTTGTCTGTTTGTCCTCTTCCAGTTTTCGCTGGTGGAGACGAGAAGGTGTGGATCCGATCCCCCCTCTGGCAGCATCTGAAGTCCTCCTGCATCCACACTATTCAAACTTTACTTTAGTATTACCATGTAAACATCTGGTCAATGATCAAACTCCTTCGTGATTTTTCTCTACTTATGACATCTATTGCAGTATGTCCGTCCTGGGAGTATGTCCGTCCTACTTTGTCGACTCTCCCTGAGATTTAAAATTTTTTTTTAATCTCGGTAAAGGTTTTTTTTACAGGGAGTTTTTTCTCAGACGAGCTAAGGGTGTAAGGGCAGGGTGTCATATTGTATGGAATGTAAAGCCCAATGAGGCAAATGTATATTTGTGATATTGGGCTATACAAATAAAACTGATTTGATTTGATTTGGAAATAAATATGTAAATTAGGGCTGTCAAATGAACGCGTTAATTTCGATTAATTAATCACAGAAAAATTAACGCGATTAAAAAAATTAACGCAGATTAATCGCACTTCTATATTGCCCTTTGACCCGGTGTAAAAGAGGTGAGATGATAGCGGAGCTGCACCTATATCTTGCGGACACGGCCCGCACGGGATTAAAGAGTAAAGAAAGAAGCAGGGGAAAGGGGTCGAGGGCTCTATGTTATGGCCTGCTCCGGGCAAATAAACATGAAGGTAGGAATACGTCTTGTGTTATTCTCGCAGTGTCTGTGCATTATTGATTTAGTGGGTGCCTAATTAACAATGTAGGTTCAAAACAGTAGGCCTATCTCTCAATCTTCCTCGTGTCTCACTTTTGTTTGCTTGTTGCGATCGTCTCAACGGACACCCGTCCCCTCTCACTCTTCCTAGCATATGCCTGTCTTTTTTCCTTCTTTGTGTGTGTGTGTGTGTGTGGTGCGTCATTTAGCCTGCTTGTTTTTTTGTGTTTTTTTTCTTTCGGCGCTAGTAGTTCCTAAATATATTTAATGTAGAAGCCTGGCTGAGGGGAGGAGACAGAAGTTACGAGAGACGGAGAGAGAGAACGGTAGCCTGTAGGCCTTCAGTTGTTTATAAACAGGCATAAAAGTGTCATATAAGTGTGCGATTAATTTAGAATAATTAATCACAGAGCCTGTAATTAATTAGATTCATTTTTTTAATCGCTTGACAGCCCTAATGTAACTTAATATCCAGCGTGTTATCTTTCTTATCGTGACATGACATTTAAAAGAACAAGGACCCACAATCTTTATTGCCCCTGGCTTCTTCACAAACAAATTGAATTTTGTATAGTATCTAAAGGTGCTCCGAGGAACTTTCAGTTTTTAGTCATTCTTGCTGTCCCTTTGGAAAAAAGCGGTAGTGTTTTTAATGCCCCAGCTTTTGTTCCTGGGTGATATATAAAAGCCATAGAAAAATAGCATTCTTTGCACTGATGGTCTCGTTTGCTGTTATATGTAATTTATGATAGGAAAAATTAGACTCTTTCAGAAATATTTAAAAAGTTCCTCGTAGCACCTTTAAATGACAACAAAGTGTAATTTCTCAGTTGCTGATAACTACTGTAGGATGAGAGAAGCCAATCGGATATCAATGAAAAAACTCTATGGATAATATCATAGCATCCTAAGCATTCTGTAGGCTACTGTAGTTGTCTACTGTACTGTAGGCTACTGTAGTTGTACTCTTTTACCTCATCTGAGGGTGAGATCAGGAAGATAGCCTCCATGCTGGGCAGAGGCTCACGCTTCTTCGTTATGTCTTCTACAACTGTGGAGCACAGGCAAACAGTGTTAATCAATACACATTCATCTGATTGATTATTAGACTATATGACTAATCTATGCTCTTTGATTTATAATATTGAGGAAGAGAACTTGACCTTTACTCAGAGAAAACATTTTAAGGTTTTCATTTCTTGAGAAACACTAATGAAAGTTGAAGGGCTACAGTCATTTTCTCTTATCAAATGTCACGCCGAGTCTTTGAAATATTGTTTCTTTGTTGAGTCCTTTGAAAAGTAAAGCAACTGAAACCCTTTGGAATATGTCTGTAGATCAGTGCCACACAGTAATGATGTAAATGTGTAGTAAATGTGAAATGTGTTCGTATTAGTTTTCTGGATCAAGTGACACTCCTTTAAATTTTATATTTTACAAACATATTCTAGTCTTACGTTTGGTTCCCGGTTCCTCAATGGAAAATATTGGTTGCACTTACTAGTGATTCCCTCTGACATGATGTCTGTCATTTTACAGCAGGAGGAAACCATCTTCATACTGAGCTTGTCCACAACCAGCACCTACAACACAGTGATACAAAGCAAAGGGCTCTTTATCAAAGGACTGTATTATGATCCATTGTTCTCTTCATACTCAGTCAAAATCACAGGGATGATTCCAAATATGATCAGAATAACAGGACCATTACCTTCCATTTCCCTTTTTCTCTTGCCTTCTTGATGACATCATTCATTATCTCTGTAAAAAACAAAACATGGATTGTCAGTATAGTCTACACATCTTCCTACTATAATAGGAGCCGTGTCGGCAGCACTTGAAAGATTTACTCAATGCGCATGTGCGCAAATGGGGGGGGGGGGCGACTCGGCAAATGCATCGGGGCGACCCACGACACAACTTCGACCTGCCGGCTTCCCTCACCTGCCGCTGTATACGAAGCTGCCGCTCAGAAGAATCTGCATATCAGAAGAAGCAATGTAACGGCCCAGCTGCTGCACTCTCTCAGGTAAGAGGTGGCTATAGGCTACACTAGACTCTCCTTGGTCACATGTGTATTATCCACTCTCTATGGTATTATCCTGTTGTAGTCACACGTTATATGCCCCTCCGGGCCCTCCCCCACACTGCCCGCTCCCCAGAACTGTTTAATTTTTTAAAGTCGGAAAGTCACACTCCCCCGCTGCCCAGGAATGTTTAATATTTTAAAGTCGGTTATTTCTATTTCTTCGATATTTTAAATGACTCTCCTCCTCTACTTCTATATTTTAAATGACTCTCCTCTGAGCGTTGGTCATTTGTAGCCTATTACTTCTGTCTCACTCCTGGCCCATAGCCTACTCTGTGTCTCCAACACACAAGCTGTGCTTTAATTCACTACAGTTATGTTGCTGCCTTATTAGCTGTTGTGAAAGTTATCCTACCATTTCTTGCTTTGCCCATTGTTGCTATTTATTTACATTTTGCTTCTGTAAATGCACAATATTTTTCAGTTTCAGAAGCAGCTGTCGGCAGTGGCGTGCACAGGTAGACCTTAAGTGGTGCTGAAGCACCTGCCCTTTTCCCCTGGCCCAATCAAGTGCCCTTTTGAAAAAAAAAAAAAATCTGAAAGTTATTTTTTTTTTGTTTTTTTTTTTACAGTGTATGTGGCCCATGCCGAAATTAACATCTATAAATGCTCAACGATTAAAAACGTTTGACAATAATGCCCCAATAAATATGCCCCCCCCCCCTCCCTCCTCCTCCGCACACACTTCCTTTGTCAACGTGAACGCGCAGAGTGGACACAAACGGAGGCGCGTTGCCGCAGCAGTTCACAGCTACTGCACACACACACCTACTCCCCGGCCTGCCCTGCCCCACCAGCGAGGTAACACATACATTATGGAGTCAAGAGTGTATTTTTTGCCCCCTAAGCCTCAGTTGCCAAGCTATAACTTGCATTTATTTGTCTCTGTTATAAAGTAGCCTCTATCATCCAGCGCCATAGCCTGGTCCAACCAGACCATCGTACTTCATTTCATTTGTACAGAAGGTCTGGAAGTGCTGTAATTGGCAAACGTTAACTCACTTGGAGGCGGGTGTCTGTCGAAGTTTAAAACTATTGGATCTGCCCAGTGCCACTCTGGATTAGCCAACCAATCGCATCACATTTGGTCATCACGTGTGTCATGAGCCGGCTTTTGATGGTGCCTTCCAGTTGGACAGGGAACTCGGAAATTTCCGACTTCACTACATATTGTAGTCTATGAATCTACCGGTACCTGGCAACAGTAACTTGCTAGAGCCTAACGTTTAGTTATTTGGACGAGAAAGGTTTTAGGCGTCCATACTTTCGCGAGCAGATGCACTGGAACACAGACAGGTCGGAACTCGGAACTACCAAGTCGGAAATCTCCTTCTTCCGAGTATAAAGGAACGCAGCATTCAACTGAAACTGGAGCGTTCTCAGCCACTCGCTCTGTTCGCTGATTGGACGATCGTAGATTCTCCGGAGAATCTGGGAAATGCGCTGTACACCCAGACTGACTACTGAAAGGAAAATGAAATTTGGCCGGAAGTAGGCGGGCGGGCGGAGCCAGGCTACCAGCGCCACACAGCTGAGCATAAATTAGCCGACTGTCCTGCTTAACAAGCTAGCCCAAAAAAAAAAATAGATATAACGTGATGAACACAACTAATGTCGGCGGAGTTTGTCATTGGTACAGCATGTGAATCTATCAGTATGCTGAATATTTAGTGTTGTTTAGGTTTACTTTAGGCTGTATAATTAACACTTCACTTGTAGTAATTTATTTGCTAAATGACAAACAGGCAATTCCCAATTGCCTGCAGAAAAAGTGCCTTGTTGTAATGTAACTAAGCAGTCTTATTCATATGGTTGGTTGGTCTCTTTTTATTTACAAATTGCAGTATAATGCCTAGAAAGGAGAGATTAAAAAAGGAAAAAGAAAGGGAGCTACAGCAGGCAGCACAGGGGAGCAGCTCTCTGCTCTCCTGGATGAAAGCATCCACCAGCAGCAAGGAGGAAGATGAAGATGAAAGGTCAGAGTCAAGACCAGAGTCCTGTTAACTGTTCAGGGCCTTTTAAAGCTCAGATTTTAATGTTGAACTGTTCCTCAAATGTTATTGAAATATCTTTAGCTGTCCACACATCTTATTTTAACTACGCAAAGTGGGTTGGTGGTACTAAATCTGTCATGCAGCTATATAAGCTAATTATATTATTTTGTCACAACCATAAGTTATTTCTATGTTACAAGACTTGCAGTAATCTTGTATTTACCGTAATAGGATATTATTAGTACGGAGATCAGGGGCCTAACGAAGACTTCAAAGAGAGAATTCGGGATAAGGGATTATTTTAAAAAATCCGAAGCTGTAACATGTAAATATTTTCTTTCTGCTTTTTGGTAATTCTGTGTCTCCAAATCATTCCAGAAAATAGTACTAAATAGCCCACATTGACACAGGTGATTTAGCCTTAGCTTTCTTCTCAAAGTGCACCAGGTTGATGAATTTTACTTTAAAAGGTTAACATTTTTCTTAGAAGGTCCAGGGTCCAAACACAGTCTCCCAAATTCCTTTGAGAAACACTGTATGTGTGGCCGGGTATTAAAAGTCATTAGGCCAGGGGGGGATTTTGTTCAAGTACCCTTAAAATGATTTGGTCATTCATCGATAGAATATATTGTGCCCTTCTTTTTTGCACTGAGCACCTGCCCCCCAAAATGTCTGTGCACGCCACTGGCTGTCGGTTATAATTATTTTCGTTCTGTAGGCCCTACAAGTGACATCTATTTTGCTGTGAGTTTTTCCTCAGGTGAGCTAAGGGTCTAAGGGCAGGGGGTGTCTGTCATATTGTTGTTTACGTACTGTGAAGCCTGCTGAGGCAAATGGCTGATATGGCTATATTAAGAAAAACTGATCTGATTTGACTTTTCAACTAACCCACTGTTGTTGCCACATTTTCCTACAGTTGCTGCTGCCCAAACTGCCCCCCCCCACACCCATTTGCTGCTTCCCGAAGTAGTATGTAGGAGGTAAGTCTGCATGTTTTTTTTAACAGGGTTGAATGTTTAATGAGGCCTGTGCTCTGAATACATGTAGACAATGCCTACATCACATCTCTGATACTCTCTGAATCTCTCATACATATGTCATAAGGCCTTCCTAACAACAGAAATGCACAGAAAATCCCTGTAATTTAGGTGCATCCACCAATTACATTTTGGCTCACTATTTACATTACAAAGCAAGCAAAAGATTATTCTCCTAATAGTGTACTGCTTTCCTTACGTTGAAATCAGGCATTGGATTAAACAAGTGATGTATGCAGTAAAAGCACTTTTCAATATAGCTTTGCCTGAAATGATCTGCTGAAAGTTGTCATAGGGTACACAAATATTGTGACAAAATATCAGATTACTGTCTTAATGAAAACAATTAACAATTCACCAGCACAGATGGATAGTGAATGGTTTAAAATGTAATGTCAACCGTGAAACAGAATATAATAATTTTTGTTTTCGACCAGAAGAATGACCTAAAACCAATGTGTTTTTCTGTATGAACACTTTGAGCCATGACTTTTAATCTTTAATTTAGTCATTCATCTTGTATTATACTATCTATGCTTTTAATACATACTACACCTAACATTGTACAATTACCCCTTTAATCCATACATTAATTCGGATTATAATGTAATAAATCAATTACACTATTAGAAAAAATATATTTTGCTTACTTCATAATGCAATAGGTGAACCACAATGTATAAGTTGGAACATTATGTGCAAAATGTTATTACATTATCCACTTGCAATTTGTTACAATATTGACAGGGCCCAGGAGTTCCCCTTCACAGTGGTCCGCAGACAGTTCCCTCTTCGCCTGGCCTTTGCTGTAACTATCAATGAAGGTGAGAAACACTGCATCTTGCGTTGTCACATCTCAATTCCATTTGATTTGATTAGCAAGTACCTGAACCCATGTCTTCTGCATGACAAGGACAGGAAAATGACAGAGTTGGATTGTTCCTGCCCTAAAGCGTGTTCGCTCATGCCTTTAGCAGAGGCAAGCGTGCCAAAGGTCTGAGGGTGTTTGTGGGAGACAACGAGGACGGCCTGACAGACAACATTGTTTAAAGAACTGCTTTAGTTGCACACCATAAGCCATGATGATACAGTGAAGGCTGCAGGACGGATCATCGGTGTCCCACTCCCCTCCCTCCAGGACATCTACTGAACCCGCCTCACCCGCAGAGCAACCATCATTGTAGGAGACCCCGGCCACCCCTCACACAGCCTCTTCAGCCTCCTGCCATCAGGGAGAAGGTACCAGAGCCTCTGGGCCAACTCCACCAGACTGGTAAACAGCTTTTTCCACCATGCTGTCAGGAAGCTCAACTCTCTCCCTTCCCTCCCATCTGCCCCCTGGAACTCTGGACTTTGGACCCATTTATACTCTGCATATTGAAATTACCTTTTATTGTACACTTTAAATTTCATATTGCACATATTACATATTGTAAATAATGTTCCCCATATTGCTCATTTTAATGTATTTAATTCATTTGTACCTTTTTGTTCTGTCTTACCTTTTTACACTACTTAGACTTTATTTATTGTATATATTACTTATTTCATCATCCTTTTTTAACCTTTTGTACACATTGCCACATTTTAAGTTGCACAACATGCACCTCTAGACTCCTGAAGCCTTTATATTCATGTGCTATGAAAATAACTGAACTGTAACTACTGCCTTCACAGCTAACTGATATTACCCTGTGAATATAGTGCAATACAATGTTACCAGTTCACTTATGTGTGGTTGGGTCTACTTATTTATTTTGTGCTTTAATCTCACACTTAATTTTTCTGTAATTCCATGCAAGCAAGCAGCAGTTGGGCAGTACTGTATTTTCTGACACTCTGAATTCACAGATCAACAAAGCATTTTATTTATCCTACAGCCTTTTATGTTTAATTTTTTTAAAGTTACTCAGAATTTGAGGAACTAAGTCATGCTCAAATTTGAAATGGAAATAAATAAATAAATGATGAGATATTCACTAAACGGGAGATTTTTTTTCATGCAAAATTCTTGATTAATGCGACTGCTCTGTGTGCATGATTACAACAGTTATGACTGTGACGATAAAAATATAAGATATTTATTCCACATTTGAGCATTATTGGCATTTGTTTTGATTGTTTGTGTTATAGGCCTATGCAAAGATTTTATCGAAAAAAATACAAGAACAGAAACCATGTTTTTATTTGAAATACTATCACGAATGCTATTATGTCCAAATGTCAGTGTTTCATTATTAATAGTTCACATAGATTACACTACACTAGATAAAGACAAATGTAATCAACTTAATTTAAATAACTACTTAATTTATCTAATAAAACTATAAACAATTATAAAAAAAAAAAAATCGTTTCTTAGCCGGGTGTCTATTTTCACTGAGGGAAATGTGTACATAAGACATACATCCCTTTACGACCCTATACTTCAATCCTGTGGCCATAATGAGGTACTACACCCACAGGTAAAAAGTGAAAGGGTAGTTCAATCGGTTTACTTTTGAATGCACGGACGGTGTCGCCCCCTGGTGATTACAATGAGGTATTACACCTACCAGTTTATTATGGAGTCAGTCAAATTGTTCTTAATCGCGCTTTTAAAATGTATTCACCGTTTCAAAGCATCAATGTACAAACCAGATGATATCTGTGAATTAAAACAGACAAAACAACATATTTACTTTGACAAAGCACACGTTAGAAACTTTATTTTAGGAGGAAGTTTGGCTACATCTTATAAGCTTACTAGCTTAAGCTAGCGTTTTGTAAGTTTGTATTTAACAGTTGGCTAATCAGGTCAAGCAAGAACTATTGTAACTAACTTCTACATTATTAAAGATTACTCTCTTAAGTAAAGTTTCTTTAAACAACACCCACGCGAAACTTCAGTCCACATTGCACCACCCATAATGACTGAGTCAAAGAAAGTAAAAGTGAAGTTAAATCGGTATTCTATTGAAAACACGGACGTTGTCGCCCCCCTGTGGCCTCATACCATAACTACAACCGTGTATAAAGCCAGATGTAATCACATACAAGTAAGCCTTACAAAATAAACGTTTCTTAATGAGGCTTTTAATTTGTGTTTTCAGCGGAAGTGAATATGGTGTATTGTCTCTATCTTTACTAGGTATACTGCCCCCCTGTGGCCACACTGTGTAACTGCACTTGCGTTTGTATTGACCGTTTATTGTTTAAAATCATTGACGTACGCGGTAAATCTGTGAAAAAAGGGACGAAGCAACACCTTTCTTCCGACAAAGCAAACATTGGAAACTTTATATTGAAAGGAGAAAACTAGGCTACATGTTTGCGTCCTTCCTAGCTTAGGCTAACGGTTTGTTTAGGAGCTGGCTAGTAAGGTTTAGCTAGTGCCACTGGGCTTCTACATAGGCAACTCTAATGAGACAGTTATATTAATATGGGCCATAGTGCATACACATACGTAACATAAAATTAAGTTGGTATTTAAGACAATAAACTAACACCAAACTCTGCCCACAGATTTGTTTTCTAAATGGATACTTTAAATTTAGCTCCATTAAAAAAACACCTATATTGTAGTATCTCACTGTGTTCACCAGGGGGCGACACCGTCCGTGCCTTCAATACTATACCGATTTAACTACCCCTTTACTTTTTACCTGTGGGTGCAGTACCTCATTGTGGCCATGGGATGGCAGTGTAGAGGCGTAATTAAATAGGGTTTTATTTCTTATGTTCCCCTCAATGAAAATAGACATTGGACAGTAGGCCTACTGACACACCCGGCAAAGAAACGAAAAAAAAAGTATTTATTTATTAATTATTTTCTTTTATAATTTGAATTTTTCACTTGTCAACATAAAACCAGGACTACACAAAATCCTTCTCAACAGCTATACATATATAATGTAATGCTATAATGTAGCCTAAGAGTTATACTGTATGTAATAAAAAGACAATTCAATATTTGAAAGTGGGCTTGACTGTGCTCAATTGTTTAAATAGAACCATATGGTGGTAATGAGAGTGTTTATAAATACTTCATTCATTAAAGGCATTGCATAGGTTCTAACTTTTTACCCTAAGCGGTTCACTTTAATCTGAAAAGTCAAAATAAATGACATCAGCAGAATTATTACAGGGAGTTCGGAGTTTATGTAAGTCACCTTTGTTATTGTATTTACAGTTGTGGTGTTGTTGGGCACATGGACCAGTTATTCAATCTAATTTTAAAAAAAGATGCAAAAAAAAATCAAATAATATCCATTCGATGAGAAAGTAATGAGTTGAAGGCTCCAAAAAGCTGTATTCTCCTTCTGATATTGGCTGTCGTAATGCTGACTTTAGCACAGCCAAAATGACCCAGGGAGCCACCCATAGTGATAGCGTGTGAGCCACTATTCAGTCCCTGTTCCATGTATGTGTAATTATCTTTTTGGGGGTTTTATTCTGTTTTGTTTTGGTTCATTTGTTTTGTTTTCGATTCATCATTCACCAGAAAATATGTTTCCTTTTTTTTAATCTCTTTTCAAATCTTTCGATTTTCTTTTATTTCTGTTTTTCTCACCTGTTCGAAATAAAGTACACTAAACTAAATGCAGCAGTTCACAACATCCGTTCATTTGTGTTGCTGTGAGCAGCGTGCGTCCCAGTTTAAGCATCTGTCCAGGCTGAGGGGACAGAGAGAGAGAGAGGGACAGGCCCCACTGCAATCACTGACTCTAATCTGCTCCCAATCCTCTTAGCCCAAACCTAACCCAACCCACACTCCCAACGCTACAGACCTGCTGGGACATTTCTGTGTCAGCGGATGTGACGCCACACACACACACGCACGCACGCACGCACGCACGCACGCACGCACGCACACACACACACACACACACACACACAGACAAGCACTCATACTACAAAATAAAAGTCATCACGTCTTGTTTCCACAGCTTGACATTTTAGCTCCTGGGGTGTCATTAGCACATTATCATGACACTGATACGTATTAATATTAATGAGCCAGCTTAGTTTGATTGACACTGCTCTAATGATGGTCAAAGATTCAAGGAGAAGTTCATATCATTTATCAGAAAACATATTGTTAATGACAGTGAATGATGTATACGTAAGTGAAGGGTCCTGTTTATCCAATCATTCAACAGGATTATGTTGAAATCTTTGTGAAAAAAATGGGCTCCCACTTGACAAGCAGTTTACAGAAAGTGAGATAAAGTACGCAGGCCTCCACTAAGCTATTTTCATAATGTTAGATTTGATCACAAAAGAAAGCAGCTCCCCTGACATTGGTAAACACTACCTCAGTGAGATGCAGTGACAGTATATCTTATTACTTTGATTCATACAGAACATGATGATACATGTAACTATCCAGCTAAGCAATGAAAATGTTACACCTTATGATTATTTTGACTTTGATGAAATGGTGAACGGACTCTTATATACTGCTTTTCCTTGATTTTCTCAGTCCTAAAACGCTTTACATTGTTTTGCCACATTCACCCATTCACATTCATGCGAGCACACACACACATACACACACACACACACACACACACACACACACACACACACACACACACACACACACACACACACACTCATACACCGATAGCAGCAGTCACCACCTGATAACTTTGTGAACAATGATTCTTTTTGCACCATTATAGATAACAGATTAACTAGAAAACGGTCAAAGGGAACAGTGGTACATTAGTCCTTTTTTAAATGAATGAAATGTTTGTCAATAATAAATGTAATCTTCGGCAGCAGCATTACACTTCATCCGAATATATTAGTAGTGTTTTAACTTTATTTTCATGCCACATAGGCGGACTGCATTGTCATTTTGTTTCATACAGTGGCGATTCAGAGGTATTTTGGCCAAAATGTTTATGGTGGGACATGCCTGATGTAACAATATGGCTCTCAGAAAACAATATCACAAAAATGTTTGGCTATATATAGATATCAAGGCTCTATATTCAGATCAATATATGTTTGGCCAATAGTGCTTTACAGTCATTTACTAATAATACAAAATAAATCTCTCTGTTGGGTTGATCCTGTCACTCTCATATCATAGTTCCACCATCATCATATGTGATCATCAAACTCTGTTGTTTTTGTCAACAGAGCTTATGTATTTTAATACTCCTGGTCCATGCAGGCACATACGCATACTGATCATTTTAGCATACATACTGTATATATATATATATATATATATATATATATATATATATATATATATCTTATAATTAACATTATCCTATTACATGTACAGTATCCTATTTCACAAAATGTATTATTCTTTTATTTTTTATTTCCATGAACAGTATTCTATTTTGTCTACATTTAATTACATGTAATGTTGCATTTATATGTACATGGTGCACCTTATCTCTACACTTTTTTTTGTATCTGCCCTGTCTCCTTGCATTACTGTTGTGTTTATTTGTGTCTCAGGTGTTGCTCTCTTCACTTGAGTGTTTCTATTACACATTTTCATCTTCTACATTTGCATTGTTGAGAGGAGCCTGGGACTTAAGAATGTCATTGCCAACAACGGCTGCTATAATGATTGTGCATATGACAAATAAACCATCTTAAGCATGTAGCTGCAGGGCTACAACATCCCTGACATGTCTTGGTCGCTGATCTAAGCAACACAACTCAGTCTATAGATTCACACCAGAGCATCTGTAACATGAATCAGACTGGCTGAGACTCAAAGTGATACCTTTACCAGACCATTGTTTCTTAGAAATATTATGTTAGCTCAAGTTAATCTGACCATGTGGGCCTGCAATTACACTGCAGGGATGATTTTAAGAAACCCCCAAGCATACCTTATATTATCAAGTGCCTTATGGTCATCAGTAATAGTAGTTGATGTATTATCATATCTAGTACTGTGTGCAGGAGAAATGCCATTTTACCTTTAGTTCAGTTTGAATTCATAAACCTCTGCTGTGGAAGTCAGATAATTTGACTAAGTGTTAAAGTACCCATACCATTGTAAAATGTTCCTTCAGTAAAAGTCTGTAAGGAAAATCAGGAGATGTGAAGTTGAATTGATTTGTGTTGGATTAATCTGATTATTATTTTCTCCATGAATACTCTATTCTCTATAAAATAATAATCAGATTGTTTGCTTTGTAAAAATGCTGCTGTCACAATCGCTTGTTGTGGCCAAGCCATAGTTCAAAGCTTCAAATGATTCAAGACGGACTAAAATGAAAAGGAAAACGCAAATGTTCATATTTGAAGTTGTTGTTTCTTATTAAAAATTGCTTCAATGATTATTAGAATAGCTGCCCTTACTGTCAAATGATGAATCTATTCGTCGACTAATCATTTCAAATGTCAACTAATTGTAGTGATGTAAGAAAAAAAATAATGTTTCAGTGTTCGACTGCAGTAGAGTAGAAGTGTAAAGTGGCATGAAAAATAAGAATATTAAATTGAACAACAAAAAAGGCTACCTTAAATGTGTGCATCCCGCCTTGAATAAATGGTTGTTAAATTCCTTTGAAACAAACTATACCTAAAATGACTCTGTTCTGAGGCAAAATAACACATGATATTGACACTGATTACCAGAATTGATAACTTTGTTATTATCATCTTTCGTCCTCTGAACGCGTCACGGATAGCCTGAATTATAATAACAAAAGGCATTATGTGTAATGAACTAATGTGTCCGGATGTTGATATGAAGCTGACGGAAGAAACAATCTCTCGTTTAGTTGTTCAGTGAGGCAGGCAATAACAGACAGTCCTTTGAGGATGACGGCAAAGCGCTTAATCCGCACAGACAAAGATTAACGAGGCAGGATTTACAGCGAGCGTGCCAGGACTCGGTGCGCAAACACTTCACACACACTTCTAGAACGGGCCAAAATACGATAGAAACTTCCAGAGTCTACCAGTACTACACAAATTTTATTTTGTATTAAAAAATAAAATAAAAATCCCACTGACAATCTAGAGAAATAACCTTTTGGTGAGCCGCGTGATTCGGATGCGTCTGTGCGTCTTTTGCGCACGAACAAGCGTCACCAGGAGATGCGTACTTCTATATTACCATTAATAATCAGAAAGCTTACATAATGCAAGAAGCGCTTATATCGCACTGAAGGTTTCATTATGGGGATAGACCGTTCAATGCCCATACTCTAACTGACAAGGTTTTTCGGAATTTAAAAATCATTACCATTCAGTCAGCTATGTCAACCTGTTAAGTATGACACAAGTTAAACTAATTATTCTATACATACTATAAATAAAAATAAACAGTCCTTACTGTCTCCAACAATCGCTTTTAGTCCAAGTGGTGACATGTTGAGTCCTCTGCTGCGTGTCCACTTCTACACGTTAAACTGACCGGCAGAGGCAACAACACCTGTCAAGCTCGTAAGGCAAAAATAGGCCACACGTTTCCGTTTCCAAATGAGTACAAAATAAAAGCCTTAGGTAAAATAAGTCTTTAAAATGGGATACAATGTAGTAGACAAGTACAAACAAATAAATAGCACAATATTTGAATCTAAAAAGAGCCCTCTGAGTGTTTGAGTACGAACATAAGAGCCTACTTGTGCAGAAACATGGACTTTTTGTTAAATTCATTTGTGACCTTGGGATCACCATTTGTGGCAAGATAATCTCATAACACAGTCTATACTTTGTAGCTTTTCTTCAGGTTAAACATACTTTTCAGTTTTCATCACAGATTGTGTCAACATGACGTGACCCTTATTATAGAACTGGACAGTTAAAGGCTTTATACGTACCTGTACAGGGAAGATATGTATATATATTGTATGTGACATCGTGAATAGACATTAATTATGTTTTGTATACTGGCATTTATATCAAGGAATAATCCGTCTTTCTTTACTGCAATAGGCTATAAAAAAACACATCAGGAGATTCTTCTTGTGTGCTGTTTACAGTTTTTCTTTTATCTTGATATAAATGTATTTATATTTTTTAACAGCAGCACTGGATTTATAGTCTAATCAAGTGGGAAAATCATGTGGAACACCATCGTGCCTCTATGATTGGATCACAGCAGACTATTTATTTTTAAGACAATGTGTTAAAACTGGAAACCTGAGGGCTCTCTCTCTTTATATTATAGGAGAGAGAGAGAGAGAGAGAGAGAGAGAGAGAGAGAGAGAGAGAGAGAGAGAGAGAGAGAGAGGTGTTCTGTGTCCATGAGAGGGCAGCACAGGAGAAGTAAACAACATCAGCCCTTCAAGTGAAAGGAGGAGAAAAGAAAAGAGAAAAAAAAACTTCATCACAAGCTTGTGTTCACGCTGTTTCTATACATCATGTTAAGCTGAAGCATTCATATTTATTTCCTTCATATTTTTAAATATGCGTGTGTGTGTGTGTGTGTGTGTGTGTGTGTGTGTGTGTGTGTGTGTGTGTGTGTTGATGTGAAACCCAGTCTTTTAGTTTTAATATTCTGGTATTAATTAATATACAACTTAATATATCATTTGTCTCTCTTTGTGCCACATGTCTCATCAGAAACATTCAGAAACATTTCCAGGAGACATTTCCTGTTGGAGACTCCGCCTTCAACTCGTTAACCTTTACTTTCTCTCACCACAGTAACTTATTTAGTGATGCAATCCCATCATCTGCGAAAAATGTTAACCTTACTCTTGACTATGACAATTCTATTGCGGCGGTAATTAGAACCAATAGGAAACGATAGGAAATTATTATACTAGGCTAAATGTATTATAGAATGAGGTATTAGCCTGTCAACTTAAAGTGAGGTCGATTGTATTGTTCTACTGGTATTAAGCCTCAAATGACTTTGAGATGATATCCTCTGAATTGACCTGGTGATGAATATCATATAGGATTTACATGTTGAAGATGAGCTCAGCCAGCAGAGGGCAGTGACTACAACTATTTACTTTGTACTCAGACTCTAGTAAAGTGTTCTGTGTGGAAAGAGCCGAGGCAATTACAATGATATTACATTAACCTTAAAGTTTGTTTGTCACGTTGGGATACCTGCTTAATGATTTAAAGCTATAGAGTGTAACTTTTCCGTATAAATATAATTTATTTATATTTATTTTTATGGTGTTTAAGCCATCGTCTGAAGGGATTAAACACGGTTGATTAAGCATATCAGCTCCACAAAACTCTTTCTGCTATTCTGAGTATGGCAGCGTTGACAAACTGGTGTCGCCACCCGGCACTGGCACAGGAGCTCAAAAGAAATCCCAAGACAAAAACCTGGACATAGGCTACAGCAGATGTGCCGACAGCATTGTTGTAATTACTCAGAATTCATGATGGGGGCGACAGAAGTCACGCACTGTAGCTTTAATAAATAATATTCATATCATATTGTGGACGGGAGCGATCATAGATTGGCCTAGTGCAGTGTTTTTCAATAGTTTCCCAGAGGAACACATGTCCTGCTCATTTTTAGATCTCTCCACGCTCCACCACTCTCCATTTTTACTTAGATAGTTATAGTTTATAACCAGTTGATAATTTGAGTCAGCTGTGTTGGAGCAGGAAGCTGCATCTAA
Organism: Hyperoplus lanceolatus; assembly: GCA_026929865.2. Classification (NCBI taxonomy): domain Eukaryota; kingdom Metazoa; phylum Chordata; class Actinopteri; order Uranoscopiformes; family Ammodytidae; genus Hyperoplus; species Hyperoplus lanceolatus. The sequence continues at coordinate 6,758,847 of CM049397.1, forward strand.
AATGGCAGGACAAGTGGTCCTCTAGGAGAGCTTTATGAAGCATTGACTCACTATCCATATGTCACATCTGACAACTGAGAATCCACTCCATTGTTAAAGTGCCTGTTGTGGTCCTTCATTATACAATTTACCATTAGTTTATTGTATTGCAAAGTCTTGGTTGTAAAACACAGTTTCACAAATCCCATAACCTTGTTGAAGCCTCTTTATTTCACAAACGTATTTTTTAAAATCCGGCTGTTCAAGTAGTTCAACTGTCTGTGAACAAGTTCATATGAAGACCAAATCCCAACTGAGCTCTTTATTGAAAGACCGGAAAGAGTGTGTTCATGACAGCTGAGCCTGGAGAATGCTTGAGTGTGTGAGTTGTGCACACACACAGTTTACCTACTTAAAGCTGGTGATATTGAATAAAATAGCTATGAAATAACTCCTAATGTCATGAAGGTAATACTGTGTAACTGCATTGCATTTTATGACGGATAATGACAGATGTTGTCCATCTCCTTTATACATGAGGTTTGGCTAAATAACACAACCCAGAACCAACAGCTCTCTGCCACAATGTAATGAATGGCATTAGCACCTCCTTTTCTTAATCAGTGTCTTACTAAAATGATGGGTTCTAAATTACTATTTTAATATTTTGACTTTTCAGACATCTTAAAAGCAGTTACACAAAGGGACAGTTTTCAGATAACTATCATATTTTCATAATTAACTGGACCAGTCTTTCAGTGTTTGACAAATAAACTCGACAATCTCATGGACAAATACGTCAATTTGTTAAGTGCACAGAAAGCTAGGGTGTTTTTAAGCAGCTCATTTCAAATTTGTTTATGTGCAGAACATTTTAAAAGTTGGCTAAAAATCATAAACCAGCCATGTCTTATATGCCAAGCGTCATTCAGAAATATGTTACTTTAAAATTCCCTTGGTCCAAAGGTTAAACTTTTTTTCTAGAATTTCAAAGATACATTTTTTCAGCAACCACTTTCAATTAAAATCACAACCTAATGTGCAATTAATTCACTTAATGTAACTCTACAACACTGAGAATCACTTTAATGTCCGGTAGACAATAAAGATGCAGGTGTATGAGACTTAACTATTGCGCTAGTTTCTTTTTTTGTGTGTCATCCCCGACCTGACACACACCTGTCCCGACCCATAACGACCATCACACACACTAACACATACATTTGGACAAGAAGAGATTTTGAAAACAAGCATATTCCAGAATGTCTGACTCCACCTTTAATATTGTAGCCTATTGAAGTTAATTCTAAAAATGTGCTCATGTGATGTATAGATACAGTAGTTGAAGGTCTTGTGATGATGGTCATATCCGCTGTGTCTTGAGACTGAGATATCGTAAATTATATATAAAGGTATGCAAAACCAAAATACAGTGAACTTTTGACACATAATCCTCATGAAATATAAAAGTATGAGAAACGTTCAGCATAAAACACGGCTGTTGCTACAGGTTAATGGTCTGAAACGATTGGATAAGAAGGATGCATGTGACATGTTGTCAGATGCCCAACATCTAGTGTATGTAGACTGGAGGGAAGCCCTTTAAAACCTGGCCTTTTGGGCGGAGACAACGGATTTGAACAGCCAATCATGAAAAAGGGGAGGGGGGTCCAGGAGTATTTTTTGGTACTACATGTAAATAGAATCGCGTAAAACATAAGCCGGGACAAAAACCTATCCGACCCGGAAAAGGTTTTGCAAAACGATCCCCTAGAAGGAAATGGCAGAGAACGGTAATGCAGTTTGTTGTTTATTGCTGCGGCCATATTGCTGCGAAGAGAGGGCTTCTGGGTACTCAGATTATGAGGTTTGTAGCAGCTGGCATGCGCTGTAGCCCCTCGGCCTGGCACTGTCTCGTGGTAGCGAGGAAAAACGACAATTTATCTCTGCATGTTCGTAAAATGTTTGTTCAGGATGCCGTCACTCCTGTCGACGCAATATTTGAAAATAAGATAGTTGAAGGGAAAGCTCTGTCACAAAACTATATCGTTATTACATATCCTTGCACATTTTTTAGTAGATCTGAAATCTTTCTTAATAGGTATATGGCAACCATTAGGCTACCATAACACGTAGTAGACTACACTTCTGATTCCCACCACAGTACAAGCCTGCAAAGTCTATAGAGGAAAGGTGGATCACATGCGTGGACATTTTAGTCAGTTTGATGTCTCGTCTTGACTGCAGTCACTTTCAGCTTGTTGCGCTGAGTTCTTCTGCTCTGTCTCTGGAAGCATTAGCGCATCAGCAGCGAGATGTTTGAATCCACCCACACCCACAGGAGGAGCAGATGAAGACATCATGGGAGAAGCATAATAGTCCCTTACGCTTGGATAGGCTCTGAAATCCAGTCTGGACGGCCCTGGTGGGACGAGGTACTGGGCCGAGTAGGGATAGAAGAGAAAGCCCCCGAAGTGTGAAAGGCTTACCACGTCCTGTTGACAAGGGGGGAAAAATAAAGTTATCTGTTATTCTTTAATCAATACTGAAATAATCATGCAGCTTATTATATTATGATACAGGGCATTGACATATTGTATAGTATAATACATGTAGTATTATTATAGTACATTACTCAATGGTTTAAGTAATTAAGTGTTTTAATGGTACTTGTACATTACTTCTTTCTAGTTTCTACTTCTACTAGGAAAACATTGCACTCTCCGTTGCACTGAGACAATGCATAATGCCGTGCTGAGCTCATAAAATAGTAAACAACAAGTTAACATTAGTTTTAAATTGAGGGGTTGCATGATTAAAATGCTGCTTACGAATTAAAGGAGAGGGTACCAATTTTTTCAAGTCTGTATAAGGTGCCCACATGAACATTACAACAGGTTAACAACAAAAGCGCCTAAGCGCATGCCAACGGAGCATTCATTTGTTTAGGAAGTGACTAAGTGCATAAAAACAGTGCTAATCTAATAAAAATTGTTTACACTGAGTTCAAATTGGTTCCACATACACAGGCTGCGGGTTAAAATGCTGCTTACAGATTAAAGGAGAGGTTCAAACATTTTTGTTTCCCCATATGAACATTGAAACAGGTTTTTCTCTCTGGAATCATTCGTCATGTTCATCGGGGTCATGGACAGATCTTTCCAGGCTGACAACAACCTACAATGACCCTCGTCCCTCGTCATAATGAAACTTACAATTGGGAGCTGTTGAAGGCCACTGGTAAACCCTGGAGTCCTGGCAGGTGTCACCAGGCTCAGTCCACACGGCGCCCCTCTGTCCACGGCCACACAGCTGTTCCAGGTGTTAATCTGAGCCGAGTGGAGGAGGTGTTCAGTGGCAATGGGATTCCGTGGATGTGGATAAACGCAGTTGAGTGAAGAACCGCTGCACAATTGGCACGGTTGCTCTTTGCCTGAGTGTCCGTCAGCCAGTGTCCTGTCCGCATGGCGCAGTCCGGGCTCCGTTTCTCTCTGCATCACAACGGTCCTTTCCATTATGGAAACACTCGGCCCGGGTTTTGTGCCCTGGCTTTTTTTTTGCAAACCATGTCCAGGATTGTCCTCATCTTTGTCGTCTTTGTCGCTGTCACTTTCATGAGCATCTTGAAAAAAAAAGATAGAAAAGTTGGTTTTGTGTTCATGTTTGTAGACAGACACAGAATGAGTATTATACAGGCTGATAAAAAGCACCAAAGGTTTTTCTGCACCTGAAGATTTGGAAGTGTCTGAATATTGTGCAGAGGAATCTTTCATAGGTTCCGTTTCATAGTCCGTCATCCGCATCTCTTTAGACATTTGTGATGAAGGTAGTACTTTCCTGATGTAACGAAAAAATGAAGAATATTGGCTGATAATCATTATGCAGAAGAAAAGAAATGTAATATTGATGTTTAAAATTCCTTAAATTATTATTTTAGATAATGAAATAAGGCATTTTTCTGTTTTTGTTTGTTTATTTGTTTGTTTGTTTTTATCTTGAAGTGACTTCCTTCAGAACATATAAACATAATACATATGATATATAACTATACCTAAAACTTAAATATCAGTTCAACTGTGCACTAAACTGAGATTTTTCCACAACTTTAGTTTGCAGCCAGACAGCCATTTATTTGTTTTCTTGAGTCTCTTGAATAATCTGCAGTAGCTCTGAGCCGAGCAGCTGATTGGGCAGTGTGATAAAAAAATAGCAGCAAACTAAAGCTGTGGAAAAAAACTCAGTTTAGCATACAATTGAACATATATTTAGGTTTTAGGTTAGCACTTATATAGTATAAAACGCTTTTCTTCTGGCACTGTCTAGAACAGTACAAATGCTGACTTCTGCTAGTGACATCTCCCACAATCTCCTTCTAGTGACTGCCCTGATCACCATCTCCATAAGGGATCACATTCACTCTGCCTATGTACCCTATAAATAGAATACTGAACTATCCCTTTAATGTTACAATAAACAGGAAAGTTGCATTCACACACTCAAACATTTTACCCTATTCACCTGAAGCGTAAACACTGTAGCAGAGTCTCAAAGTTTCATTTTGTCAAGAATTAAAATAAGTACTTGCCTCTTCTCTCTCTTCCCGTTGCCTGTGTCTCGGAATCCCTTTGCGAATGGGTTGTTGTCTATTTTCAGCTGGGTAATCTGAAATATTGAAAAACAAGATTACATGGTTTATTAAAATTAGACTAAATTAAATAGTAAAAGAGAAAAATACCAGATGTTAATGGTATATGAGTTGAATCACCCTCTTACCTTGTCGTTTTGGTAAGCGGTTACAGCGATGAATTCTGTCTCAGAGAAGACATATGTCCTGAAGGTGCTATAAGGGAGTTTCAGGATGTCATTGGCCTCCACTATGTGAAATCTGGGCTGATATTTGTGCATGGAGTTGAGAATTGTCTGCAAATTAAACATGATAATGAAGTCACACCATATTTAAAGGAAGAAAATGTGAAAACATAATCTCATTTGTCTTGTTTTAAGATTTACTGTAAATAGAAAACACATATGAACAAAATCTAAATTTCAATAGAATTCTTTCATAACTGAAAATCTGTTCTAAGGCAAAACATTGTATTTGAATAGGATAACATTTTTAACTTATAGCTATCATCATGAAACCTTGACAGTTGCTAAATTACATGAAAACAACTGTTGTTTTATTAAAAGTGTTTTAAGACATTTTTGAATAAAAATGTAAATTGACAATATCTAACAAATGTTGCGTAAATTTGCATCTTCATCAAAATCAAAAATGTAATGGTTGGATGACTCAAAAATCTTTGTTTCAATTAATTAAGTGTCCAAAGTTTTCACAGAACAGATTTTGGATAAATTTTTGACATGGTATTATTTTGGTCAATTACTCACCTAAATATACAAAAAACAAAAACATGACGCTATTTGAAAAAAAAAAAGGTTTTTGCCTGCGGTGCCTCGCCTTAATTAAATGTTTTGGAAAAACACTCGGTCTTGTACATTACTGCGTGCCTTTACATATTCCCGTCTTGTTTATTAAAAGCTAAAATTCGTTATAATAATAACTATACAAATTTAAACTCACAAATCCATGCTTATCCGATATGTTGTTGGTGAGCTTCAGTTTGTGGAAGTTGACCACTTTGGACATCCACTGCTCGCCCGTGCCGGGACTGTCGGGGTGGATGTACATGCGTTTGGGCATCTCCGGGTCCGCCTTGCCCGCCACCATCCAACGGGAGTTATGGAACTTATATCTGCAGTCATCAGCAGCCACGATGTCCATGAGCAGAATATACCTGGCCTTCCTGTCCATGCCGGTGCACCTGGCCTTCAGCGGCGGAAACATGCGCCTGAAGAGGAGGAGAGAGAACGGCGTGAGGCTGCATGCTAAAACATTGTTTTTTTTTCAAGCGCTTGTCAATCTTGAGATTTGTGTCTATCTTCCTTCCATAACATGTTTTCTTTACTAATACAAACCTGGTCTGTTTGCAACTGTATATTTCTCCTAAACAACCATCGTTAACTTCCAACTCAACTTCTTTCTTTTTACATTTTGTTTTCAATACTCTGAACCAAACTTCTCAACTTCTAAAGCACTTACATCAAACACACTTTTCCTTATAATCTTATTCAGGACTATTCTTAAAGTTATAAAATAACTTGTTAATATGTTTTTTATTCTCGGATTTATGATACAATTTGTTAAATAGTAATTTTTAAGACCTGTATTTTTTATTTATAAAATGAAAAAAAGACATTATCTAAAATCTCTTCTGTAAAAGATGTGGACACGTATTGTCAAAATGAAATAAAGATTTTTACTCTAGCTTCATCCAACATCCAACATATAGAGTTTAGTTTTTTAAAGAGATGCACATATTTTATAATTAGCCTAGTTTTTTGAGAAATTGGCATATTTATTCAGTTATCAACTGACAAAGTCCCATGATGATTTCTATAAGTTAAAAATTTTACACCTGCAGTGTCACGCTTTAAAACACAGTCAAACTTTCCCATTTCCATCCATGCGTAAAAGCACAAGACATTTTACCCTACCTCCCGGATTTTGTAATGACCATTTCTGTGCCGCATTTGTGGAACTTTCTCCAAAGGTCGTTGGCTTCCAAATAAACTTTGGGCTCATCTTCTGTCTCTTCCTCTCCCTCCACGGTGTCGGCGGGTCTGCACAACACCGAAGACTGCTGCTGCGGCGACGTGTGCGTCAAAAGGTCCGCGCTGGCATCAGAACTTTGCTCTGATGACCCCCGAGAGGACAAGGCGATGGCCGAGAACAGCGGTGGTCTGGCCAAGACAGTCCCGTGTAGAACTGCATCTCTGACTCTCGGCGGGAAAACTTGTGGTACCTCGCCTGGGACGCACGGCTCCAAGAAACTGCGCATGGTCCCCAAATTAAACATCTACTTTTACGCGCGATTACACTTTTAAGCCGCGTTGATACCTGTAGGATAAACCTATCTGCATATTTAAAATAACTCAAATGCATTAAAGGTATCAGCTTTAAAAACATGTATCTCTTTATCTGGATGTTTTCACTTCACTTCAAAGAAAAGGACATAACACCCTGCCCACTGTCCAGTGCGCTCTGACGCCTCACACTCACAGTGTTTGTCCAAACTGATTTGCTCCTTGACACGTTTGGACTGAGTATGACACCCAGCAGTGGGTGGAGTTTCCATGCATTCCCCATATTGCACTGTAGGCATATATGCTGGAAAATACAGCCTCAAGTTTTCTCTCTGTTTGTGACAATTTGGGTTTAAAATCCATCTTTATTAATCATGAAGCAACTCACCAAAACCCATACCAATTACGCTACCATAACTCTTATTAGTATTTATTGTCTCTAACTTTGTTCGCCTCAGTTTATATGAAGATATATTAGACTCTTATGTGGGTTGGCCAATCCAAAGGTCCCCCATAAACATTGTGATGAACATCAGAACTGCACCATCATGAAATGTGAGTGACAGCCCAGTATTCTGCTTCAGACGCTGTTGGCTTTGTGTCCTCCCACATCATTCCAGCGCCCTGCGGTTTGATTAGCTCCACTGATGTGGTGTCTCCTCCTCCCATGCAGCGCTGCACTGGGGGACTGTTTGAAGGGACTGTCAGCTCTCTGCGGAGGTGGTGAAGCCCCTGCCAGCGATTGTCCCGGCCCGGATTAGGCTCTGGGTTTGGTTACAGGCTTTTTATTGCTCAATGGTCGATGACAGGGTATAGGAAGGTCCCAGGGAAAAAACTCTGTGTGAGTGAGGGCGGCAGGTTCACGATACATGTGTGCCACCCGCGATGTGCAGCACGGCAGGGGATGTAGAGTGTGTCAACATGAGGAGGTGGCGCCCAATGTGAAGTGTGAAGAACAAGGATTACTCATATATGTCATTTTAACACATCAAAACGGTCAGTATTACTGAGATGAAAAGCTCTTCTGCTGGATCAGTTGATCAGACACAGTTGTGATTCATACGGCAGACAGAAACAGAGTACTACTGTACTATTACCAAGTACAGTACATTGTTATCAAGGCAGGTTTGAGTTAATATCTCTGGGAAATTGCAATGTTGACAGAATTATATAGTAAGTGGACTCTGAAGTCCACTTACTAGATGTATCCTAGTGCTTCAGACATTCATGGCTTCATCTCAATCTCCATCTCCCGCTGATCAGGCTCGGGATGTGACTGTCTGCTCAGAGTAATTGGATTCAACATTTGTATTGTCAAAGAAAAATGTCACTCATTACTATTTGTTTAAGAGTCTATGCTCATTACATTATAACACACACATTTTACGCAGTACTTTATATTACATGCACTATTTGAAGACTGTGATTAGTGTGAAAAGATGTACAGCTGTTTGTACCTGCTGTTGTTTTCTGATACTAATACCATACATCCAATGCAAATACAATGTTTTACTATTCTTATTAAAGGACCAATGTTGTGTGGTTTAGGTTATTGTTTCACAAGCTACTTAATAAAGATACCATAGTAGTTCCTGGTTCAAAACCATGAAGCTGATCAGTTTCAATTATGGATGATCAAGTTTGAAGTTTGTTATTTTATTTTATTTTATTATTTTATTTTATTTATTTATTTTTTATCTATATTGTTTACATAAAAAAAATGTAGGATTTGGAAAATGTAAAACATAACTACCCAGAATATTAAATTATCCTACAATAAAGTATATCAAAAAAAAGTTTGAAGTTTGTTTTATGGACTCTTTCACCACAGGAGTGAAGCCTCACCTATTGTCAAGTTTCTCACAGAACTAACAATAACTACAGCACCTGATGTGATGTGTTTCTGGCAACTTTTTACTTAGATAAGTTAAGTATATCCGCATGTACCTCTCAAGTTACCACACTTCAGAGGGGGTCAGAGCAGTACAGCGCACAGAGCAGTTTTTGGGGTTAAGTGTCTTGCTCAAGGACACAATGGAAGAGGTGGTTGGCACAGTTGACGTAATAACAGCCACTAACACCCTCCTGTCCGGTGCCGGGGATCAAACTAGGGACCTGATGGTTACTAGTCGACCACATGAGAAAGGAAATGGTGCACTGGAGCTCTGACTCTTGTTCTGTTTGCCCCCTAACTCGACCCTTAACCCAGACACTACCTGTAGCATTCGTATAGAGTGTGATTGGAATGATTTCAATGGTCCATCTTTGACATGGATTACAAGTTGTGTGTGTATGTTGTGTGATACACATGTTAAAACAACACATACTTTCTTAAGGCAGAACATCAATGACTTGGGATATTGAAGAGAGTTCGGTGTCAATGATTGTGTACTTATTAATAGCTTGACACAACTTCTGGCCTTTGATAAAACAATGGTAAGAGGTTAAAGGAGTTATTCTAAAAGCTACACTTTAAAGCTTGTGTTTCAGCGAGGACTTTGCTGTGAAATCAGAAAATACCTCAAACTGGACCTTTCGTCACGGTTTCCCGACGGCTCTCTGATCAGATGCCTAAGAAAGCACACGTCTTAGTCAGAAGTCATTCTAGATATGGGGTGGGTGGCAAAGCTGTTGATGAACCAATCTTTTTCTGGCAGGGAGGCAGGGAAAAACCCTGCCTGTCCATCAGCCAACTTCAAAGAGCCAGTGAGTAATCTGAAACAGGCCCGAGAATGATGGCAAACAAGACGCCTGGCTGTTATTTGTGGGTTTGGCCCACAAGCCGCATGTGAAACCTGTCACTGAGGATAAACCCTGTAGATCTCCACTGGGGCACTGCCCAGTAACACATCCTCCCTAGTAAAACCTCCACATTACTGGTAGGACCCTTTTGGGGTGTGGCGATATGGTCCATAAGGCAGGAGAAACTATTGGCACCCTACCCCCTACTCGCTTTTTTGTTTTTTCCACAATGAAAAAGCATCCTGTCCCTGGTACCTTCTTTCTTGGTACCTACTCCGTAGAAGTTCCAGGGATCAGGTACTAAATGTTGATGTGAAACACTGCAGACCACTCAATGGGCAGCACCCTATCCACAACAAATAGCAAAGCTATGGTTGCGGTTGCAGTGTTTGAGCTTGCTGTCTCTCCAGTTTTTGAACTTATTTTAAAGACTGGCATCCAGCAACACCGTGGTCGCTCAACAAGGTTCGGCCATTCCTCACCTTGGTGGCCAACAAGAGAATCCAGAGTGAGGTGGACGGGGGCACATGGAATGAAAGAGTCCACCATAAACTCTCCCAAGAGATTGCTAACCACATAACAATTATGTTGCTAACGTTACTTGTTTAAAGAATAAAGAATGATAGCCTGCTATTGGCCTGGCGAGACCAGTTTAATCTTGTGCGAGACCGGGCCCTCCCAACTTTCTGACTGTTGGTTAGTGGAAGGCAGTAGTTAAGGACGAATTGAACTACACGTTGAACTACAACAATGGCTACAGAGATACCACATGGAGAACCGAATCCAGCAGACTTGTGGTTGACATTTGTGGTTCAGGACAGGTTGCTTAGAAAACTGGTATAGATATTCAAGGTCCCTATGCTACATTCTGATGACTTGATCTGCTGATCTTTCCTCTAGCGCCACAGTGAGGTTGACATTTTCTTGTACTTTGTACTATTGAAATATGTCTACAACTGTACAATGAACTTCTGGGAAATGAGGCTCACCTGAGGACAAACTTTAACTGCACTATATACTGTAAATTGACTTGATTACTTTGAAATTCTGTCTTTTTATTCAGTGCCCTCATGAGATCAAAATGTTATTTTGATACAGACACTAAACCAATAGTAAACATGGTAAAGATAATACTTGCTAAACATAATTGTAAAAGCCTCTGGAAACCAGGTCTAAAAAAGTAAAAATCAATAAATAATATCAAAGTTGGGTGTCTCAATAAGCTCTTACAGAAAACCTGATTGAAAATGAATGCTCATAATTATTATAAAACAGCTTTTTTACTGTCTAGACAATTTGACTGGACTGTGTGTGGGCATGGCCATATCAAATGGTCTTTATGGAAAAGCCATTGTTTTTATTAAACATTTGGGCAGAGAACTGCTGTGATTGGTTAAGAATATTTATTGTGTCCTGAGCCTAGCCCGCCTCATCTAAATCAAATGTCGGTAAAGTTTATCAAACTTAAATGAAAATACATTTCATTTGGATGGATAAATATATCTTGTTTGGACTCCCCAAATTACATAGTTAGAAGGATTTTGTGGATTTAGGTTTACAGGGGCTTGGATGCGTCATTAGGCTGATGTGAGCTAAGTCAGCTGTTAGCATACATACAGCAATGTTAATTCACAACCCTTCTATGATAAGAATGTGTAATGGTCATCCAAAAACATCTCTGATCTCCCTGTTGCTTTCCCGCAGACTTTATGTCCTCTGCTTGGAAATCTTCTCCACAGCCAGGGTCACTGGAAAGCCTCCAAACCCACTCTGGCTGCGCTGTCTCCCTAACACCTCTCATGTTTGGACAGTTGAACGTTGATGAATTGCCTAACGGTAACAGGTTAGTGCGAGTGAACATAGTCGGGCTTCGGAGGTGGGAGGAATGTAGTTTAACAGCAGAGCCGAGGTGCTAAAAGAGACGGCCCCCAAGTTGATATCAAAAACACACCCACACACCCATAAACACACACACATAGCGGCCACATGTCTTGAGGTGGGTCAGACTGGAAGAGGAGCCATGAGAAAGTCTAATGCAGCCACACACGAGTCACTCTCCGACTGGATTGTGTTGTATCACTATAGCCACCTTCATGTTTTATTCAGTCTAATTTTGTGTAGATGGGCAAACCTTTAAATATTCACATTGTATGAGCTAGGTTGATAAATGTAACTTTTCAGAGTAAGTATTCATATAACTTATGTGTTGTAGTATGTGTATAAGTAGTAGGGGAAGGTGGGGTGATTTGTGCAACTTTTTACTCAAAGTGATTTTAAAGTCAGGCCTTGACAGTTATGTCTCCAACTCAAATATGTACATATATTTCAGGATGTTGTGCATCCCTGGCAATAAAAACTTTGGATCTGGAATAAACTGTTTAAGAAATATAGCTTTCGGAAAAAAGTTGTCTTGTCGCACAAATCACCCCACGTAGTGTGGGGTCATTGTGTCACAAACAAAGTCACCATCATCATCTTTCTGGCCATCTGAACTCTCATCAGTGGTGTCGTTAAGTGGAATTGAGATGTCACCCTCTTCTGAGCTACTGTAGACAATCACTTTCTTTTGGTGACCAGCGTATACAGCCATGCCACTGGCACAACTCTCAGAAATGTACTTTGCACTAGTTGCTCCGTGCTTGTGGAACCAACTGCCACCTGACAAATGTGATTCCCCCTACATTTCTGCCTTTAAATCAAGGCTCAAAACCCATATGTACACCCTGGTGTTTCCTCCCCATTAACCTCTGCACTACTTACTTACCTCTGCACTACTATCTGTGTTTATGTGGATGTATGGGCTTTACGTCTTTTATTTTGGTTATTGTTATTTTACCTTCATTGTTTACCTACTGAATGCACTATGTACAGCACTTTGGACAGTGCAAACTGTCATAAATGTGCTTTTATAAATACATTTTACTTACTTACTTACTTATAACTCACCCAGGCCCTTGCGCACAAATCACCCCATCCCCAGAATTTTGGATAATAGGCATGATGCAGCAATTTAGGGTTGACATTGTGCTAACTATATAGACTCAAAGTATAGCATACCAAAGCACTAAAACATGTGTCAAATGTTTTCAAACGTGTCTATAATTGTTCAGACACAATAATCAAAAAACCTTGATCATGGAAATTTTACTTTGAAAGGCAAAACACAGTTTTTTGAGCTTAAATGTGCTTATATCTTATTCCTTGTGTCTCCCTTCTTTACAGGATGAGTCAAATGGATGGCTCTTCTTAAATATGTGGTCACATTTCCAATTTCTTCCACGGTTTTCTAGAAACAAGGGGTTTTGCAACTTCCAAAATGCACAAATCACCCCACCTTCCCCTATGTACTTTTGAAAAAAAAAGCTTTCACTTAACACTTGTTTGTTAATATTCCATATGTCTGAAAGCATTTTCTCAAGTATGAACTGGTTTACTTTGGAAGTGTGAACACAAATGGTCTCACAGTTTCATATTTCCTCTAACAGATAATACTGACAAAATATTTCAGAATCCATCTGAACCATCTTAATTTTACACGCTTTATTTATTTAACATTCATAATTGATTTGAGTTGTCCTCATGAATCATTATTGTTTTATTTTCGATACACTACACTTTTCATATTCACTCATTTGGGCCAAACGACTGACTTAAACAGTTAGTTTAAAGATAAAAATAAAAATAAGTTTTTTCTTCTCAAACTCACCTTGCATGCATGTACTAACCTGGTGAGACCAGCCTGATCTCGCGAGAGCTTGACACTTGTTTCTCTCCAGCAGGTCAGTCTGGACTTTCTCCAATCTCCGTGGGGAGGAGCTGATTGGTTAATGTAGATGTCAATCTAGCCTCCAGTCAGCCTCCCAACTTTCTGTCCGTTAGTGGAAGGCAGCCCCTGTTTGGTTCTTGTAGTCGTTGATTGGAAAATGGATCGACAAATAAGCTTGTGAGATATGGCTGGTCTAAAAAAGCTTGATTGACGACTGCACGAACCAATCAGAAGCTGCCTTCCACTCTAAGGGACAAACTGATCTCTGATAGCCTTGATCGGCCCGGCTCTTATATGGTCAAGCTCCTCCCTATGGAGATTGGAGAAAGGCCAGACTGATCTGGGGGGCAGGAACGGATGTGAAGCTTGCGCGAGATCGAGTTAATCTCAGCAGGCTAGGCATGTACAGTATGCCCACATATGTAAAGGTACCCTGTGGAGTTTTTTCCTCCCCCTTAAGGATCACTATGGAACAAAGTCCTTATAAGTTGGTCCCCATTTTGTTTCTACCCTGCATGTGCAGTATTATGCAAATGTGGGCAGGCACTTTCTACATTCAGTCCAACACTATCAAACATATACTATACTGGCCAACAGTTGGTGGCAGAAATACGTAGTAGTGCGCCAACAAAATTCAAACAAGAAGAGTGCAAGAAAGCCAATATACAGTAGTTGTTAACAATGCATGATATATAAAATAGTATATTATATTATTGTAACACTGAATTGGATGAGAAATACACATCCTTTAACACTTTCTATTGCACCAGTCATTACCAGAAGCAACTGCACGGTAACTGAAGAAGTGACATTGTGTGACTGCGAACACTAGAAGCAGGCCAGAGCCACAGCCCTCAGTGTACTGTATGTTTTTTTGCCATGTGGCTGTAGGACATAATTCACACCAGCACGGTTCAGCCAGGAGTGTGTCCCAGAATTAAACTGTGTGTTCATACGAGTGCAGATAACCCTGGGGCTGCAGCAGGGACGAGTGGGGGGTTCGAAGCGTGAGGATTCACATGGTGATGCTAAGCATTCTTCACATTTCCAAGCTCCTCAGATCTGCTCTGGAAAAAGTCAGACACAGTTAAGACATATTTGCTCAGTAGGTCCAAAAATGAACAACTGCACACATCAGCCCTGTAGCAGTGTGTCATCTGAAGATTCAAATGTTGGTAAAACGGCCTTCATCTTCATATCCAAAAGGAATTACAATGACACTGGGAGCTTCCTTTAACAACTTTATATATGCTGCACTAAAACGATTTATCTATTAAAACAACACAACACAACAGAAAAAGGCATGCAAAATATTTGACAAATTTCTTTTACTTTTAGCTTTATGACTCCTTGTGTCAGGGTCTGTTCCACCTATCCAGTCATATGTCCAGTGTCCAGCCCCCTGACGAGGTCTCAAAACATGACCTAATCTGTGAGGTGCTCCACCCACCTCATCATCTGCCCTTCATAAACTCACTATGAACACACTATAGAAACTGGACACCTCTGTAAGTGTCAAAATCCTGCAGGTAGATTACAAAGAAGGACCCCTTTCACATTGTCACAATGTTTTCTTATTCTAAATTGATTAATTATTACAATACAATATTTATTACTGACACTTATTATTATGCTACATGCAAACCAAACATGCTAAACAAACTGTAGTTCCAAAAGACCATTAACGCTCAAACTACATTTAAAGTTTTGATTTAAATCCATTCAAGACCTAAAAGGTAAACGAGTAAAGTCTGCGCTACGAAAGCATTCATTTATGTTAAGCATCTTATAGCATAAATCGAAAAAAAAATGAAAACTGTTACCCATCATAAAGATGTCAGGCTCACTCCAGTTGTGTGCAAAAGATGACTGTCTTGGACTGGTATGTATTCATATCTATACACTTGCCAGGCTGTGGCAATAGAATACACAGTGAGGAGAGAAAAAAAATCTCAGATGAATCCTTTGTACAGATATTGAAGCCCCTGAGTGAAATTTAATTCTAATGAATAATCTGTATCCGGAAAGCAAACGGTACACAAAACAAAGGTTTATGCAAAGATTTAAAAAAGAAGAAAGAAAAAATCAATGTGTCCCCCCCCCCCCCCGGGCACCAACAAGGCCATAAAAGAAAGGGGGGATGAGAAAGAGATGCGGGAGGAGGAGGAAGCAGAAGGCCCCTAGAAATCAATTTTGACACATTAGAACTATTAGCTTATTGAGAGGTGAAAGACGGATTGAAGGCTGGACGTTAAAGTGAGCAGTAAAAGTAAAAACAGCTTCTCCACTGATGAACTGTTTGCAAAGTGATGCCGTGTGAAGAGGAACACTCCAACAGCGCTCCATCATTACGTTATGTCCGCAAGGAAGAGGAGTCAGCTCCAAATGTCTAGCAATCCCTTTACATTCTAGAGAATCATTGACACCATCTTTATTAAAGGATAGAGGGTGACAGGTGTTTAGAAATCTACGAAAAATTTGAAGAATTTGGCAACTGTAGGTATATAATGTAGGATATAAGGAGCTAAACTAAACAATATTATACTCTCAATATTTGACATGGGTTCTGAAGGAGAAATATGCGTACTTTTCTTTGCCTCAAACCATGCATGGCTCTCTACCCAGGGTACCATCCGTTTGTGTTATAATATAATTAATCTATTTCGCCCTCAGGACTTGATTTATACTAAAACATTTGAAGAGTGGGATGGGTGAAATCATTTATCAGTCTGGATAGATGACTATAATATCACACACTATTTAAGATTTCTATTTCACATGCAACTCAATAGTTATTTGAATTGCACCTTAGGCAAAATGCAATATCATGATTATTTTATTTTAACAATTGATACATTTCTAATGTGTGATCTGGGAAGGTGTCACTCCATTTGTAGAACCTACAGAGCATTATTCCTCAAGCCTGCAGTGTACTTAAACTCTACAGTGCAATTGAATGTCCTTCGACTCATTGTTTTAGATTTCACGTCAGGAAACGTTACTGCTGTGGGCCACTCTCACTAATACTATGCAGCAGCAGGCAGTACATCTGTTTTTTGTGTGTCTTTTTGGGGTGTTTTTTTTGTAGGTTTTGTACAGCGTCTTCCCAACTCAAACATTAATAGTGCTAAATGAAAAAATAAATAAAATATTAAGTTTTGTGTGCTCTTTTAAAAAACATGTTTCCACTATAGTTTTGTGGTGGTATATACATACACGGAACAAAAATATGAACACACTATAATACAGTGTAAGTTAGAAAGTGCTATTTTCAATGTCATATTGGATCCTTACTAATGATGTAGTTGTTATAGATGGAGTTTTGTAAATAAAATCCTTATCTGAAAAGTAACTAGTTATGTTAAATACTAAATAAAAAGAAAATAAATATTTGCCTTTTAAATGTAGTTAAAAAGAAGTGTGAAAATAACCTACAATAGATATAATCAAATACAGTACAAGTACCCCAAAATTATACACAAATACAGCACATTATATTATTAAATTCAATTATAATAATTACAAAATGATCAACACAAAAAACTGAATCTCTTTCAACACAACTGAAATACTGAATGCTATGTAAAACAATGTAAAAATGACTTAAGTGTGTAAGTGATTGACAGCTTTCCCTCCCCGGACCATTCATCAGCCTGTCCTTATACTTTAAGCCGCCGTTTAAGTTCATCGGCCCAAATTGAACACCAGTGCACTTTCCAGGATCATTTATAGAGGCAGCTGGCAGACTGACGGTAATTTTCTGAAGTAGCTTTTTTTATTTACTTTTAGAGAGAGTGATAGACAGAGGACATCGATCGTTTTAAGAAGAAGCATCCCCTGCATTTTCACGTTAGCTCCTAACAGACGCCTTCCTGCTCTCCATTGTTCACCAGCAGCCAACTGCACTGATGATTTATAATATATTACATACACAAACAGTAAGGAATGGCTTGAATTTTTTTCTTTAAGGCGAGACACTTCAGGCAAAACTTTTTTTCTAAGTGCCGGTAAAATGTTGTGAATTTGGTCTATTTTGCTTCCATTACATGTCTTCTTAAATACTAGTATAAATCAAAGGTAAAAATTGTTTACATTTAGTTGTTTATTTGACTGAACCTGTATATTTCTCCTACAACCATATTTAACGGCCATAATCTAAATTTTTTTTCAGTACTCTGAACTAAGAATCACAACTTCTAAAGTTACATCAACTTCAACCTCCATAATCATTCGTAGCACTATTCTGAAGGTTATTACAGAAGGATTTTGTCATATGTTAATTGTCTGATATATGACTCATTCAAACATGCCGAAACAACATTTTTAAGACCTTTACATTACATTTATTTTATTTATAAAAAGGAAAAAAATAGGCTTTAATATGTTGTGACAAAAAAATTAATTAATAATAATAATAATTAGGTATTGCCAAATGTGCATATTTATAAAAACAATTGTAATACAAAACATAACCCCTTTAATGTCAGTATTAAACTGGCAAAGGTCAAAAGTAATATCTTTATTAAGTGGTACCATATATTAAACGTGATCATATTCACCTGCATTGTCTCGCCTTAATAGTTGTGCTATTTATATTTCTCATTATATCATGAATCAAAATAAACATAAAATAACCTTCTACACGTCATCACTGTATAATATTGGCAATGGTTTGTGTCTGGGTAACACATCCTGAAGAGAAAATAGTTAGGAAATGAGTGTTTCAATTAAGAAGATGTGCTTTGTTTTTTTTGTCAGCACAAATAGCCGGGAGCAGGTGGTGGTTGAAAGCCTGTTAAAGTGCGTCTGAAGTGAGGCAGCAGAGGCCGTATTTCACCGCTCTGACAATATTCTCTCAGGCCTGTTGATTTGAATAGTGTGAATATTTATGTCCAGAGGTGTTTGCCTGTGTCTTAATGTCCTGCGCTCTTTACGCACATAAAGAGGACAGTTATTGTCTGTGCTAAGTGGTCGTATATTAACCGAGGCATGTCCTGCCAGGAGAAGCATTAGGGGCTCCTCATTATTTAATCATTGGCTGCTTCACACTAATGTTGGGCTGACAGGTGGCCGGACACAACGCGGGTTAGCTCTGTAGCCTACTGTATGTGCAGTGTAAACTCAACCCACATACTACTAGTGTCAATTTATCATTGTATAATTAATGCTAATAGCCCACAGCCAGGCCAACATAGCCTTCAGTCTGCTTTTTCTTTATTTATAATACACTATTTTAACTAAACAGCTTTAAAGTGAGCCACAGGTGACAATTATAAGATAGTGCTAAATGCTAAAACATAGTGTAATAGTAGTAGACACACTCACTTATTGTCAACTAGACAACAATATCGACCCACGTTTGTCTAATATTAGCTACCACAAGCAACTGGTCATACCTATACAGTATGTTTTTATTTATGACCACATTGGCTTTAGCAAGTCCTCTAACTCTGCCTCTTCCAGCTAATCTAAGCTGTCAAAGGAAGCTTCAAGTAGTGGCAGAAACCAGCTAGCTTGCCCTCGGAAAAAGTGATCCAAAAATGAATGACGTCCGCAAAGGCCCGTGGATCGGATGTCATTTTCTCTGTAATGTGTCCACACAAAGATCATATGTTGATACCAGGCATACATGCTGCAACCTCTAGTAACTACACTGACCAGGAGAGGTGTCAGCGTCTTACACAACTAAAGTGTCAATGATTAATCCATCATGATACTATATGTTCACGTTTGATAAGGGTAATGATTGATCAAAACCACAATCATAAAGGAACATAGATAGGCCTACATAGTAAAGTATATGGTTGCCATGTACTGTACTGATTCTTCTGCATACACACACACATAGGCCACATTGCTAAAATAATAGAGCACGTTAAAGTGATGCCTCATCTTCCCTTGGGAAACATTTGCTCCCAATTGTTTACACTTGAACAGGTGTGGACGGCTTTAATAAAGACGAGCACAGAGCCGGACTGTGACCAGCAGATATTAAAATACCTCTTGACCTTGCAAACAGGGATTACAGTGCAAGTCTGCCACAGCGGGAGGCGACTGCACGCAGCATGCCCCGCGATCCGCTCCACTCAATAAGCTGAGGCAGAATTTATGGCCCCGCAGGCGGCCCCCAAACTCTATGTGTGGGTCTCTGCCGCGGATTACGGGATGCATGAATGGTGATGCGTGGGTGTCAGCAGAGGTGCTAGACGCTGTTGTTTCAGGTTTCAAGGTTCAGCTGGAATCCTGCTGCTATCTCAACATAAGTGAATAATATTTTCCCTAGGGACACATACAGGAAATACTAAGGGCCCCTGGTTTGGGGACAGGATCATAAACACCTTGGTGTTTTTGCTCGGTGTTTCTGTCTCTTTGTCCGTCTCCGAGGAGCAATATAGCATCACCCTCAAATTGACTGCATTACTGTAATTTCTCCCAGGATCCTGACACTATAGTCTGCCGTCCACCATTACAATGTCAATACTTGGCTCTGTCCATTAATCGAACCGGGCAAGAGCGCCATTCTTTTATGAGACACAATGAGGCTGGGTGAGGGCGCAAGCAAACTCAGCAAAGAGCTGAGTCAAAAGTAATTCACTGTTGATCCTTATGCCTTCATTAGATGGTGTCTGTGATGAGGAAAGACAAATGAATGGGTTAAGAAGCACCAGACTACAGACACAGTAAGCAACTAGCTGGTGAACATAGTGGAACAGTTAGCATGAGCTGGCTATTTTCCTCAGGAGTTGGTGTGGAGAGCAAAATCGTGTCATGGTGTGGACACAAGACTCCAAATGTTGCTCTGTTGGGCTGGATGTGACAATGAAAAGATGTTTGCTAACTTTGATACCATTTCAACTCAATGAGGTACTTACATCATAATGTTGTAGAGATACAAGGATAGGCTAAAGATAATACAAATTAAATTAGGATTAAAGCAGATGGGTTGCAGTTGTATGAAAGAATATGAATTAATGAGGAATATAACAATTAAAATTAAATATTTCGGGCTTAGAAAATTCTAGAAGGGCAGAAATGGTCCATGTGGGAGATGGGATTCATCTTTACCTTAGACTTTGTCCACTCTGTTCTAAGTTAGAGTTAAATCTGTTTTGAGTTGATAGTAAGACTCACAATGCCTGAATTCATACTGAAAACCTTCAAAGTAAAATTAAATGTGTTGTTAATTAATAACAATGTATGGAAGTAAATGAGTGTCATCGGATTTTGAAAATAAAAAGCCATTGAATTTTAAGCACTGAATATTTATGCATTGAAATAACGTATCTAAATTTTTTGCAGCATTGAAATAATGTATCTGATTTTTTTGTCTCAGAATTACATTTTAAACAACTAATTTTCACCTTTATTTTACAATGTTCTCAAATTCAAAATCAAATATTCAACGTTAAAAAATTCAATGTGCCAAATTCAACTGCAAAATCCCATGTATGAAATTCAGAGTAAAACTTTGGGGACCCAAGGAAGAGCAATCGATCATAGATGCTCGATCGCGTTCAAACAAAGAGAGCTAGTGGGAATATTAGCTTGTTGCCTTGGATACCCCTGACTGATGCAGGAAGGCAAATCAGGTTTTAGCCATGTAACAACGCTCAATGGTGCTTGGGTGAGTACAAACATGTTTCTATATAGGGAAGAATATAATGGCTAGCATATATATAGAAACGTGTTTGTACTCACCGAAGCACCATCGTTACTTGCATTGCCGTTTGACATGGCTAAAACCTGATTTGCCTTCCTGCATCAGTCAGGGGTATCCAAGGCAATGAGCTAATATTCCCACTTGCTCTCTTTGTTGAATGCGATCTAGCATCTATGATCGATTGCTCTTCCTTGGGCCCCCAAAGTTTTACTCTGAATTTCATACATGGGATTTTGCAGTTGAATTTGGCACGTTGAATTTTTTAACGTTGAATATTTGATTTTGAATTTGAGAACATTGTAAAATAAAGGTGAAAATTAGTTGTTTAAAATTTAATGAGTTAAATTCAGAGGCAAAAAATTCAGATACATTATTTCAATGCGGCAAAAAATGCAGATACATTATTTCAATGCTGCAAAAAATTCAGATACATTATTTCAATGCATAAATATTCAGTGCTTAAAATTCAATGGCTTTTTATTTTCAAAATCCGATGACACTCATTTACTTCCATACAATGCACCTACATCTAATTTTTTTCATAAAGCTGTTAATTGTTGTGAAAGGTTTTGTTTGCATTACTTTGGCATTTTATAATCTGCCCTTGTTTGAGTCAGTCATAAATATAATTTGATGAAATATATATTAAAGTGAAAAACAAGTTTTTTTCTTATTTTAACAGAAAAAAACGTTTGAATACATTATGATATGAATTCAAGGTGAACTCTTTCAGTTACATTTACATTTTTTAATCTTTGGCTACGTAGTTCATAAAATGTTGTCTGCAACATACATAGTGGGAACTCAAGATAATTAGTTATCCAGAAAACAAGAAGTATATAGATTACCCTTAAAGCCACTACAAGTAACTTTGTCCATTGGCGGCCCCTTTGGACAAAAGCGGTAGTATTTTTATGACGCCAGCTGTCACAAAGCTGTCTTCTAGTGCGTGCCGTCCGTCCGAGAGTCAAATGAATAGGACGCAATATAGTGCATGTCTGTGTATTGAAAGTGTGAGTGCACCGGACTCTTTTCGGCTACGTGGGAGTGGTTAGTGACTCTGCATCAACTAATGCCAGGCAGTGCTACACACGCCTGATTGCAATGAGTTGATGCAGTGTCACCTCTCACGGAGCTGATGGATTCCGTGTCCTCACAGAAAGCGAATGAACGAGAGACGGCAGTTAGTATGGATCACGATGAGGTAATGTGTTTATGTTGTTGTAAATAATGACTATTTCAGATGAATAATGGTCATCTGATGATGGTGAAGCAAAGTCAACTTTGTGTTAGTACTAACCGCTCATTCATTTAGGAGAAAACACTGCAGTCTAGTTCGCTCCTGTGAAATTGTGTACACGTTGCTTGGCAAAGTCCTCCTCCCGCCCGTATATCACTCTCCCTTTTAGCTTTTCTTCATTGCATTCTCTCCTTTTTCTTTGATGGTTCAGCCTCGTTATCAGTCATTATGACGACAAATAACTGTCTCAAACAATGCTCCCGCTCCCCCTCCCTCACCTGGAGGGTTAGGCTTCTCAAATCGCGTTGCAGCGCCACACTGAAATCTGCGACCAATACGGATATGTGACCATAGAGCCTGCACGCGAGAGCCGAAAATTGGACCGGGTGTGCGACCAGAACAAAAGCAGTAATAAAAACTATATAAAAACGTCTTTCTTTGCACTGATGGACTCGTTTGCTGTTAAAGGTCATTTTTGATTATCAGAGGAAACATGAGGCTGTTTAAAAGATATTTAAATGTTACTTGTAGCTGCTTTAAAATAAAGGCAGCAAGAGTTTACAGCAGTCATTAATAATGGGTTATATACTGTCACAAAAGTTTGGCTGGGAACAGTCAGGTGGCTGTGAGGACCCCTATAGTTTTTAATATAGACTTTCATGCTTTTAGGCTGAATGTTCTCATGTTTATAGAGGGTTTGCAAAAAAAAGCAATATTTTGTACATGAGAACAAAATTCTATTTCAACCCGGACTGACAAGTAAAAAGGTATGAAAGAGACAGCGATCCCTCAGTACCAGTTTGATCAGCAGTCCTTAAAATAAACTAGAAAGTTGGCATCAAAATCTGTGCAGCTTTAAGCAGGCGCAGGTTTCAGTGTCAGGTGCACAATAGAGTCTTTAACAAGCTGGAGTTAACAGGTGTGTTTCTTTAGCAAAGCCATTCATAAAACTTCAAAATAGAAACAGGAGGTTGGTCTAGTGTTAGCACTGTTGGAACTGTATCAGGGAATTTCAGCTGAACGTACTATATACTGACACCTGACAGTTCAATCCTCTTAAATCTAACCACGAGTATACTGCAAAGGGCCTTACGATTGTGCCGTAAAAAAAAATGTGGCTCAAAACTAGGCTCTGTAAACTGGAATGTAAACAAAGGGGGGCCTACTGTAGCTAGAAACATGTCGGTTTACAGAGCCTAGGCGGTGTATTATCACTGATTTTGTTAAGCTTGAAAAAAAATTATAATATAATGTACAGGTAGCTGATTGTGTGGAGATATTCCCTGATTTTGACTCAAAGTGGTTTTGACAACAAGCATTCTCCAGAATCTCTCAAACATTCATATACACATATAATAGTCACTGATTTTTTTTATTTTATTATAATAATTATTTTACAAAATGTACAGCTAGGAGGTAAACACTTTGATGTAATTCGTCATACGGATACATGCAATGACATGTCATGTCTTTTTGAAAAACCTGGAAAAGAGGACAAATAAAATTATTAAAAAGTAATAAAAGTACATTTTCAGTCTACAATTCATAAACATTAAATATCCAGCGATCATGCCTGTGTTTCACTTTCAAAATTTGAATTAAAGAATATAGATCCATGTAGTTTTACACATAAAATGACATTAACAGGGTGGGTAATGTGCTATTGTATTTTCCATACCAGGTGAAACAGTATCCGCACAGTATGACCAAGGCAACCAGTCCTATTGTTGCAGCAGCACACAGAGATGCAACCTTCCGAACATAGGAGGTACCTGGAACGAGTAAGTGTCGTGTGTTAGTAACTGGCAACGGACACTTCATCCATCTGCTTGTTTTCTGTATTTTAGAAATTATATTCCAAAAAAACATTTGTTTGAAATGACAATATAAGGTTTGGTTCTTTTGACCAGTGTTTTACCTCTTACTTTAGCCCACAGGACACAGGAACTCTTTAAAGCCTAGGTGAGAAAAACGTGCATTCATTTAAGGTAAGGAAAGTTTATTTATATAGCACAATTCAGACAAAAAGTCATTCAAGGTGCTTTACAGGGGCAAGATTAAAATACATCAAGGATAGAATACACATTAGAAAAGCGAATGGAAAAAATGAATTGAAATAAAATATTTTAAGAAAACTAATAACATATTTAAATAAATAAAAAATGACAGGTTAAAAGGGAAACAGAAAAGTCTGACTTAAAGGAGCTGAGAGTTGCAGCAGACCTCAAGTTTTCTGGGAGTTTGTTCCAGAGATTTGGTGCATAAAAACTGAATGCTGCCTCTCCTTGTTTAGTCCTAACTCTGAGGACTTTAAGTTGTGTCCCAGATGACCTTAGTAAACTGTAAAGTCTGATGCTGTTTCTAAGTTGTTTTATTATTGTTATTATCATTGAATAGTGGCTGCACCCACCGTTTTCCATTGACTGACAGCTCGTATGATGATATAATAGTTATTTCCATTCTGCAGTGGTGCATTAAAGCTGCCTCCATAGTAGAGTCCATCCCCTACAGTGAAGTCCATCTCTGTGCCCACATATCTGACTTCTATCTGGGCAGTGATGTACTCTGTTGAGGACCTGCTTTGGCTTGAGGGGTCAGAGCTCGCAGGAGAGGAACAGTCAAACAGCGTAATCCCCTCTACAGGAAGCACAAACACTTGGTACAAACTGCCAAATGAAGAACAACAGAAGAAATATTTTATTTTAATTGCGCAACATTGAACTTGAATGTATAATGGATGTATTAGCTTGGTATGGATATTTGGGTAAACTTTTTGTCAGGGTGAAAACTTTCTTCAGAAACGAATAAGAAATCACTTATTACGTCATTCATTGAGGAGTAATGCCATGTTTTCAGTGGCTTTAAAAAAACGTTTGAAAGATTAATAGGCTAGTATACGGTATAATATATTTATAACCATGGTCATAAAAAATATGTTAACACACATTTATTTAAACAAAATACCTGAACATTACATAAACATGGTACAGGCATGAATGTTATTAAGCCAAAATGACAGCAACAGATACATAATTTTTCATGGCCTGCACGCTTATGAATATGTGGGAGTTTTAAAAAACAGATAACAAGATATTAATTGATTAATAGTCATTTAAAAAATACATAACACGAACAAACAATCTCGATGAGGATCCCTTAGATCTGTTTTTAAAGATGTGTGACCAAGGTCAATACTGAACCGGACTTTTAACGGTGTAAACATCCACTTGTCAGTGCTCTCTGCTGGACAAACTATGGAACAGTGACACTGCTTCTAAATGACATCAAAACTAGTTTAGGATTTCTGTACTTCAATTTATTCCTCCTTATTTACTGACATATTAACCCGGCTCAGTCTGTGTAGCTACAACTCTTAGACCTTCTTTTCTGCATTTGTAAGTATAGACTTAATGATACATTGAGTCTAGCCAGGAAAGATGTATGGAGACTGATTTGATATTTATGCATTTTCAATGTAGCAGTTATGAATGTTATAAGAACCTGATTTTATTATAAACCTTTGTAAATTATACTTTTATTTATTTTTAAAGTCTGTAATTAAGTACAGCAAATGTAATGCTTCTTAATCAAGTATTCAAGTATTGTACTGAATCATTATAATTTATAAATTGCTGGATATTAGTAGGTCATTTTAAGCATGGAGGTGCATGACTGTCAGTTTTATCTCATAAGGTTTTAATGTCCCCGGTAGCCAACTATCACATACACTGAGACCTCCTAGGTCACATCCCTAGTCAGTGTGTTCCATTGCTTGCCCCATACTGTACCGGGCCTGTTGCTGTTTTGGTTGTTACCTTATTGGGTCCAGTGTGCTGGGTGATCTGTGTAGCCTCAAAGTTGGTACAGGAGTCTCAAATTCTCTGTAGTAGACCACTGGTGCTGGAGGCACTGTCGAATGTTATTAGTGTTATCATATAGTATGTGCAATGCTCAGTATAAAGAAGACTGCATCAATATGATTATAATTACAGAAGACATACAGTAAATGTAGAGTGTGTTTAAGCATTGGCTGTACAATGATACCTGGTAAACTGGTGTTAGTGGTAACAGTGGCTGTGAATCTGGCCGACACTGCAGTGACAGAGATGCTGTAGTTTGTGACTGGAAGCAGGTTCAGACAGAGTTCCAGCTTGTCTGTCTGGGAGCTCACAAACCGTTTCCCTGTATCATGAAAGGACTTCTGGTAGTCTCTGGATCCTATGTATGTCAACTGGAATGGGCACAACAGATGCTGCATAAGTCAGTGTCACAAAGGGCTCCATAGGCGGAGGTTAAAAAACAACAACAAAAAACATCATGGTTATTGGTCATTTCTGTTACCTTGTAAACTTCTGTATCCCCCTCATACTTCTCTGCTTGCCAATACAGACACTTTTCATTGAGGACAAATAGGTGATTGATAGCCGGCTTTATTTCTGTAGGAGGCAAAGAGAGTTGTGGTGAACCAAGTATTTACCTTTTATTTGTCATTACAAAATATTGCTGATCCTTTATTCACAATCCACACTAGCCTCAATACCAATATTCAGATGATTCTATTTTTTGAGGCCCGGATAACACATTTCAACTTACAAATGCTCCTAGTGTGGTCATGTTCCTACTCACTTATGCATTGTAGTGTTGCTTTCTGCCACAGTCCAGTGCTGCCACACACAGTGACGTTGCTCCCTCTCCAGCTGTGGTATCCATCCACACAGCGGTGGATCACAACACTTCTATTATGCCACACCACCTCGGAGTTGGCCAGGAAGGGAATCGGGCCACATTTAGCTAGGAAAACAAAGGAAAATGATTGGTTTAATGGTTTGCAGGCATTGTGGAGTTTTTAAGGACCAATTGGTGGTGAAAGCCTTCACTGAGAAGTCAAATAAATCACAAGCAACACATGATGTTTCTTTAAGGTTCATTCAGTAGTGGATGGGCCCAGAGAAATACATCCTATTTTCTCATATAAAATAGAAAGCCAAATGAGCGTCAACAAAAAAACAATCATGTTAAAATTCACAAATAATGTGTTTTCAATGACAGTTGAAATGATACACATCCACGTATAGAGATTATGACTGTACCTTTGCACTTTACAGATACTTTCCCCCACTCTCCTGACAGTAAACACCTTGAAATATTATTTCCACTCTCCTGGTAAAATCCATCCACACACTCATACAGCACCACACTTCCCGGTCTACTGGTGCGATCCCACAGGAGGTTAGTATTGGGGAGGTTTAGAGGGGGACCACAGCTTATCTCTGCACACAGACATGAATTAGCACATACTTTGTTCTATTATACAGTATATACTCCTGTATGAGGACAAACACGAATAGCACAGTGCAAACCTCCAGAGATGCAAGTTAAAGGTGGAGTCAGTGATTCTGGAGAACGCTTGTTGTGAAAACCACTATTCACATATTCACTGTTTTTGACAAAAAAATAGTTTTTTACAACAAGCATGAATGTGGAGCTTCAGACAAGAGGCAAGTTAGCTTAGCCAAGCAAAAAGACAGGAACAAGTCAAATAGCTAGCATACACTAGCTCTGTCCAAAGTTAGCAAATGTACTGTTTCTTAGCCTAATGTAGGACACGTATGATGATTATGGTAATGATCTTTTCATCTAACTCCCCTGCAAGCTATTTCCAAAATGTGGAAACATTGTTTTAAATATTGTGGTGATGGCTACAAATATTCTGAAATGGAAACAGCAGTGTATCAACATATCTGAGGTGAAACATTGCACCTTCACATCCTAGATCAGTATCCTCCCACAGTCCTTTCTCTCCACACACTGAGTCGTTTCTCAGGCTCCTGGTGCGATATCCTTCCTCACATTGGTAATGCACCACACTGCCAATGTGTGATGTCCCGTCCCAAAGCCTTTTAGTATGAGGTTTAAAAACAGGCTCCTGACAATTGATTTCTATAACAAAAAGAGGGCCACTTGTTGTAAAGTCAGTGGTGGCTGGATTAATGTTGAAATATGTTAATCACTTTCTAGATACAATCGACACAGTTTGAAACCACATCTGAAATTGCAGTTGAATAATGACTATGAAAATCATACTGTCAAATTTGACTTTTGTTTGAGGCAGGTAACCCAGTACTGTATTAATGTCATGGTCACCTTGACACAGCGGAGATTCTCCTTCCCATTCTCCACTGGCGGTACACTCTGATACATTTCCCTCTCCAACATTGTGATATCCATAGTTACACTGATAAACAACTTGAGAGCCCACAGTGGAGACGTCATCCCACAACATGATTGAATGAGAGATGGGTGAGGGTACACCACAGTCAACTTCTACAAGGATGTAAATAAACGCATTATTGAACCAAGTGAGAAACAGTTATAGCAAAGGGGTCAAAGGGGTCTATCTGACCCCACGCAATGGACTTTACATAAGACAATGTGGGGAGCAAGGCGTTACCTTTGCATGAGAAGTTTGACTTTGTCCAGTAACCATTTAGTGTGCACAGTGATACATTATTTCCTCCGTTGTGATAAAATCCTAGTTGACAGTAGTAAGTCACTGTGCTTCCAGGGTTGGAGCTGCCGTTCCACCTTTGCCCAGTGTGAGGCAGTACAGCAGGATCCCCACATAAAATCTCTGGGATAGGAAAGGATAGACATAGGATGCTTTTACAGAAATAAAAAAAAAATATATAAAAAACAATACATTTTAAGTGCAAACAACACCCACTGAATTCTTAACAATTTGACAAAAGTGGTATTTGTGTATACATGAGAATCACAGTGAAAACCCAGCTTTACAATAAGATGTGATGGGAAACAGTGGAGATAAAATCCTGCCTTTTCATTTTAGAAATGGATTGGTTTGATTAATTGTATGAATTACCTTGGCACGGCCGAGGTTTGGGTGTCCACTGACCCTTATCATTACAGGTTGATACATTAGGTCCTCCATTGCTATAAAAGCCGTCTTTACAAAAATACAGCACAGTGCTGCCAGGGGTTGAATTACCGTTCCACACCTGCTCAGTGGATTCAATTATAGGAGGACTTCCACACAAGGTCTCTACAGAGAATAACATGAACCAACACAATTTAAGATTTAGATGAATTCCCTTTCAGTTTGCTCTGTTCAAATGAGTTACAAAATAATACAAGACACTGTGTACAGTATCTATGTGCTATTATATTTGTTTTTAGTGATATTGTTATTATAGAAAATAAAATTTAAAAAAATAAGATGGTGGAATAAACAGTAAGTGTACCTTGACAGAGCACATAGGGTTTCTCCCACTTTCCAGTAGCAGTACAGATGGATACATTTCCCTTTCCAACATTATGATATCCAGCGTTACACTGATAAATCACTTCAGTGCCCATCCTCGAGCTCTTGTTCCAGAGCACATGAGAGTGAAGGAGGACGGGGGGAGAGCCACAGTCTACATCTGGGAGCCAAAGCAGTGACATGCTGCATGAAACCTCATTCACAGGTAACAAGTGGTCTCATGATCCCTTTGCTCTTGAAACTAAAACACACTCAAACATCCTGTGCTGTCATTAGTGGGAAACTCATTATGTGATCAGGCCCTTAAGGCTTTAAGGAAAGGTTCATCATTGTCAGGTGCCCATTGTCAGGTGCATTTTACTTGTTCATACTGGCTGTGAGCAGATGCCTATCCAATGCTTTTGCAATAGAGGTGATGGAGTACAACATCCTAGGGCTGGCCCGGATTATTCGAATATTCGAATACTCGTTCGGAAAATTAGTATTTGGAGCTTAAATTAGTATTTGGAGCTTTGTTTTTTTTTTTGTTTTTTTTCAGCATTCTTTTTTTGCAAGAAGCTAGTACTGCAATATAATGTCATCAAATAATTCTATATTTTGATATAAAAGTTAGTAATATTGTAGTAGTAGTAGTAGTAGTAGTAGTATTGCTCATTTAGGAGGATATTACATCACTAAGTGTCATAGCGCATCTATTACTTCACCTCCGAGCGCGTAAATCTTCAACAAAATATGCAGATACTGTTAAAATCGTTTCCAGGGAGTATATAGGGATTATTAATGTTTTTTTTTTTTTTTTGTTTTTTTTTTGATGGTGAGTTTTTCTAGAACGAATATTCGCTCGGAAAAACCAATGAATATTCCAAGCCTGAAAAATGGCATTCGGGCCAGCCCTACAACATCCACAGTCGTATTGCATGTAAATACTATGTGCTAAACCAGTTTTATAGTATTGAGGTGCCTTGTCAGAATAGAACAGATCAAACCAAATATCACAATATTAGCATGAGCAGTTTTGTTTTTTAGATGTCTGTGGATCAATTCAATTCTTGGAATTCATCCTTAGGTATAAAAGAAAAAAAATGACGGCTGTATCAATGTTCATGGCCATCCATCCAATTAAACTTGAGATATTTACAGAAATACAGACATAGCAATCTGTATGTTGTTCACTATGGCTAAAAGTACATACTATTAAAATGTAGATTTGAGATCATACCAACAACCTGCCCTTCTATGTGTTTGACCATACAAAAAACAATTAAGCTGACAGTTTATAACACCTAAATATAAATAGCTAAACAATCAAAAAATAAACTTCTATCTTAACCATGAAGCACTTGTAAGGAAAGCAAAGTCCCAATGTACTGATGATAAATGATCACAATTAGTTAGATAAAGCTAGAAGAAAAACATAAGGAGGCATTTCCGTTACCTTCACAGACTATGATGGCTCTGCTCCACATGCCATCAGCTCTACACACTGAACTGTTGGTGCCACTCCTCCACACAAAGCCTTCGTCACAGACAAACATGGCCACCCTGCCGTACGTGGTCCCTGTGAGTGACAGCAGCACCGTATCCTCCACTGGGGCAGGCTGGCCACAGTCAACCACTGAGTGAGACAAGAACAAGCTAAAGTCAAAAAAAGTCAGTACAGGCATTTCATATTAATTGAAATTCTATCTAGCATACTGCACCTTGCTTGATTGTCTGGAGTTGAATCCCCAATCCATTTTACATACCGACTCTAAACAGTTGTTGAGTATGAAATGTATTCTACCAATTAAGATACTGTATATTACTCAAAGCCATCCATGCAATTTAAGCAGTTATACCTTTGCAGAAGGCTTTGTCTGTGCCAGGGTGGAAGGGTTCCGTCCCGTTGTGGACTTTGTATCCCAGCAGACAGCTGCAGTCAAAAGTGCCCTCCAGGTTCCTGCACTCACTTCCGTCTCCACAAAGCCCATCTATTTTGCATTCATCATTGTCTGCATAACCAATGGTCAATGAGCACGTGAAAAAAACAAAAAAACAACTGTGCTGAACAGATAAATGTACAAACAGTGATTTCAGCTTGTAGAAATAATCTTCACTCAGCGTTAATTTTACTGTATGTGTCTAAGACATTTTACAATTTCTCTGAAAGTAATAATTGAGCTTTCAATACCAGATTTCTCTGTGAGAGCTTGTGAGTACATATTCAATATTTTAGACTGGAAAGCAAATTATATTAAAAAAGCAGTCTGTTGAGTAAACGGTAAAATCAAATCTGTAACATTATAGAACATGTTGGAGAACTTTCATATTGTTTGAATGACTATTTCACTCATGTTGTTTCCTATTTTGAGTCTGCATTATTTGTCACGTGTAACTTTGTAAATGTAATTTTTTCTCATCGCCTTTTAAATGCATCAGTTAGCAGAATTTCCCCTATTCTTGATTCAATAGTGTTAATCATTTAACAGGTTTAAAAAAAGAAGAAGAAAAAAGAAAAGACCCATTCTTTACCCACCCTGGCAACGGGTTCCATCATTTGGGATGAAGACGCCCATTTCATTGGTGGGGTTGTAGCCTTTCAGGCAGGTGCAGTAGAAGCTACCAAAGGTGTTGTGGCACATGGTGTGCAACCCACAGATCCTACTGGATCCTAACTGACACTCATTTTTATCTAGAAGAAAAATATGTATTACACTTTGACATAGAAGAGAATTAGTTGAAATTGTGTGTAAAACCTGTGCTTTTCTTGCCTTGACATGTCAAAATGTTGTATGCGATAAATGTCTGCAGTTCTCATTGTTAAACCATATTCTCATAGGATTGACATTTTTGGTTGACATGATTAAACTTCATATAACCACAGTTTTTTTTTCTTACCTTGACAGCTTTTTCCATTTCCGGCAAACCCGAACTTGCAGTTACAAACTTTGCCAGAGCCGTCTGCCTTGTCATCACATATGGCGTTGTCGTGGCAGCTGGCACATACATCCAGAGTGTGGCCTTCTGCTAACACTTCAGAGAGGATAGAAAGAAACATCCATCATCAGTCAATCTCTTCAAAGGCTTCAACTCTTCTCCAATTCTCATGACACATAAAGATTTTATAACATGTAAAATATATCTAAAAATCACCAAATGTGAATGGTGTGATACAATGGTCATTGGTATCCTCACCTTCAGTGACACAGAGCAGAAAAACAAAGATCATGGTTCTGTTTCTGTGGTCCATCTCGTCCCCGCTGCTCTCTATACCTCACCAGAAACTCAGCCTCCTCCTCATCAGCACCTTCTTTTTTCATTTTTCACTTCTTCCGTCTTGTGGACCATGATAGCACTGACCGGATTTGATAACCAGGATTGAGAGCATCCCAGTGAGTGGATGAGCTGAGTTCACCCTGAGAAATAGCTCCTTTTTTCTCTATGTTTGTGACTTCATCTGTCACTTCATCTGACACATTCAGTTCTACTTTACATGTGTTGATGATACGCCCCTTGCTCACTTTGCTGAACTGCACACTCATGCTGCGGTGGCTGATAACAGCTATTTTTGGCCTAATGAAACCGCCTGAGATGCCCCCTTTATTTTAGAAGCCCATTGACTGCCTCATTGCTGTGTATGTAAGAAAATGATAGCTAGGAGGTTACCACTGCTAATTGTAATGTACAAATGTATGAATACTTAGCCTACCATGGTACAGCTTACCTTTTGTAGGGTAGGTTGTAACACCATTACATTAAACAAATTAAACATTTTTATTATAATCCACACATTTATAAGTTTAGGTCAATGGAACTAACGTCCGTCCTCATCCTATACCACAGGGTATATGGGTGCTGAGGGGGTGTCAGTTGACATGCTGTGGTAGGGGGAGATAAGTCCAGTGGGCTGCTATCTTTCTGCCCAGCAGGGTCCATAGTGGGGTCTCTCTGTCACTCAGACCATCAAGCTACTGCATCACACCAATGCCTGCTGGACTGGACTGATTAACGGCCTATTTATTTTTACTTTCTAATGTAGTCATCTTTTGGTCTTAAAACTAATTTCTGTGTAATTTCGAAGATATTCCTGCTAAGTTAACTTCTACTACGTCTGTCCAACTGGATTTTCCTTGGCACCTCTGCCCAATCCCAAGTCTCACTCCTTTGCGTTAAGACCAGCCTGATCTGGCAAGCTTCACATTCGATCTCAGTCTGGACTTTCTTCAACCTCTGTCGGGATGTCAAAAAATGACTGGATTGATGGCTACATGAACCAATCAGGGGTTGCCTTTCACTAAGGGACAATTGTTAGGTCTGAACGCGGGTTCTGATAGGCCCGGTCACTTTTTAACCTGGCTCCTCACTTTTGGAGATTGGACAAAGTCCAGACTGAGCTGCGTAAGACAAACTAATGCGAAATTGCGAAATCAGGCTGTTATCGCCAGGCTAAAGAAAGAGAAAAGTTTCACTTAGTTAATAAAGTTGTTTCAATGAATCAAGCATATAAAAAAGATTACTATTATCTAGCTAGCTAGCATGTCACGTAACTTCTTGCGTTGTTTGTCACTCCTCCATTAACCGTTGATTATGTAGCGGTTTTCTAGTGGTGTAATATTATTCAGGGAAATATTTCAACCCTCTAAACACTTAGAGGGCCAAGAGGGACCGCCAAATAAGATCATCTGGATTTGGCCTCATGGCTCTGTCGTTATTGTCTCTTATCAACCAGTTCAATAGAAACTAAAAAAAGTCCTAGGGCCATGCTGTTCTATTCTTTGCACCTTCAGTAGCTGTGTGTCTGGAAAAAGCACTTTGCGTGTGTGTGTGTGTTTGTCCATATGCATGTGCATGATACAGAATGGAAAACACTAGCTTTGCTCTACTAGAGGTCAAAGACTCCACAGTTTATCTTTTAGGCAATCCAGATCCAGATCAACCTGAAGCAAGTTTTCTGAGTCCTCTCATTGCATAATAAGTTGTTATTAACAATAATTTATTCCTATCATTGTTGCATTTTTACATTACAGTTGTAGCCTGGCACCGCCTGCCTACTTCCGCTCAATTGTCATATCCCTTCTAGTCGAGGTCCTGGGAAAGTTTTGTATGCGCTTCATTTAGCGGAGAATATCTCAACTGTTATAGACTAATATGACCCCAGTGAACAAGTGGGATGTGTGACAAAATCTCTATCCGGGACGAAAGTCCTTCAAATGACCACAACAGGTTACACTGGTATCACACTACGTGGTGAGTGGGATTTTTTTTTCCTGTATAGATATCCTCATACTTTTTTACCAGATGAATCATCATATTAAGAGATATATTTTTTGTATCACAATTTGTCTAAAAAATAAAATAAAATATGCAAATAAGGCAATATCTCATTAAATATGCATAAACCATTTAGTTGAAGTCCTGGATACGATTTGTATGCACTTCATTTAGCGAAGAATATCTCAACTGTTATAGACTAATATGACCCCATTGAACAACATGGGATGTGTGCCAAAATCTCTACCTGGGACCAAAGTCCTGAAAATTACCACAACAGGTTACACTAGTATCACACTACGTGGTGAATGGGTCTTATTTTTTTCCTTTATAGATATCCTCATACTTTTTTACCAGATTAGTCTTTATATTATGAGAAATACTTTTTGTATTACACTTAGTCTAACACATTTAATACAATATGAAAATTAGGCAATATCTCATTCAATATGAATACATACAATACGTAATAGGTTGACTGTTTTTTAGCCATTTTCATTGTATATAAAATCAGAATGTTTACATTCTTCTATGACCTTATAATCATTGTCATTGTGAACATTGTGATCCCCTCAGAAAATCTGTAACTTCAATGGTTTATATGTACGCATAATTAACGAGATATTGGCTAATTTGCATATTTTATAAAAAAAATAGACAAAGTGTAATATAAAAAGTGTTTCTCTTAATATGAAAATTGATCTTGTAGAAATCATGTATGAGGATATATTATGAAGGGAAAAAAGTCCCATTCACCACGTAGTGTGATACTATTGTAACCTGTTATGGTCTTTTTCAGGACTTTGGTCCCGGGTAGAGATTTTGGCACACATCCCAAGTTGTTCAATGGGGTCATATTAGGCTATAACAGTTGTGATATTCTTCGCTAAATGAAGTGCATACAAATCGTATCCCGGACCTCTACTAAGAATGTAAACTGTGAAAGTAGGTAGACACAACAGTTTCTTTATTGAAGATATCTTTATTTGCACCTGATCTTTGTAGGCCTTCCGTGTAGTTATCACAAAGTCTGTCATTCAGGTCAAATATTAGAGGAACATGCATTTGTTTTAGTATCAAAATGTTAAAATTGATTAAAGAGATATGTTTTCAAAAGTTAAATTATCTCAACCCACATGATCAATTTCTTTAAACAAAATTCACTACAACTCTGATTTAATAGCTATGTTAAGGAGTCTTACAAAAAGACATTAGTGGCTAAAACAAACCAAAACAATGGTTTTGCTTGATTAGTATTATGTCCAACAATAGCTTTGTAAAATTTGAATTTAACAAATCACAAAATTGTATGTCACTATAAATGCTCTCACAAGATCACACAGGACAACGTCACAGTCTTGATCTTGGACATACAAACTGCTACAGGGTCCAAAACTAGGATTTCTCTGATGTCCTGCTTGGTCATAAAATAGTGCAGGAACAGCAACGTTTCTTCTTATGTGTAGCTTCAACTTCCTCAGGGGGAGGTGCTTCAGGAGCTAGAGACTCTGTCAATGAGCCACTGGAGGTGGACAGCAGCCTCCCACACACCAGGTCAGCAGCTTTACCATCCATGATGGACAAGTCAGTCACTGTTTTCTCTCTTAGCGACATATCTCCATCATCATCATCATCTATCAGCACAAAATCCTTGAGATAAATCATCTCTACCCCGTGGAGGCTGTGGTTCTCTGCTGATTCCTCCGTAGTGTGGGCATCTACGAAGGTCAGAGTTGAAGTCTCCGTCATGAACTCATGTGGGTCGGTGGAGTTGTCCTCCTGCCCAGAGTAGGCCAGGCTGCTCGAATCAATCATCCATGCAGAGTCTTTCATACTGTTCCTTTGGTCCTGGTTGTGGTAGAGGATGTCTGGAAAAGAGGACATGCTGCCTGCACCATCTAGGCTGGTGGCCTGATCCCTCCTGCTTTGAGGAGCATTTTCTGTAACATGGCCATTTCCAGAATGCATCTTAAAAGCCACCTTCAGGGAGTCATGGTGGACCTGCACACTGCTGCTCCCTGTTGGGGAAGTGAGGGGGATGCTGGCAGTGTCGCATTTTCCTTGCCTCTTCATGTATTTTCCCTTGCCAAACTGAGACAAAAAGAAAAAGTGTTAGTTTATTCATGAGCTTGATAAAAAATACATTTAAATAAAGGTCAATTAACTACCATACTTTATCAGTATTAGAGAATTCACAATATGGTTGAAGGTTTGTAAAAAAGCTTATAAGTAGACATTCAGTTGTGATTTTTACTTTTAACAATAGAAAAATGTATTAATAATGGATATTATGTAATAATATTTTATTTATTTATCCTTTATTTAACCAGGTTAGTCTCATTGAGATTAAAATCTCTTTTTCAAGAGAGACCTGGCCAAGATGGACAGCAGAACATAGTTACACATAAAACACAATACAAGTTCGATATTAAGTACAGTTGTAAAACATAAAAATAAGATTCTTAACTAAAAACATTCACAATTTCCGATGGAGTCCAACTTCAAACTCTTAACAACAGCCTTAAATTCGTTTAGAGTTACTAGGTCCTGAAGCTTAAGCTGCTTCTGCAGGTTATTCCATGACGACGGCGCAAAAAATTTAAAAGCTGTTTTACCCAGCTCTGTGCGAGCTTGACGAACAGTCATGATAGGATGTTTTGATCTGACCCACTTTTTAATGTAAGATTGTTACTTTGAAAGACGGTATCAGACCATTAGAAGTGAATGGCAATAATGGATTCATATATTACATTTACTACTCTGAATATACTGATGTATCGTATGTATGTATATGTATATAGGCTTTACAAGTAGGCCTACTCTGATATTGTTTTAGTATGTTAGCGTAACATTGGCTAATTAACGGTAATTGCAAAGTACAGCTGAGGTTAATGGGAATGCTATTATTAGCATAGTTTTTGAAGGTGTTATATAGAATATGGTAACTAATCAAAGTAGTTAAGTGGAGGAATGGTGGAAGTTAGGGGAATTGCATTTGACCCTGAGGGGAACATTAATGTCTGTACCAAATGTCATGGGTGGCAACCAGTCCACTAGTTAAAAATAGATTTAACTCCAAACCAGTAACACAAATGTCAAGGAATCACCACAGTCATTGATTCATCCTACAGGGACCATGAATAGTCTACTACTAGCTGTTGCAGCAATCCTTTTGACGGCTGATGAGATATCTAGTCTGGAGCAATGTGATCAACTGCATGAAATTGCAAATCATAAAGCTGCGCTTCTATCTGACTATGTATGATAATGCTGGTCTTGATGAATATCATTCACTTATCTCACAATCCCTGGGCAGGATGTACAGTAAGTGCAGTGGAGTTGTTTTATGAAGCATAAGAGCGAACAAGCTGTCATTTAGTACTGGCATCTCTGAATAAATAAATGAAGATGCTACTTTTAAAAGAAGCAAAAAATAACTAAATTCCCTGAGGATCAGCTCTCTTAAGATGGAGACAGTTGAACTCCTCTAAAGTGCTCTAACCAAGGAAAGAGAGAGAAATAGTGTGCGTGTGTGTGTGCGTTTCATCTCTTTAAAATACACACTCTGTCTCTCTCTCTCTCAGACACACACACACACACACACAGACAGACACACACACACACACACCCTTCCCTCCACAAAGAAAGATTTCAGACAAAGTAATGAATGCATTACTCTCTGCAACTTCAAAACTTAGATTAGGCAGATTTTTGAAAGGCACATACAAAATCTACCTTTAGCCAATTCTACAGTAGCAGTTTCACTCAGAAGTCAATGATTTGAATGATGTTCTATGTTACACAACTTAACAGGTGACAAACATTGTGTGTTAAAACTAATGAGACATTTACATTAAATACAAGATCTAAAGACCTCACTGAGCAGAACGCTTCCACTTTAAATCTCTTCACTGACCCTCTTTCACTTGACTGACTCATGTGCATGACAGAATCGGGACTCTATAAATGAATAATACCAGCAATGTACATGTTCAAGCTGTAGCGTCGACATGCTCCGCTACAGCTTGTGGCTGTGGCTGAGAAACAATAGATGAAAAATACATTGGATCTTAACACACTCAATGCATTAGCACTTCAGTCTGCACTATGTTGGTGTGACTAGGAGAAGGTTGACAACGGATGTAACTGTGAAAGGGAACTTCCAGAAAAACAAGCAGTTGACGTTTATAGCCTCAAAACAGTATTTCTTTACAACAACATATTCCATCCAAATCTGATGCCCTGAAGAAACTCTTCCATAAAGACCCAGGGTTCTGCTTTGTGTGAATAACTTCCAACCATGAGTTAAAGCATTCTTCTTTGCTGCATTATGAACCTTGATGTATGGATATGTATTGGAACATCTACATACAGTATCTCACAAAAGTGAGTACACCCCTAACATTTCTTCAAATATTTCATTATATCTTTCCATGCGACAACACTGAATAAATGACACTTTGATACAATGTAAAGTAGTCAGTGTACAGCTTGTATAACAGTGTAAAGTTACTGTCCCCTCAAAATAACTCGACACACAGCCATTAATGTCTAAAGTGTTGGCAACAAAAGTGAGTACACCCCTAAGAAAAATTTTCCAAATTGGGCCCAAAGTGTCAATATTTTGTTTTGCCATCATTATTTTCTATCACTGCCTTAACCCTCTTGGGCATGCAGTTCACTAGAGCTTCACAGGTTGCAACTGGAACCCTCTTCTACCCATTCATGACGACATCAAGGAGCTGGTGGATATTAGAGTCCTTGCGCTCCTCCATCTCCCGTTTGAGGATGCCCAAAAGATGCTCAATAGGGTTTAAGACTGGAGACATGCTTGGCCAGTCCATAACCTTTACCCTCAGCTTCTTTAGCAAGCCAGTGGTCATTCGGAGGTGTGTTTGGGGTCGTTATCATGTTGCAGTACTGCCCTGCGGCCCAGTTTATGAAGGGAGGGGATCATGCTCTGCTTCAGTATGTCACAGTACATGTTAGAATTCAATGAACTGTAGATCCCCAGTGCTGGCAGCACTCATGCAGCCCCAGACCATGACACTCCAACCACCATGCTTGACTCTAGGCAAGACACACTTGTCTTTGTACTCCTCACCTGGTTGCCGCTCCACACTCTTAACACCATCTGAACCAAATAAATGTATTTTGGTCTCATCAGACCACAGGACATGGTTGCAGTAATCCATGTCCGTAGTCTGTTTGTCTTCAGCAAACTTTTTGTGGGGTTTCTTGTGCATCATCTTTAGAATAGGCTTCCTTCTGGGATGACAGCCATGCAGACCAGTATGATGCAGAGTGCGGCGTATGGTCTGAGCACTGACAGGTTGACCCCCCACCCCTTCAAGCCCTTCAGCAATGCTGGCAGCACTCATACGTCTATTTTCCAAAGCCAACCTCTGTGTACGACGCTGACCATGTGCACTCAACCTTCGTAAACTGGGCCGCAGGGTGGTATTGCAACATGATAACGACCCCAAACACACCTCCAAGACGACCAGTGGCTTGCTAAAAAAGCTGAGGGTAAAGGTTATGGCCTGGCCAAGCATGTCTCCAGACCTAAACCCTATTGAGCATCTTTGGGGCATCCTCAAACAGAAGTTGGAGGAGCGCAAGGTCTTTAATACCCACCAGCTCTGTGATGCTGTCATAAATGGGTGGAAGAGGGTTCCAGTTGCAACCTGTGAAGCTCTAGTGAACTACATGCCCAAGAGGGTTAAGGCAGTGATAGAAAATAATGGTGGCCACACAAAATATTTACACTTTGTTCCCGATTTGTACATTTTTTCTAAGGGGTGTACTCACTTTTGTTGCCAGCAGTTTAGACATTAATGGCTGTGTGTCGAGTTATTTTGAGGGGACAGTAAATTTACACTGTTATACAAGCTGTACACTGACTACTTTACATTGTATCAAAGTGTCATTTCTTCAATGTTGTCCCATGGAAAGATATAAAGAAAAATGTGAAGAAATGTGAGGGGTGTACTCACTTTTGTGAGATACTGTACATGAACGTACCTGTGCATATGTATTATGTATATGCATGGGTGTATATATATATTTAACATTTTCATGAATATGCATCAAACGGGCAATAGGTCAAAACATGACATTATGAAATCGCTTAAAAATGGAAGTCATGACTATTAAATATTGAGTGTCAAGGAAGAGAAGTATTAAATAAAAACGGTATATTTTTTTTAAACCTATTTTGTGGGTTCATTTCATTTGTTAGGTACTCCCAAAGAAATACCAAATAACAAAAAAAAAACTTTGTTCTCTTTTATTTATTTTTTTCTCAAATCAACGATATAAAAGACCTAAAAAAAATAAACATTTTATTTCATTCTATAGCACTGGCTCGTTCGGGCGAAAATACTGTTACATATGGTTAGTCTCCCCGCTAAGAGCAGCACTGTCCAGTAGTCACACAGCATACTCAACACTCTCCTATACATTAACTACACTTTTTGTCTATACATCAATCATACAAGTCACAAGAAAAGACACAGATATACACAGATATGCATACAGATATGACAATAATTACAAGAATCCACTTACATTCAAATATTAAAAATTTGCTTTTTACCTTAAGCTTCACGCGGTTCAAACTCTTGCCCAAGTTGCTGTAATTCAAATCACATGACAGAGGTGGGGTGAGCCAGCGTGTGTCCCTCTGATCTATCGCACAGCTGCTGAAAGCGATTCCTCCTCTGGTCTATAAACAAAGACTCCTCACACACACACGCCCTGCCCCTCCTCTTATAAACTACAACTGTTCACAGTGTGCAGAGAGGCTGTCACCACATG
The DNA here is from genome assembly GCA_026929865.2 of Hyperoplus lanceolatus. Taxonomy (NCBI): domain Eukaryota; kingdom Metazoa; phylum Chordata; class Actinopteri; order Uranoscopiformes; family Ammodytidae; genus Hyperoplus; species Hyperoplus lanceolatus. The sequence continues at coordinate 6,800,509 of CM049397.1, forward strand.
CTCCACTGATGGCAAATTGCAGTTTATATTTGGGCTTTTGCTGCACCTGTGTTTCCCCCTCCTATAGTAGAATGATCATCACATTCCTACTGCTGTAAATATTTAGACCTGGAAACAGTCAATATCTGCTGAACATGAAATAAGACTTTCACCTTTGGTACTAATGTTCTTATTTAATGAGCAAGAGAGGCAACATAATAAAAAGGCAACATACCAACAAACACATACTTTTAAACATTGGTTATTTAGTGTGAATACAGAGGGTTATCCAGTGGGAGTTGCTAGCGATACCAAAATATACCTGCTTTAATGTATGCAAGAAATTATTTGATATTTTGCTGTTATGTGTGAGATTATCCTATACAACAAGAAAGCTAATACGTGAATTTCCTAAAAATCTTTTGTTGAAATTATTTAAAAAAAAATACATTCTTTTGCAGCCATTTAAGAATAGACAAATGCGCTATAGTGGAGTAGAAATCCGTTGTTATCTTGACCAAACTTGACCTCAAATGCCTTTTCTGAAAAATGTAATTTTTTCCCTCTTCAAATAATGCCAGAAAACCACCGAAAAAACTGTCCTTTCTTTCTCTTTGTACATGAGAAATCATGCCAACCCTGTCCCTGATCCCTTTATTGCAGTGTTGCGGGGCTGCACGAAAAGCCACTTTCCTCAGTCCCACCATGCACTGGATGTGTTCCCATGAATAATACAGGAGGACAGACCTCCACATACATGAAAGCTGCAAACAGGAATATAAGAGGGATCAAATATTTAGAAGTCTTTATTCCCTGTAGGGGATATGTCTGCATTAGCCTAGTATTGTCAACCAGAAGACATGGCATCTGACAAAGTGTTCATGTACTGTAGATCTATGAAACCTACAGAACCTACACAAGACTGTGAATAAGACTAATTCAAATGTGTTAATTAGTCAAGTATTTGGCAGTTTCTTCCTTTTTGATTTAAAAAATATCAGCCTTCTGTAGGAGAAATCTCCCGACATTATTCTATGTATAAATGTTCTTATGAGCATATCATTAATTCAAATACATACAGCATACCTTATCTCATTAGTATCTTAACGTGGATCAGCTGATTGTTCGGACCAACCTAGTTTACATTTAACAGTTTAAAAATGTTAATTTAAATCAAGAGAAAAAGTGAAAATGTACAATATCAGCTATTTATTATGTTGAGACAAAACTAAATGCATTTTATGTTTGGCTGGACCTAGAAATCAATCCCACTACGTGAGATTTATTGCTTCCGTGTTTCTGCATGTGGAAGCCGAGGCCTTGAGTAGCAGACTGACTGCCGTCTAGGGCGCCGTCTTTTGTCTCCCAAAACCCTATTGTTACTGTGCCTGGTGCCAGCACAGGCTCCTCAAAGTGGACAGTGATGTTGACTGGAGCTGTGATGACTCCAACCCCTGATGAGAAAACACAGAGAAGAGAAGGTCTGACAAGAAATGCTGAAAACACTACACGCAATAGGTTAATGGCTTTAAAAAAAAAAGGCCTGCGGTGTGAGAAGGGCATGAACAAAAGAGTATGAGGGCCACAGGAGATTCTTTATGCATTTCAAATCAAATGTTGAGAATTAAGTGGAAATTTGTAGCATAAAGACAAAATACAATGTCGAGAGGCGAACATGTTAAATACCTTCCCTTATAGTCACACTCTGACAGTGCAGTTATTAGTCAAGTTAAAAGGACGTTTCGTTTTGGTAAAAATGAGGTTGAAGCAAAGATGCATTGTTGTGTTTTAATAACGTTTTGCTTATGAGTAATTGATCCTGGAAGTTTGAAACTCTATATTCTAAAAAAAGGCATAATGACAAAAAAAGGGGCGACTTAATTATGATTGTCCTAAAGTGTGACATCATCAACCTATCAATCAGGTTGGTCCCTCTATGGAGTCGCTTACCTTTGTGCTTTTCTATCTCAGCCAGGCATACAGAGAGCATCCAGAGACTAGATGCTGTCTGCCTTCTGTAGCCACAGAGCCTGGCTGGTCGAGAGAGGAGCCGACAGGGGGAGCAGTCAGAGAAGGACCAGACACTCTGCAAGCCGGGAGTCCTGGGAACTCTCAGCTCAACCTGCTTCACATCTTGTGACACAGGCTCATCTGTAAACAACCAAAAAGAAAAAACACATATTATGGCGATTGTGTGCTATCGGTGAATATTTAATGCAAAGAAGACATTAATTAATGTACTTGGTTTAAGGGGAGACATTGCAGGTGAATAGGGTAACATTTTGAACTACGATATTACTTTCATTTAAACAAGTCTTTTTTGTATTACAATTTCTTCAGAATTTTTTATAAGAATATGCAAATGTGTCTATATCCAACTAATTACGTGTAACCTCAAAATTGACCAGTGCTTGAAAAAAACAATGTTATAGCCTGCAGTGTCTCACGTTAAAAAAGGCTCAAACCATTCTTATCAGAAATCACCGTAACACTGCTCACTTTGGTTTTCATTCTTGGGATAGTCTCCGCTGGCTTTGTGGGGCTTTCTGTGAGACAGCAGTGTGAGGACGCTCTCCCACACTGGACATCCTGTCCGAGAAGTGGCAGACAGACAGATGTCCACCTCCGCCCCGACATCGACGGGCCGATACAGCAGGACTTTAACCTGCAGCGTGAACGGACCCTTCTTCAGCTCATCCACTGGCTGCAGGGATTTCAAACTCTGACGCACACAAACCAGACCTGCAAAAGTAATCCACAATATAAAACTAGAGGACATGTCCTATTTGCTGCTCTTCGCATTGGAAAACAAAGAAAGAAAATTTAATGATGTGTCTTAATGAGTGCTCTGTATGGATCAAATGTGACGCCGAGCCCTTCCGAAGGTTTCAACTGGACATTCCCCATGGGTGCCCTTCCACAGGTTAACAGTGCTGCAATTAAGTGCCCTCTATACTGCCACCTTATGGCAGTTTTCCAAAGGGTCCACCTTTCTAGTACACAATGGGATGCAGTGCTATAAAGGAGATCCCTACATGCTTGAGAATTTTGGAATGAGTCCCTAATAAATGAAAACTCATAGGCTTCCCTCTTAGCTGCTCTTCCAAATAGTGAAAAATTATTTAGTGTCCTCTGTGGCCCTTCATGCAATAAATTATTATAATGTGCCATATATAGAGCAAGGAAATTGGATAACGGCACCCTGTAATGTGCCTTAACAGTGACCCAAACGTGCCCTTAAAATGTGTGCAGTGCCCTCTTAGATGCCTACATAATTTTAATCTTTCAAGGATGAAGACTATTTCACCATACATGACCTATTGTTGCTTTTTGCGTACTGATGGGGCCCCCTATCATGCAGTGGTGTAATATGTTTTCTTTTTTGGCCCCTGTCCTTTAAACATCAGTAAGTCCACCACTGCTTCTGTCTTACCTGCTGGGCTGAGCCTGAAGCCTACATCAGAGAGCACCATGAGCAGCAGTCTGCCACAGAGGAGCTCAGGGAAACACAGTGGGATGTCTCTGTATTCACTGTCAGGATAATCCCAACCATAACCTCCAGCACTGCAGAACCTCCTAAACAGCTGAGTATCCAGCCTGAAAGACAAAGACACAGACTAAGTAGTGCACTGTATTAAGACTTCTTGAAAAGTTTGAAGCTTCCTTGTAAAGGTGGAGTCATTGATTCTGGAGGATGCTTGTTGACAAAATCACCTTTTTCCAAAATCAGTGAATATCTCATGACCCACAAACTTTCCGTACTGTGTGTGCGCTGAAACAAACGTTTTAAAACAGTCTAGGCTCTGTAAACTGGTGTACACACAGGGGGCCCACACCACAGTAGCAAGCAACGTGCCCATTTACAGAGCCTAGGCTGTGTATTCACACAGGATGTTTTTCAGCGCACAAAGTATGGACAGTTAGCAGATGGTGAGGAGATATTCACTGATTTTGACAAAAATGCAATGACAATGCATTCTCCAGAATCGCTGACTCCACCTTTAAACTTCAACTGCAAGTGACTAGGGTAAATGTGATAGTTTATTGCTAACATTCAGATAATTGAATCTTTTTTATGTTTGAAAAATAGGCAATGTCAATTTGACAATATCTAACTAATAAGGTGTATTTCCATATTCGAAAGAAAGTGTAAATGTATAGATGGCTGTAGGCTATAGGAAAATAGGTTTAGTGAAATAATAAACACCTAAATCTATATTTTGGACAATTTATTTATACTTGAGGGAAAGAAGACTTATTAATATATAATCAAAATAGCCAAAACCCCAAAAACTGACCAGTGCTTGAAAAATAACTTTATTTTTCCTACGGTGTCTCACCTTGAATGGATAAGTTCGCTTAGCCTACCTGCAGTTGATGACCGTGTAAGCGACCTCACACTGGTTAGGAGCTGCAGGATACAGGCAGCCTGTATTCCGGGTCAGAGCGTTGAGCAAATATTTCATGTAAAGAAACGCGAAGCTTGGAAGACTGTAATTGTTGAGCACATTTGTTTTCAACAACTTATGAGAACGGTATACGTGAACATAAACTACATACACCGAACACACGGTCAGCGAGGCGGCAATGCAGCTCCGCGCGCTCCCCATTATATCTTAAATATAACAAATAAATAAATACACCATAACTATACAACACACAGCGAGTTTAACGAGGGCACTAGCAGTCTGTATCACTACATATTCATATAAAGCAATATGAAAAGAATTAGATGTATTTCTGTCTGTGACCCAACTCAAGTGTACGGAGTGCGAGCTGGGACAAACAAGAAACTTTCGACTACCGTACTTTAGGAAATGAAACGCGGTTTGCACACATTCAAAGTTAATAAAAAAAAATGATTTCATTTCGAACATTCCTACAACCATAGGACGTATCGACAGGTACATTTACATGTTTTCACTGTATTCATCACAAACATTCACAGTCAACAGTACTTCCTGTATGTTTATGTTTTAGTCTGTTTTTATTCCTTTACATACAAGTGTAAAAACATAGGGGGGAAATGCAATATACATACTTCTGTACATGAGTATTGTGCACTGAATGGATTACAATGCTGTTAAATTGTTGACCAAAAGGTAAACTAACATTTAAAAAAAAGTGTAAAAACATTTGTTTTTCCAGATTGATTTTTAATCCAAAGCAAGTAAATGATAACCTATTCCGAATGTTGTTGTTGTACAGTACAAAGTGTACAAGTATTGATGTGGAATAGCATTACATTCATAATGTGGCTGACAGGAGACAAGTCTGTGCGTCAAATAATTTTTTTTTTCTGCAGATGGGTTCCTGAGGTGGTGGAGGTGTTCTCCTGACAGCAGACACTGGTTCGTCCCATCTTCATCCATTCATTCACTCACTGGTCTTCATCCAAAAAGGAGCAGCAGCACAATGCACACTGAATTCACTGCTATCAGCGGCACTGCACAGCAAAAAGGAAAGAGAAAATAGATGTTTAATAGGCTTAACTGTGTCACTCAATGTTAAACAAACTTCATGTAGGCTATGTGTTTGTTTGTGTGTGTGTGTGTGTGTGTGTGTGTAATAAAGATACCACCCACCTCTCATCACCGTCCTCACAGAGCGAATAAGGGTCAGTAGCTGCGCTTTGATGCCTGGTTCATCACCAAAACCTCCAATACTTTGGTCCACACCCCAGCCAACTACACACAGTGATAACAGACACATTGATAAACATACAGATAGATAGATATAGATATTCACAGACATACAGTGTGTACAGTTAAGAGCAGTCTTCATATTAAATGTGTTAGCCTACTGTAATATTTCTATGAAACCCAGTTTATTAATTATCCACCCTATGTTTAGCCTATACAGTCTCATTAATGTACAGGACTAAAGTAGTTTCTCAAAGCTCTCTGAGGTAGTAAATTGTAACACATATTCATTAGATTTAAAAGGTGGACAACAATCAAAACACATTTTTAAACCTTACAGCAGAGGCTATTACAGCTGCTTTACCGACACATCATAAACGTTTTTATCTTCAGTTCTTCTAGCCATAGATATGTCTACTAGCTGTGAAGGTACTAGCCAATTAGCATTAGCTGACAGCCTGACATGAGCTGTGTGGGCGCGTGACATTTTGACTACTTACTTTTACTAAGAAATCTTTCTTCGTGCAACACAGCGACAGCATTGACGCACAGGATCGCCGCTTGGATGAGAGAGTACAGAGTAAAAGACATGTTGTTCCTGACAAGTAGCTAGCTTCAGGTTAGCTGCTGTATTTACTTCTGACGTTGCCTACGGTGGCCGAGGAAGGACAAACCTAACGACAGCTTGTATGACGAATAATTGACAGGAATGTGTGGTTATCTTGATCGAGGTCGAGGTGTTAACTAGTTTGTACTGTACTGTTTACCTTAGCCAAAGTAACAATATACCTGAATCTATGGAAGCCTGTTTCCGCCAGTAAAAAAATAAAAAATAAATAAATAATATGAGATCTTTTCCTTCATAATAATTACGAGCTAAAAGGTCGAAATTATTTGAAGTCAAAATAATTACATTGACATGATTTAATGTTGGTATTGGTTGCTGTGGAGCTTATTTTAACTGCTTTGTATGCTTTAGGATAATTTAATCCACAACAACAATGTCATATTTCATTAGTTGGTCACATTATTTTTAAAATCTTAATTTGAATGGTAACTTCTAAAAAAGCTGTAAAATAGTTAAGTACTATCTAATAAGCATTAAAATAAACATGAAGAACAAAAATTGCTTATTTTTTCATAAAAAAAACTCTAGTATTGTGCATAATCATTGCTAGAGCCTATGTGATAAGTTATATTTGGCTTTTTTATATACAGAGGACTGGTTTAATTAGCAAGAAATGCTTCAAATTGTTAATACTATGTTTTGGTTCTAAAGTATGGATGATGGATGTCGATAGAAACATTGAAATGTTAATCTCTAATGTGGAGAAGCAACATTATAAAGTAAAATACGATAAAACATATTCAGAAAAACTTTATTAGATATACTTGGTCACTTTCCTCCATTGCTTTAAAAGGTGTAGATATTGTCAGCTATCAGTGCTATTCAGCATACATGGACAAACTTTACAGTAGGGTTATGGTGTCAGGTTCCATGAGAGAGATGGCGTTAAGAGATTTCCCACTTGTGAAATAATTATAGTTGAGCAACTGCTGTAAACTAAATATTCAAATGTGTTCTCAGTGACAAATATCCTGAAAAATGCACAATCAAGAAAAACACACAGCAAACGGAATCATGAGAATAAAAATCTTTATTAGTGTTTTATGAAGTCTGCATAATATGCCACACGCCTGAGAAGCTTATGGTCAGAGAAAAAAAAAACTGCTCTATCAATACCGCCCTCTACTGGTAAAACAACTGCGACATCTACTGTACTGACTGCTTTGCAAAAAGATTACTGTTAAATACACACATACTGTACTACTGTTATGTATATGTATGTCTGGTCCACGTCAGTTTTTGTAATGTATTTTTTTTTTCACATTCATATGTTGTAGGCCAAAGATAAAAACAATGTAACACTGGACCCTAACACATGGTTCAGTTCCCCAAGTCCAAAACCTCACTAGTTGCACTTAAAGTACAATCACTAGTGCCATAATAAGGTAAACACATTTACATCAAAAAGGAGGGAGCAGGGGGAAACGTGTTCAAACTCCCAACAGCCACGGAATGAAAATAATGGCAGCGTTTAAGCTAAGAAGTCTTGTTGTACATACTGTATTTATATAGACAGAACAAATACAATACACACATTAACACAGAATGTCCCAGTGTGCAGGCACATTCGCTCCTTTTTCCTCATGGAAGAAAAAAATGCTCTCCTTCCATGTTTCTGTAACATTTGAAAAGCCAATTATGTCTAGTTGACCTGAACCCGGTTGACTAAGCACCAAAAGGCTACAAGAGGTCACGTGTGTTTTTCAAAAAGAGAGAGTGAAGAGATGAATGAACGAATGGCCATTACAAAGTTTTACAAGCCTGTGGAGTCATTTAAACCGTTACAGGAAAAGTCGATTTTGGGTTTCAGGCAAATCTGTTGTTTTGTGTACTTTAAATGCACCAGATTTCTTTGGAAAAACAAAAGGATAGAAACAGGCTACACATCATGTGGGGCAGTGATTTTTCTTCTGCTTATTCTTCTATTATTATTTTTTTTTACCAAGACAAAGAGCTTCAATTGGAAATTAATTCAAACACAGAACCTTTTGGGTTAAAACGAAGGAATGATCCATGCCCTCCATGTCACTTTAGAAACAGCTGTGGTCTTGAAAATATTACTTTAATAAAAAGTGAATGACAGAAAATTTTAAGTATATTTATATATAAAAATACATGAGAATACAAAAAAGTAGCAAAACAATGGGGATATAGGCTAAAAACAGAATGAATTCATTGATACCTTCAATTTTTTCCTGGTGAGACGCTTAATGCTTCACCTCGGAGAGCCACAGGACTCCCAGTGTCGTGTTAAAAGAGAGAAAAAAAAGCTTTCAATACCAGCTAATATTCTCTGGTCCCTGCCCAGTGCACCTTGCAAAGCCTGGTCAACATCTCATTAGCTTCCATACCAAGCCGTTCAGTGGGGATGCAAATCAACCAAACCAAGGGCACATAGTGTGCCATATAATGACAAAGAAATAAAACTGCAGCCACAACAAGCTCGCAGTTTGTTTTGGGTTTTTTGAATTATTATATTTTATCTAACATTCCTATTTGTCCATTAACAAGTATGTCTTATAACGACACACGTCGAGAGTTACAAAAAGGGCCATTCTGGCAAAGTCAATTCAATTAAATTTTCATAAACACATTTGTGGCATTTCCTTCAGAGGAGAACTGCCACCAAGGCCATAGTTTCTTCACCAAGCCGCCTCCCCCCTGACAAAAGATGGGGCCAAGTTTTCCCAGACAAAAGTAAACTTCGGTTCAGAACAATGGTTGGGGTGGGCTGGAACAGAAATCATTTTATCATTCAAGCTTGTGTTACTCGTACAAGCAATCTTCAATACTGAGAAACTATTCACAGATATTTTTGGTATTTCCCCTACTTCCTGGACTAAAACCAATATACATTTTTATTTGTACCACAAATAGATCTAATATTAAGGATTTGGGGGAAAGCAATTTAACAAGGTGCATGACATAGATGGGTAACAAAGTGCCAAATTCTTTACTGAATGGTGTGTGTGTGTGTGTGTGTGTGTGTATGCCTCAGTGTAAAGGCATTTGTTCCTGTCTCTCTGTGTGTGTGTGTGTGTGTGTGTGTGTGTGTGTGTGTGTGTGTGTGTGTGTGTGTGTGTGTGTGTGTGTGTGTGTGTGTGTGTGTGTGTGTGTGTGTGTGTGTGTGTGTGTGTGTGTGTGTGTGTGTGTGTGTGTGTGTGTGTGTGTGTGTGTGTGTGTGTGTGTGTGTGTGTGTGTGTGTGTGTGTGGTTAAAAGAGGGATGTGGAACTAGGCCACAAATACTATGAATGAATGTTACAGAAAATTCATTCTGTTGGAGTTTCCTTTTTTTTTTATGATAGGAATCACAAGTTTAGAATTGAATGATCATGTAATGGGCTGCGCTTTTTTGGGGGGCGTTTCCTTAGCTGTTTAGGACATACTGGAGCAGCGTGCAGACGGAGAACCCATCTGGGTCAGGACCTTGTCCAGCCACTGCAAGGGACCGTTCAAATGCAGCTCGATCCAGCAAGGAGTGCTTGTGACAGTCTGCCGCCTGCAAAACAATAAAACAGTTTAATACCTGGGCTGTGCTGGCGTAGCCTTTTCACTCCTTACAACAAGTGGCTCAACGTTTCTGACAGAGGCTGAAAAAAAAAAGATTCCGCAATTGAACTGTGATGAATATAAAAAGGTTTTTTTGGACACTACACCATGAAAACAGTTTCTAATAAAAACCCACCTTACAATTGTGAACCTAGAAATTAGCATTATCGGTGACCTTAAATTCAAACCGGAGTCGATACGTAGCATGTTTGAATGACGCTGTTTAAATCAAAGTATTGTTGGCAGAGCTCACCTGTATTCTGCTCCCCAGCCTTTGACAAAGCTCATGCGGATGGTGCACATCCGGGTGAGCTGGTAAACGGCCTCGAAGCCCTGGTTGACGGACTGAGCCAGCAGGGCCGCAAATTCCTGGTTGTTGAAGATTTTTAGATTACAACCTAAAAAGGAACAAAGAGGGAAACATGCCAAATGTTAATGGGAGGATTCCGAGATATTCTTAAAGAAAAAATACCTTGATATAGGGGTAGGGCCTTGATATTTAAAACCAAATTTTTTCCTTTGGTTGGCAGTGGTCTGTTGTTGTGCGCCTGTGGCTTATTATAACCAAGAGGTTTTGTTTTGTATTGGATCAAAGTAGTTGCCACAATCCTTTCAGAGACGATTTATAAGGCCAAACGGATGGGAATTCTTATTCTTAAAAATCCATTTTTGGTGGCATACACCTTCAAAGAATTCCATCATTCTGGGAGTCATTTCTGCAAGTTTTCCCCCACACACACAAGTGGCATCTTCAGCATCTTACCTGGAGGAATTTTACACACTGTCGCTGGATGCCAGCCATACCGCTGGTTGCAGTTAGGACTCTGGACAAAGATGGCGCTATCACTCAGGCACTCTGCAAATACCTCCCCTCCAATGTAGTAGAGTCTAACTCCTCTTCCTGTAAAGACAGACACACAAACAAACAATTTGCTCATCAAGCACAATAAGCAAGAGATTTGACTTAAATAGATCCTATTATACTACTTTTCTGGTCTTCATTTCTTGTTAAAAACTGCTATAGAGCAACCTGACACGAATCACATCACAAAAAGCTATGGCCGTGTCCGGACTGCCATACTAGCGTCCTGCATCCTACATACTCACCATCTATATACTACATACTGTCTACTCAAAGATCGATTGTGTATGCGAGGTGCGTCGAAACGTTGTCAGTTGAAGTATACTCAAGCCATGAACAATTTCTTCTTCTTCTTATAAGATTCAGGCAGTTTAGACGCTGTTTAGCGTATAACCGCCCTCTACAGGTTAGATATTGAACTCGATTTTTACAGTCCTGTGTTCATCATCTGTGTTTTAGACCTCTTGTTTTATAATTGTGTTTTTTTGAGGCGGAGGATCCCTCCGACGCTCTCTGTCCGGCTCATCACAGCACTCAGCTGTCTGTGAGTTGAGCTGGACGAGCCGCGGTGTGTGGAACAGCGATCTGTTCTGATCTCTCTCCACTATCAGACTCACAACACTCATTTCACTTAGTAACTCTAGTTGTTAGGTATTTATCTTCATCTCTTATTTATTGTAAGAGTTTATGAATGACTGACTGCACGTACAGCTGTCAGATCGCGGACCCCAAACAATGTTGTTGCCTAGCAACTTGCTCTAAAATATTTAATTTTCCTGGACGGGTAGAATTGACCCAGTGCATTGTGGGGCGGTTGAGTAGGAAAAGTATACAATCGATTCATAACCAAAATCTTCCCGGAAGTTAGTACTCATCCGGGATTACTCATCCGGGGTACTCATTTCTCGCATACCCAACCGTCACATACTCAAATTGAAGTCAAAATGAGTATGAGTAGGACGTTAGTATGGCAGTCCGGACACGGCCTATGTAGATTTTCGGGACACTCTTCCTCTTACCTTAGCGAGCACAGCAGTCTCTCTCTACACACTGCTTTGAGCTTCTCCGCCCCTCCCCCCTTGCTGCAAACCCCACTCCGTTGTGATTGGTTACCTTCCTTCCAGCAGCGGGAAATTTTCAGGAAGGTGGGGGCATGCAGCCGGAGCTTGCCTGAGCGGCAGCATTTCCATACATGGTAACATGACAGAAACGAAACGAGCGTGACAGAAACAATCCGGAAATTTGAACGAGTTCGGCTCGACCGGCTGCCATAGTGTCTAGTGCTCTGCATAGCCACCCCAGACGGTCAGCAGGGAATACGTCGAAATGCATGTACGTAATTATTTGATACTCTAGTATGGTTAAACATGACTATAAATCATTATAACAACGTTTATAGGTCATAAAAGTCGAAAAGTATCATAGGTCCTCTTTAAACAATATCCCTGTGTTCCAAATTGCATACTCTTTCTTTTTTCTATTCTACATACTGCATCTGACCATAAAAATAATCTAGTTAGCATGCAGTAGGCATACACTTGGGACATACTTTTACTTATGTATTTAATCATAACACTGCACCTTGATCTTGCCTCATGCTTTTATATCTGTCGCATCCGTTTGTTTTCATAAGGAGGCTCCGTCGATTTGACTTGTCACTTCCAATGCGAACTAGATTGTGGGTCAGAATCACCCAAATAGGGTGCCGTCTTCAACACTAAAAATCCTGGAAGGATGTAGTAGGCATCTGGGTCTTCCTAACCATAATCAATAAGGCCACAAGAATTGGGACATCCTAAATCTTTTTTCTGCCATACCAAATAGTACAAAGTATAGGTACTGGAATGCAGCCTATGTATTAATATGCAAGACTTGACCAGTGGCGGATTGTGTCCATGTTGTGCCATACCTATGTGCCTCCGGGTCATCTCCACGGTGGCGTTTCTGTTGACATTAGACAGCAGGCCCAGGCAGAAGCGCTCAGAGTTTGATGGATCTGTGAAGCCGTCCACAGTCAGCGAGGGCTGGGAGGCGTGGAACGTCTCCCCCACACGCTGGTTCAGCTCATAGTACGCTATAGAGCACCAGAAGGCCGGCTCCGAGTAGGTCACCGGCTGGAGGTCTGCAGGGGAGTTAAGTTTGTCCCAATAATCTCTTAACACTTTTCATGTTTATATATTCTAATAATCGCAATAGGTGATGTATTTCAGGTGGATTCAGTGATTCTGGAGCGCTTCTTGTCATGATCCACTACGTACATACTATGTACTGCTCGTGAACTGGAAAACAAAGGTGTGTTGCTAGCTACCGTGGGCCCCCATTGTTTACAGAGTCCAGGCTGTGTATAAACACCAGATTTTTTTTTCCCGGTTCTATACAGACAGGTATCAGATAGTGAGGATATATTCACTGATTTTGACAACAAGCGTTCTCCAGAATGGCTGACTCCACCATATTATACAATATGCTTGTTTTTTCCACATTGTTTCACATGTGATGGATGTGCATCTTACCCATGCTGTGATTGACAGGAGACAGAGTGCTTGGGGAGAGCTCTGCTGGAGAACCTGAGAAAGAAAAACAGAAAGTCATTGATATGCATGGGATCAGGACAACCATAACATGGGGAACAGGTGGATCAGATAATAGACGTATAATGCAAATAACACCAGTATTAAACAGTACAGCTAATCAGTTTGCATTAGTGATGAAGAGATGCTTTTTACTGGTAACCTGATCAAAGCATCGTCTCTACATCCTACATCATTAGTGTCGATTTGTAGAGATTATAAAAGTTTGAACTACCGGTATTATTCACTTGATTGTACTTAAAACAAAACAGGATGATGGTATAAAACAATTAATTATTTTCTGCTGCTGTTCTGGTTATCATTAACAGCTAATTGAAGATGCCAGGAGTGGGTAGTAAACATTTGCGGCTGTATTCCATTAAATTCAAACAAAGGATGTACTACATTTTTTTAAATTATTGAATACATTGCCATAGAGGTTTCTAAAGACACTCCAACATGGGTTTGCCCTAAAAAAAAAAAAACGGGTAATTCATGTTGCTTAAACCTCTATGTAAAACTTTCTATAACTACATTCGTCAACGGTCTTTCATCCAAGATTAGTTTCTAATGTAAGGTATATTATGTACTAACTCACTGGGAGAAATACAACTTCTTCAAAAAAGAACACACATTTGTTGCAGCAAATGAATCATGGATAAAGTTTTTGAAAAATATTGTCAATTGCTTTGATGCTGACAGTTAATCACATATGCCTCTTTAACAGATTTATTCCATAAAAAACATGTATATTGACATTGACCTGTTTGCAGAGGTGTGGCAGACACACAAGGAAAGGAGAAGGAGTTTGCTAGTCTAGGCTACCTGTGTCCATACTTTGATTCATCTGTTGATCACTGGCCTCTCCATCCTCACTGATGTAGCCTGGTGGGGGCGTTTCTGTTGACATGATGCAGGGAGGGAAACCATTAGCTGTGACGTTAGCATCATTTTCATATGGCTACTTAAATACAAACAAATAGTTTCTTCTTGTGTAAGAAATGAGTCAACTACAGTCACTCCCATTCAGTGCAGGGATGAACCCACCTGGTATATAGTTGTTTGGAGGTTCAATTCCCACAGGAAAGTTTGTGTTCTCGGGTATGGAATGGGTGTAGTCATCCAGAGGTGGGAGCTCTGGCAGGATATCTGAGTGTCTTGGCACAAGAACAGGAGGCAGCACTACAGGGTTGGGTAAAAGTGTCAGAAGACTTGGGTTATACTACTATCACTTATTGCATTTCAGAAATTGTTGTCAGTTGTTTAAGGACAGTTTTAAATCAAAAATGTAAGGAAAAAAAAAATAATGAGGAAAAATCTTTGCAACAGCAATATAACAACCAGTCACAAACACACAGACACACAGGTGAGGCTTGTGAGTGATTTTGTCAGTTTTGTCCCAGTGATGATCAACCGGCACATCACTGGGACAGTAAAGGACGGCCCTCTTACTGCAAGCCCAAGCACTTCTGCTCTCAATTCACCACCAGCCAGGTTAATTGTATAATTATGCCCATAACAGGTTTGAATATTAAGGGCTGCTTAATATTCGTTTGAAAATCGATTTATTTTTTGATATTCAAATTATAATCGAATAACGAAGTTCGGAGTCAAAGCCCAACTGGTTACTGGGAAGTTAACGTGCTGTCAGTGATTGTGTCAATACTACTTTGTCAAAATCTGAGAATATCTCCTCATGATCCGCAACATGTCTATACTATGTGCGTGCTGAAATAAATCCAGTGTTAATACACAGGCTCTGTAAATTTGCTACGATGGGCCCCTTTGTTGACATACCAGTGTACCCGCAGTACGGACAGGTAGCTGATCGTGAGGAGATTCACTGATTTTGACAACAATTGTCTTGAGAATCGCTGACTTCACCTTATAACAAAATTCTGTAAACAACAAATGCGTTTACGATTTTACAACAGTTCAATACATGTCTCAGTCCGAGCCAAAAGATCACAACAATCATACAGTAGACACTACACAAAGATGTGTATGTTTTAGGTAACATCTGATCTCACCTGGGGTCTCCACCCTCTGGTAGTGGTAGGGGTTGATGCAGACCTCATCCTTCTTTAGGTGGAAGGCATACTCACAGGCCTCGATGGCGCGCAGCTCGTGGTGGCTGTGCAGGTCCGGCCATCGCCACAAGCGGCAGTAGATTACATGGGGAAGCCCCTTCCTGTGGGACACCTGTAGGCGGCCATCCAGTGATCTGATTGGACCGGACACAGGAAATGGAGGTGAGATGGGTTGAAGACACACAGTGGAGTTACATATACAGGGGAGGGAAATGTGGAGAGATGGATGGAGATCGAGTGGTGACGAGACAAGAATCAAAAATGTTCTTGATGTCCGTCATCGCCTCCAACATTGTAACAATCACAACAACAACAACTCTCCCACATCAAAGTTGTATGCAACACCATACAATAGTTGAGGATAGTCACCTGGTTTGGTCAGGGTAGCTGTATAGGCCTGATGTATCCCACTGTTCTATCGTATTTGGTGTACTCAGTCCCCATATTTCAGAGCAATTGCTGTGCACAGAGAAAAAAAACAACAAAACAAAAACAAAAAACAAATGATAAAACATGGGACATGGCTCATTCAGAAATATCAGTATGGTGTAATAAAGTGAACATTAAAAGGCCTCTTTTATGAGAGTTGTATGGACAAAAGAAAGACATCAATTTCATTTGTTCAGCTGTGGAAATGAAGGACGGGTACTGCATATAAGAGAAGCCTTTTTTTACAGAATTAAAACGGGGGAAAAAATTTAACATGGAATCTGCTGACACGCACAATGAGCGAGACAAAGAGCATTCTTCAACACTGTGGCATTGTATCAAACACTGAAAATAACTCAGAACTTATCTGGACACATTCAAACAAACACTGAAGACACACAATGGCACAAAAGAGGGAAAAAACAACCTTGGCAAAAAAATAAAGTCAATGTTCAGACATGTTCTGAAAACATTAACAAGAAAATGAAGAAATGGAAAAAATTGGAATGAGGACCAATGGGATGATTTGCTACTGAATAACAGGACAATAACACATCTATATGATAAATGCTACAAATACACAGTGGTACCGGTACTAGACTCATTTCCTTTAGTGGGATCTAAACTACCATTCAACATTGCAATTGTCTGGTTCATGACAGGGCAGGAAAACAACTTTTGACCACCAGCCATGGCAGCTTGTAGATCCATAAACAACAGCAGGAAAATAGGTGTTTGGAGTAAAATCACTTCAATTGTTGAGTGTGTACCCGCCAAAGTGGCAAGCAGTGTTCAGAAGCTCCCCAATCACAATCACAAATGGACCAACGTAAGCATGGCTGGTGGCAATAGCTCAAACTGGCATTCTTCAGGGTTTGTAAGCCACCCTCTCTCCTGTAGATATCCTCTACTCTACCCAGAAATTATTTCATTCACATGGAGCCAGCAGCAACG
Organism: Hyperoplus lanceolatus; assembly: GCA_026929865.2. Lineage (NCBI taxonomy): Eukaryota > Metazoa > Chordata > Actinopteri > Uranoscopiformes > Ammodytidae > Hyperoplus > Hyperoplus lanceolatus. Next base: position 6,817,213 of record CM049397.1, read on the forward strand.
GTATCACTACAAACATAACATTGCGGCCTAGAACAATTCTCAGGCGATAACGAACGGTCCACTATCTGCAGACATACAAACATGTGACGTGGTGGTAACTTGGCCGCACATCAGTGAGGAATCAACCCGTTTACACCGTGTTCCCACTGAACGCGAGTCTGGGGCATCAAGGCTGGCTGGCTGATAAAGAGAACATCTTCTCTCACCATTATCTTCCCTCGCCCACGAGAGTACAAACTGTCTGACTGTACAGTACAGTTGTAAACAAACACTGACCTGATTCAAATTTTCCGCAGCCCCTAACGGAAATTATGAAATTAGAATTTAAAAAAAGGTGGAGTCAGTGATTCTGGAGAATGATTTTTGTCAAAAACATTTTTTGTAAGAATCAGTTAATCACTCCTCATGATCCCTGCTACCCTAATACACAGCCTAGGCTCTTGCAACTGGTACGTTGCTAGCTACGGTGAGCCCCCTTTGTTTATATACCCTTTGTTTGTTTACATGCCCTAAGCTGTGTGTATGATAACAATATTTTTTTTTTCAGCACACACAGTACGGACAGATAGCGGATCCTGAGGGGATATTCACTGATTTTGACAAAAAGTGATTTTGACAGCAAGCCTTCTGGAGAATGGGCTTACCTACAGCCCGATGGATTCATGTATTTTACTAAGCACAGGTCTCAACTAACTACACTTCTGGCAGAAACATGTAGAGCTGGGGCATCTTTTCCCTCCGTACCCTGGTATTGAGCAGCGATGGAGTGTTGTTTGGTCAGTATATACCTGGGGATGGTGACACACTTGGTGTTGCAGTTCTGTGTAGTGATAGCTTTCTCCAGCTCATCCAGCTGGCCCGTCTTCTTGAGCTTCTTCACTAAGCTCTTCACCGCCTTCTCGCACCATTTCTCCTCCTGCCCGTTCTGCTCGCTGCCGCCCGCTCCACCGGGGCCGCTGCTCGACTTCTTCCAGTTCAGAAGCCTCTTCACCACCGGAGGGGTGAACGGCAAGATGGAGGACATCTTAGCTGGACACAGCCGGGAGTCTCCAGTGAAGGGGTCAACACAAGCTCTCTCTCTCACACACACAGAGACAGAGGGAGCACGACCTAGAGAGCTATAGTTTGGGCCCTTTGCTCTGACCTGGGGGCCCCTCCAGTGACCAGTGAGTCACAGGGTGGAAGCCAGTGCTAGCAGAATGTTCTCAAAAGAGATGGGACACCTTGGGAGAAAGTCACACACAAAGTACATCATTATAAACAAAACATGGCACAGAAGACATATCCTCATCAAAACAAGACAATGCATGAGTTATATTACTAAGTAAAACTTGGAATAGTGGATACAAAGCTACAGTTGTTTTGGCAACACTGCTGAGGTTACATAACCGTCTCTTGTGTGAAGGTATGCATTAGGTGAATTGAACAGGCAGAGGTGTCCACTTGACGTTAGCTTGTCACAAACACTGCTCGACATAAAGCTAGCTAGCCTGCAAACTCACAGAGTTTGCACACGGGCTGCGCCTCATACTGTCGCGTAAGGTGAATAGCAGCAGTCACGACAAGACATTCCGGAACACAATAAATAGCAGAGTACACTTAAACGGAGCGGAACAGAGAATATTCTGGTGACAGGTCCCCCCCCCCCAGCGGTAGCACCTACTGGCTTGGGAAGGCCGGCTGCTAGCTCCCTGGTGAGGGGGGCCTCCTGGACTTAAATCACAATAATAAGTTCACTTGCGCAAGCTTGCTGAGTGATTCGCGTCGAAATGCTGAAATAGCCTATAAACGGAAAGCTGAAAACTATAGTTATTGTAACTATGCACATCGGGGGCAATCCACTGAGAACCCCTCATCTAGCTAGGTCAGCTAGCGTTAGCTTAAGTAAGCTAGCTGGCAGCTTGTTATCAAAAATCCTTTTGTTGTGATCCACGAAAAAACCTCCGGGGCGCAACACTCAAGTCGCGCTACTTTGCTACCAGCCTGTCAAATAAAACCAGGATACAATTAACCTCATAACAAAACGTCACGTTATGAATATAAACCGTGTGATGTTTTATTTTGCCTTAGCTATTGAATGCTTGTGACTTTTACTAAAATGAGTTAGCATCTTGGACGAACTCTTCCAAACTGAGCCCAGGCTCCCGCTGGCTAACGGACCGACATCTCTCACACAAAACAACAGGCTTCAAAGTCGAGAAAACAGCTCAAAGCATTTCAATAGTTACCCCAGAGTAAAAGTCCAACGCTCCGCTTTTTGAGAAAAAATATGTGCACAGCCCCGTGAGCGCCTCGTTACCATAAAAGTGCCTTTAAAAGTGTAAAGCTCTGCGGCTAATTTGACAAGGCTTGTGTGCTCTTCTCAAGTTGCTACCAGTGCTACTGGAGCTAGTTTGCTAGGTTAGGTAGACCGGAACAACAATACAAACATGATGACTACGTACGAGTTCTTAATCCCTCCTATTCAGAAACTGATTGGAGGATACTAGAAAGTCATTTTGGACACTGGTTGATGTCTTTGACATCCTTATTGTTCACTTGACAGCGTGGGCGTATGTCTGTCATTCAGAGAGATTTGGAAGCAAAGGATGAAATGAACCCTTGTATTATGTTATCTTTTTAGACATCTGGTTGTGTTCGATGCAAATTGACCCGGGACATTATTGGGCCTTACTACATAAAAAAAAATAAAAAAAATACAATTCCTTTAGGCCTACATTATGACCTTTAGGCCTATCTCAATTCCAAACAATACAATTTGTGATTAATGTTTGCAATTAATCTTTGTTAGGTCACGTTTCACAATGAATGTGTCATTAGTTTTTGTGATAAAGTTATGATATGTGTAACAAAATACACTATAATTGAGACTTTGGTGGCATACATTTAGGAACAATAGTTGGTTCTGGTGTTGGTTGTTGGGGTTTTGTGTGTGTGTGTGTGTGTGTGCATGTGTGTTTTTATGTGTGCCTTTGTGTGTGCAGGCCATAGATAATATATAAATAGTGCAGGCATGTTTCTGTGTGTTTGTGTGCAATTCATATTTGACTGTATTTGGGGAATAACACCTAAAGAAAGAGAACAAACATTTCCCAATCAGTTAGGCTATTTATTTTTTGACTAGGTACAATATGAGTTTAGATTTTTTTTTTACTTCCGTTTATTTGTGATACTGCTCAGATAATATAGAAAGAAGCAATAGCTCCACCCCTCATTTAGGTGTTCAATTAGGTTGTATTGGACTCACCTGGCACCTGTATACATATGTATGCGACTCCAGCACTTTGGCAGCCGTTGGTTCGTCTGTGGCAATGGGAGGAGGTCTGTTTCTTTGTGTAGTCTTATTGCAGTTGTCAATGCATTTGCAAGGTGAGCTCAGTGGACCGAAACTGCTTTAATTATAACTTGTTCAAAGGGACGTGATGGATGCATTATCAGCTAGCCTTTTTTACTTGAGTGACATGTTGCCCTTTTCTGCTCTCTTGATTCCAACAGTAGTTTCAGCTGGAAGCAGTCCTCCTTTGAAGTGCAGTGTGGGCAAAAAAGCATGCAAGGATGGCTCAGAGTGTATCTCCTACAGCCATGTGTGTGACGGTTCGCCTGACTGCAAGGATGGCTCAGATGAAGAGGACTGTGCGTCAGGATGCAATGAAGGTGCTGGGCCTGTATCCACAGATAATGCACAGTGAAATCAATTGCTGTTGCGTTCAAATTGATAGTGTTGCCACATGGGATAGTTCTGTGAATGACTTCAAGTTATCAAGCATTAGACTGTTTGAATTGTATTCTTTTAACATTTTCAAACTAAATTGGTTCATTAATGTGAATTAATCCACATCTAGAAAACTGTAGACCTTTAAGGCTGAGCCTGTAACTATATTTATAAAAAATCTTCCATCCCTGAGGTCAGACCGCCAGTAGAATGAAACGCAGTGCAACACTATGTTGCCATCTCCTTTTTGTTTATCCTTTTAAAACTGTTTCCATCAAGGAAAACAGTTGTAAAATGAGCATCATAACCATCATAAAGGTAGGATTCATTACAGGAGTGGACTGCTGTAGCCTATTGGACTGGGTAAGTTTACCCTAGTGTACTAAAAAACTAAATTAAGTGGTGAATACATTATAGTTCCAATATTCTATTTGGCATCAAATCGAACATCTTTAAAAAAAAATGCATTCAAACAATGTTAACTGTCAAATGTCTGATTGGGTCCAGACTATATCTTGTGCCTGCATTTCAAACAGATCAGTTCCAGTGTGCCCATGGGAACGAGTGTATAGACAAGGACCAGGTGTGCGATGGAGTGCCTCAGTGTCAGGACCAGTCTGATGAACTGAAGTGTATGAAGCAAACAGAGGGCTGCATTCACGTCTGTGACAACAACAGCCTCTGCTTGCCTGGTCAGCTCCTGTGTGATGGAGAGAAGGACTGTTTGGATGGCACAGATGAGGCCAACTGTGGTAGGTTGACGTGTGTGTGTGTGTGTGTGATCTTTCCATGGGACAACACCGAATAAATTACACTTTGATAAAATGTAAAGAAGTCAGTGTACAGCTTGTATAACAGTGTACATCTACTGTCCCCTCAAAATAACTCGACACACAGCCATTAACTGTTATATTTCCACGCTGGCCTGGGAACGCCTCTGGATCCCCCAGTCAGAGCTGGTTGAGGTGGCCTGGGAATGCCTCTGGATCCCCCAGTCAGAGCTGGTTGAGGTGGCCCGGGAAAGAGAAGTTTGGGGTTCCCTGCTCAAGCTGCTGCCCCCGTGACCCGATTTCGGATAAGCGGTTGAAGAAGACAGCCATTAATGTCTAAACTGCTGGCAACAAAAGTGAGTACACCCCTTAGTGAAAATGTCCAATTTGGGCTCAAAGTGTCAATATTTTGTGTGGCCACCATTTATTTTCCAGCACTGCCTTAACCCTCTTGGGCATGGAGTTCACCAGAGTGTCACAGGTTGCCCCTGGAATCCTCTTGCACTCCTTCATGACAACATCAAGAGGGTTAAGACTGTGCTGGACAATAATGGTGGCAGCACACAATATTGGCACTTTGGGTTTAAGTTGGATATTTTCACTTAGGGGTGCACTCACTTTTGTTGCCAGGGGACAGTACATTTACACTGTTATACAAGCTGTACACTGGCTACTTTACATTATATCAGTGTCATTCCTTCAGTGTTGTCCAATGAAAAGATATGAAATATTTGAAGAAATGTGAGGGGTGTACTCTTGTGAGATACTGTAAATATTTCACACTTGAATCATAATGTATATTTTGTCTGTCTGCATCAGAGGGCCAAGAGGAAGACGACCATGGAAAAGAAGGGACCAGTAGGCCTAAAACCTCTGCACCTGCTGCCTCTCCCTCTGTTGGCCCATTGAGCCCCATCAAGTGCTCTAGGGAAAGTAAAGCCTGCAATGACAACACAGAGTGTGTCTCCTATAAGCATTTTTGTGACGGCGAACCCGACTGCAAAGATGGCTCAGATGAGGAAGACTGCTTATTAACATGTGAAACAGGTAATCTGGTGGTTGGTTTGTGTACATGGCTTAAAGCTATAGTGCATAACTTCTGTCGCCCCATGAAGGAATTCTGAGTAATTACAACAACACTGCCTGCGCATTGACATGAGGTTAGCATTCGTTGATCGTGCATTGATTGTATTCCTTCTGCTATACGTCCAGGTTTTTTCTTGCCAGTATACTGAGAATTTTTTGAACACTGCCGCACGGAGAAATGGAGTTTTGTGGTTTTATCAACTTTGTCTCAACACCTTTGGCAATGGCTTGGTTAAGCACTATAGCTTTAAGAATATGACTTCACTGCCCGCTAGTGGGTAGCCTTCGTTCAAATAGTTTGTTTGAGCGCATCAGAATCGAAAGCCTTTCTTCTCTTACATATAAAGGATTGTATTTGTCTGTGCAGAGACAGTCAGCAGTTTGGTTTCACACATTGTACTGATCTGATAGCCCAGTTATTATGACCCCAAGCGCTTCCAGTATCCTACATCCTGCCATGTGTCTGTCCCCTGCAGATCAGTTCCAGTGTGCTCATGGAAAGAAGTGCATAGAGGCGAGCCAGGTGTGTGACGGAGTGCCTCAGTGTCAGGACCGTTCTGATGAACTGAAGTGTACGAAGCAAACCGAGGGCTGCATTCACAGCTGTGACGACAACACCCGCTGCTTGCCTGCTAACTTCCTCTGTGACGGAGAGAGGGACTGCTGGGACGGCAGTGACGAGGCCAACTGTGGTACGTAGTCATTTACCAAGAAGTACTCACTGAATTTAAGGCACAACACTACAGGTGAATAGGGGCACATTGTGTCTTAACGATATTATCATGAAACCTTTACAGTTTACTTGTATTAAATAAAACTTTTTTGAACTATAATTTCTTCAGAAATGATTGAATAAATATGCAAATGTGGCAAATTTCTACCTAATTATGTGTAGATTGCATCTTTCTTAAAAACAGAAACATCTAGATGTTGGTATAGGAGAGTTTAAACCTTTTTTATGAAATTTTCTCAACACAGTTAATAGTCCAGTCTTTTTTCATTTTATAAATGAGAAAATAGTATGTACAAGTCTTTCATGCATTTTTGATATGTGTTTTTAAGAACAATTATTGACCAGTGCTTGAAAAATATGTTTTTGCCAGTGGAGTCTCGCTTATGTGTGTATAGAGAACCTTTTTGTAATATTTGCCCCCTCTCACCCATAGCTGATGAGGGCTGCAGTGCCACTGAGTTTAAGTGCTCCAGTGGCCAGTGTGTGTCGGCTAAAATGCGTTGTGACAGCCATCCGGACTGCTTGGACCGCTCGGATGAGGAGGGCTGCACCAACGCTCCTGTCTGCACCACCAAACACCAATGCCCCGAGAGCAAGGAGTGTCTGGTGCAGCATTGGATCTGTGACGGAGACCAGGACTGCAAAGATGGCACTGATGAAAAGGTGGATGTTGAAGGCAATACCACAAGTTTGTTAGGCAAAATTAGCCCTTTAAGCATAATAAACAACTTTTGTAAATTACATATAATCCTAGAAAATGCTTTCCTGGAATATTCCGGCTGTGAATCAACACTAAAACTGATTTTGAGCCAACATGCTGTTACTGTACACTGACTGTAGTATGTTGAACTTTAAAATTGTCATTTTCCATACCCCTCCGCCTCATGAAAGGTTAGGTCAGAACAGCAATAATGGAGCTGCAGTTCCAGTATCGATTACTTTGACATCAATTGGTTTTCTTTTTAGGATTGCCCTGTGCTTCCACTTGAATGCGGCAAGTTCCAGTGGTTGTGTAAATCCAAGACGATGTGTGTCCCCGCAGCCTGGAAGTGTGACAGAAAGAAGGACTGCGACGATGGCAGTGACGAGACTGAATGTGAGTCGTTTTGAAATGATTTAAGAAACTGTCTGCTGTCTTGCAGTTTCATCAAGATGCTTGAGATTTCAGCAATTTGGCTTGTTCAGCTACATGCGTAAATAAATAAACATTGTTTGAATAAAACATTTAGGGTAGGATCAAAATTAACCATGAAATGATTGAGTGTTTTCTTTATTTCAAAATGTAGCAGAATTATTGTAAACTTCTTGATTAAAATAAAAATTTGTGTCCTGGGCTTGACCAGGTGGGATGGTGACATGCCCCCCTCACCAGTTCCAGTGTGGCAGCCAGGAGTGCCTGGATTCTGCCCTGGTGTGCAATGGCATGACCAACTGTGCGGACGGCTCGGACGAGGGAGGCAGCTGTCAGGTGAACTGTGCAGAGGCAGACACCAGCCGCTGTTCCCAGCACTGCTACAGCACGCCACAGGGGCCGGTGAGGACCAAGTAGCTACAACCTGTCTGTGCTTGAGTCCAATTCTGCAATGCCATATAGAAACTACAGTGCTGTGTTCCAATACCCATACTTCCCTGCTATTTGACAAATATTTAAGCTGTCCCAATACATGTGGTCAAAACAGCATACTGAGAAATACCTGCATGCCCTTTTGCATCCAGTGGTCCTTTTTTAGTGAGGTTGGCCTGCTTTTTAGCCAATTCTGACCCACAATCCACTGCGCAGTGTGTGTGTGATTTGGAATGCAGGTATAGTCTTAGAACATAGCTATATGAGTGTGTACTGTAAATGTATTAATTCCTATGCCTGGTTTTTGCTGTGTAGGTCTGTCACTGTTCAGCAGGGTTCAGGCTCATGGAGGACTGGCAGACCTGTGCTGATATTGATGAGTGTGAAGGCCAGAGCCCAGGTGTGTGCAGTCAGATGTGCAACAACACTCCAGGCTCCTACCAATGTCAATGTCACCCAGGATACATAATGGAAGCAGGCGGAAGCCACTGCAAGATCACCGGTAAGCTTCTTTTAGTAAACTCACTCTTTTGAGAAATGCATATGAAGCTACAACCAAATGAGACTTTTAGCCTATACCATTAAGACTAGGAGCAAGGAAGATTAGAACATCCATCTACCAACAAGTCCTGTTCATCTGCACAGTCACATTACCTGAAGAAATCCCTTTGAAAATATTAAACCATTTTGCCACTCATTTAAAGCAGACCATCCTCATTAAGGCCATTTTAGCTAACTTATCTGTTGCCACAATCCCTATTTACCTTCTCTTCCCTCAGGTGAACCCTTCCTGCTGGTGTCGGTGCAAATGGACCTCTTCATGTTCGGCCTACGCAGCAGCAGCCTGGATGTGTTGTCCTCCTCTCCAGAGAAGGCCATCCTCTACCTGGACTATGACTGGAGGGAGCAGAGGGTCTACTGGGTCAGCCTGGACACTGAGAGCATCAGGTGGTCCTCGCTGGACCAGAAGGCCACAGGAACACTGATTAAAGGTTGGTTCAACACAGATGTGGTTGGCAGTATCATGGTGTCTGATATATTATTGAAGGTCATACATTATGCTCATTTTCAGGTTTAAAATTGTTGTTTTCATAGATGGTGTCTGGAAAAATCCTTTTACTATTAACTGCATAACGATCCCTCTGGACACTACTTGTCTATACAGGTGTACGGGCTGATTCCGTGGCTGTGGACTGGCTGGGGAGGAACCTGTACTGGATTGATGGCGTGAACAGTCAGATTGTTGCAATCAAACTGGCCACAAACACTATCAAGTCCCCGGACCACAACGTTATCCTGGATGAAGACTTGGATCAGCCTCGCTCTCTGGCACTGATGCCACAAAAAGGGTCTGCATTACCTTTTTTATTTAACTCTCCAATCAAACCGAACTTTGAAGATCACTCTGTGATTAATATATTTTTTGAAATCTTCCTTCCAGGCTGATGTTCTGGACAGAGATCGGTAATGTAGTGAAGATAGAGCGTGCTGGTATGGATGGGTCAGAGAGGAGGGTAGTGGTGAACTCCAGCCTGGGCTGGCCGGGAGGTGTGGCCGTGGACGCCATCTCTGAAAGAGTCTACTGGACAGATGAAGGGCTGAAGGCCATTGGATCGGCAACACTGGATGGAGATGACCTTAGGGTAAACTAATTTGGAAGCAGGATGGCTTCAAATTGTTTTCTTTAACTTTTTAAATGCATCCATCCCTAAGCTTGTTGTGATGCTTTAAAGCACTGAATTGACCATAAGGTCTTTCTGGCTTCATTAAAACAAAGTACCCCACAAGTGGCACATAATGGAAGGTGATCCCATAATATTCTGAACATAGATGGTTTAAGACTTCAAACAAAGTAACACCAAGTTTAATTTCTTTCAGATTCTACAGATGAAGGAGACCCATAACCCATTCTCGCTAGCTGTATTCAATGACATGCTCTACTGGAGTGACTCGAAGAAGCGACTGGTGCTGGCTGCTCATAAAATCACTGGCAAAAACCTTCAAGTTCTCCTGAAAAGACCCAGACAACCTTTTGGTGTGAAGGTGAGTACAATGTTCAAAATTGAGGATGTTTGGGCACAGGTGGGAATGGGGCTGGTATTGTATAATAGTCAGTTTAACTACATTTGGATCACTGGCTCACTGCAGTTTGCTTAATTGCCCACGCAGTTATGACCTCGTAGGTTTTGAAGCTTTCTGTGTATGATATGAAACTATTTTGGGAAATGATAAATCCAGAGATGGCTGGTGAGAATTGCAAAACTGCTGTTTGAAATATTGCATGCAGCACTAGTTGAATAAGTGATTGTGTTCTTTCAGCATAAATTGCAATGTGAAACAAAGCTTGAATACACTTTTCTGTTCTCTGCTTGGTTTGCAGATCATCCACCCATTGCTCCAGATGGGCATTGAGAGTCCCTGTGAGAAGCTGGACTGTTCCCACATGTGTTTGTTTGCCCCTGGACCCAAGGCTGTGTGCAAGTGTCCCTCTGGTCTGTCCCTGGCTGAGGATGGGCTGACCTGCCACAGCCTGATCGATCCAGCGTTCTTGCTGATGCTTTCTCCCTCCACCGTCACTCAGGTTTTGCTATAATGCATGTCTATATAATGCAAGTCAAAGCCCCGCCTTCCAAAAAGTCCAGTCTGTTCTGATTGGCTCGGAATATAACTTTTGGTTTGAATCTTAACTTCCAGTTAGATTTATGTGTGCTTATCACAGGTGGAGGAAGTGTATACTTAGGTTGGTAATGATGGGGTGTGGCTTTTCCTTTTTTAAAGTCATAAGGGGTAAAAAAAAGATTGTATTTTGTCATACTTTGGGTGTCTCTAGTCTAGACACACCAGGGACCCATATTAATGTTGTAAAAAGTACATTTTGCATAATGGCTGACTTTTTTTTTTTTTTTTTTTTTTTTTTTTTAAATCACAATCCTCTCTGTAGATCAACTTGCAGTCCCGACACACATCAGCTGAGCTGAAGGGCTGGCCCGAGCACCTGGCCCTGCAGGTGCCCAGCGTCAACGAGGCGGCCATCATGGACTACAGCCTACGGGACCGCACCCTGTTCCTGACGGACGACGGCACCACTTCACTCAGCTCCTTCAAGCTGAAGGACTCTGACCTGTCCCCTCAGGGCCAGCTGCTCAAACTCCTGGGAGACACCATCACTGCCATGGCCTTGGACTGGGTAACACGCAACATCTACTGGAGCAGCAACAAGCAGCCCCACGTGCACGTCACCTCCAACACGGCCGTGCACACCGCTGTGCTCATAAAGGAAGGTATCGGTAGAGTGCAGTCCATGGCTCTCCATCCTCCCAGTGGAAGACTTTGTTTCGTCAACCTTAACCTGCAGGGTTCAGGCACCGTCAACACTGTAGAGTGTGCCAACATGGACGGTGCTGAGCGGACTGTGGTGTGGAAAGATGCCGTCCAGCCACAGTCTGTGGTCTTCTCCAGTAAAGGGGACACAATTTACTGGGCTGACACAGGTACGAGGTTTACAGTATTGTCATACAAAGTTGTGTCAAGATGTGTATTGAAGGACAGAAATACAGTGAAGTATAGCTGTAATCTTCTGCAGGTCTTGGCACCATTGTGTCTGTCAAGCTTGATGGATCTGGATACAGGGAGCTGATGGTTGGGGATGGCCTGTCTGCTCTGGCTGTGACTGACGAGACACTGTTCTGGATGACTCTCAGCGGTAATGGCTCCTACAATATAATGTACATTGTGAAAATACATGCCATGCTGTGTAACTAGCAGAAGGCGGTGCTGTTAAGCAACACAACTTAACCTTGAATTGTTGTTTCTAAATGAGCTATGACTTTGTGCTGGCCCTTTCCTTCAGACAAGACCAGGCTCTGGTACAGAGATGAGCAACAGCAGAACAAGTTGTGGTTTGAGGTCGGCACACAAGTGGCCAGCTTCAAGGCATTCAGCAAGTCCAGCCACACTGGTATGTTAAATGACACGCCATGACAGTACTGAGTGGGTAAATGTCATTAAGTACCAACATCAAGTTGATCTTCTACTTACTCATCTATTTCCCCCCCCCCAAGGTTCAAATGGATGTTCAGAAAACAACGGTGAGTGTCAGCACTTCTGCCTGTCCACCCCAGGAGGTCGGACATGCCGATGTGCCCATGACTTCGTCCCTGTAAATGCCACACACTGCAGCCCAGAGCAGAGCTGCCCAGCAGGCAACAGGCCCTGTCTGGATCAGCTCTCATGTCTGCCCATTGAAAAGTTCTGCAACGGACATGTTGAGTGCCCCGACCACTCAGACGAGAACTGTGAGTGTCTATATTTTTTTTTTTTTTTTTTCCCCCCCCAACATGCTGAATGGTGTGACACACCAAATAGATGTAATGGCATCTTAATCCTAAAGTTGCAGCAATTTATAATTAATTTCACTGACTTCTCAGCCACAATGACCCGTTCCATTTAAATTTAGTTGTGACTTATTTTCTGAATACAATTTTAGTCACTACGGTCTGTCCCTACATTAACACCAGAACTACGCAGGCACTCGGGAAGTGACGTTGTTGTTGCTCGAGCTGCATTGGGTTTATTTTGGGGGTGTTGCTTTGCAGGTGAGCCTAGTTATGTTTCAAAAGGATCTCTGGGGATTGCCGTAGGAAAATATGCCGTAATGACCACTTTCTACCAGAGGTGTCACAAAACACCCCACAAAGAAAAGTTACATAGTACAGCTTTAATCAATCTGAAAAAACTACACAGGTTTCAGCCATAACTACCATCCTTTTCTCAGGTGCCAGTGTGAAGCAGTTGTCAGGATCCAAAGTCCCTGCTCCCACCCAGCCCCACAACTCCATGCCACCTCCCCCCTCCTCCTCTCCCCCTCCTCCCTCTGAGGTCACGGGCCTCAACGTGAGCGGTCTGCAGAGTGACCTGGACGTGGAGCAGTGCAGCCAGAGATACTGCAGTGGCAAGGGCCTCTGTGTGGACACGGACGGAGCCACAGCGTGTGTGTGTTCACTGGGCTACAGCGGGGACTCCTGTCAAGATGGCCTCCTGACGACCATGCAGGGGCCCATTGTCTACGGCACCGCTGGGCTCTGTGCAGGACTGGTGGTCATCGCTGTGCTTGCAGTGGTGGTTAAGAGGAGGAAAAGCACCAACACAAGGTGTGTCTGATTACTGATCTAAGAAGCAATCTTCCCATTAAACAGACTTAAATGACCTTTTCATAAGACATTAACTTTCCGTTTAGCTCAAATTTGCCAATTAGCACTTGAAGCAGAGTTGAGGAAATGGCTTTTAGCAATGACTGTATTGAAAAGGCATGCATCATCTTCAAAGTTGGTAAGCGTCATAGGGAGCATGAACTAAATAAATCTTTATCTTATCACTTGATATTGTGGAAATACTTGATATTCCAATGCTTGGAAGGGTAGACACAGAGCATTGCAATCTACACCTTTCACAACTAGATGATGCATACTTTATTACACACTGCGCTTTTTATATTTTTTATTTCTACCACATGTAGCAAAGTAAACACCTTAGAGAAGGCACATAACTTAATTTTAGTTTGTCTTTCCTGCAGTAGATCAAGCCCAGCAGCAGCGAAGGAAACCAGTATGACTGACCTGGAGAACAAAGCCGACTCCACCCCTTGTACTGAAACTGCCAGCGCAGATGCAGACAAACCAGAGGTGAGCCTCCCAAAAACTCCATCAACTAGCGGGATCACAATTTATATTGCTGTTTTTGTGGAATGATAATGACAATCTGACTTTTCTTCACAGGAAGTGGTATCGTCTGTGGACTGAAGAAGATTCATAGTCTGGTTTTAAATAAACTTTTGCATTTTCCATGGTTTCCTGTGACATTTTTTTCCAGCATTGTTTACTGACAGACCAATGTTTAATTTGACATGAACTGCAACAGTCGCCTGAGTTATGGTATTGACTTGAACATTGTTCACACGGATCTAATCAGCATTTTCATACATTGGTGGGTGGTGTCAGTGGGAACATAAGAGGTTTGTGACCACCAGTCAGACTCCTGTGTAAATCATCCTGGAGTCCCCAAGGGGTTTCTGTCTGTGTGTAGAAGAGCAATAAGGGTCTGGCTTTGAAGGAACTAGAACTTATTGCTCTTGTGCAGAGCATTCCAAACAACTGGGTCATTCATAAATATTCCCTGGGGTGCCATTTGCAGATCAAAACTTTAATATGTCAAATATACTTTGATTATGACAAATGAAGATGTCCTTATCAACTGCACTGTTTATAAGCATTACACATTATTACTTGACCAAGAGTGAACATGCCAAACCTCACACTTGCAATCAGCATGTGCCATTGCCATTGAGAGATGGCACTTCTGTACATTTGAGTATTACCATTTTATTCAGCTGTATGCTACTACCTTTATGGGACAACTATGTTGAACATCAACATTTCAAAAACAAACGTAATTAGGAAGTAAAATGATAATTATTGATGAAACAATCCACAGCTTAGGCACGGCTCCTCTCCCCCTCCTGAACAAATGCAACAATGATAAAGTGATTGTACTTTTACTTTTGAGTACATTTCGCTCGTAGTTTTAATGCAGATTTTGACAATGTAACAGCATTTCTACACTTTGATACTGGTACTATTTAAAAGTCTTGAAACCCTTTAGAGGTCTCATCAGCAACTATGATTTTAAAAACTCATTTGTAGAGGCCTTCAATAATAAATCCACTGCTTTGATGCTCCTTATCCTGACTTGACTATCTGGGATGGGAATGTCTTGAGCGACTGTTGCGGTCAGTGTAAATTAAAATAAATTAAATATTGTATTGCTGGAACAGCTATGAAATCAGTGGATATAGTGGTAGACTAAGCTCCATTTTCTTAAATATAGCTTTTGTACTCTGTTTAATGGGTGTATGGGGAGGCATTACCAAGAAATGCTGATGACATGTTTTTAAAGTTCCATAAGGATTCCTCCCATTGTTTACAACCAAACCACTAAACGCACATTTACTTTGAATAGGCCCATCTGGTCCACCTATTCTTATTATCATTTCAGAATAGCACTGTAATGTCATGGTGTCTTGGCTATTTAACGATTTGGGTGGACTTGTTAGCGAGTCAGGGCTGTAGGGAATAACGCTAAGAATATGAATCGGATGATAATTTACTGGTGTATCCATATCAAGAGCAGCCATATAAAAGCATGTCCAAGAAAGAAATGTGCATTTGTTTTATTCCTTTGTCAGAGTTGAGACATTTCACAATTAGTCTGCTGTACTCCTATAGTGTGTGGTGGGATCCTCAACATATCAAGGTAAGTCCTAAATGATACAGATTGAATGCTCTAATCTAATATTTAGCTTTTACTTTTTTGTTGATCATTCATGAAAAAGATAGGGTAGATTCTAAGATGTATTGATTTAATCTAGATGCCTAAATGGAAAATTTCGATATTGGGAAGTGAAGATCAGAAATGTACTTGTAAGTAAAATAATGTAAAAAGTCTTCATTATAAGTCCCACATTCAGAATGGTATTACAAACTGTACTTACAAAATGTAAAAATAAGTGTTCATTATGCAGAATAAGGTCTATAAACTGTATATTACAGGATGTTTTAAAATGTATGCATTAATGTGTGAGCAGCATTTTGGTAGCTGCTTGACGTTGGACAGATTTGAATAGCTTTTAATGACATTTTTGTCTATAATTGAGTCCTTAAAACTTTATTTTGCACTGAGTCACTAGAGAATGTGTGCCAGTTTCGTCAAATTTGTATTGCATTGACAATGTGTTGAAAAATTCCTCATACTCTGAAAAAATATATTTTTAAGGACTCAATTGCAGAAAGGGGGATTTGATTGGTTTGCACTAAACAATTCATCATGTTTTTGAAGCTAATATATTTGAGGTATAATCCGCAATATATGTTAAATAACTAGTAGATTTCAGGGGAATGTATAGTGGAGCATATGCACAAGACACATTCCACCAATTTGACAATGAAGTGCTTTTGGTTAATCTGTTTCTACAGGACAGATGGCAAAGGCCGGTGTGAGGACTGCACTTGTTGCTGCCTTCATGGTGACTGTAGTGTTGTGTAAACCGGTGAGTAGATCTTTACTATATATACAGCAATCTGAGAGGACTTGTGACAAATGTTACAGCCTGTGGAAACCTGGTCTACAATAGTAAGACAAATCAATGATGATCAATATGATCCAATTTAAATGACAATCTTAATTTGGATTGATGAATATGCCTGATTATTCTCAGATGGTTACTATCATGCAACTACAGTGTCGTGTGAAAGTTTGTGAACCCCTTGAGCCTTTTGGAATTTTATTTATGTTAACCATTATTAATTAATTTTTTTCAATACCAGTATTTTTTATATGAAATAACAGATGTTTGTTTATCAATTCAACATTTTTCTTTTCCAGAAATCAATTGTTAAAATAGATAAAACAAATTATTTGTCAAATGTTGTATGTGCAAAAGTTTGTGAACCCTAAGCTGCATTGCTTAAATCGAGCAAGGTAAACACAATCAGGTGGGCCAAATTGATCGATGAAATAGACCAATGTAATGAGAGATCTTTATGGAAGAAATTGGGCGCCACTAGATAAAACACGGATAAAACCAGGTCAGTTTAGGCCCACCAAACTGAACCCATACAGGTCAGACATGCTAAAAGGGTAAAAAATCTCAGAAGATCTCAGGAATAGAGTTGTGATGCTGCACATTTGTCTGGGGACAGCTATAAATTAATTCAAAAAAAGTTTGAGCTCCATCGGTCCACCGTGAGGCAAATCATCTACAAATGGAGAGCTTTAAGAGTGACTGAACATCTGCCTAGAAGTGGACTTCCTTCAAAAACATCTTCAAGCGCCACAAGAAAAGTATTTTTTTAGTTAAAAGCCAACCCACACATTACATCTAGTGATTTGCAGACCTCTCTTGCAACATCTGGGACAGATGTGCATGGTTCCACAATAAGAAGAAAACTCAGTCAACATGGCTTTCAAGGGAGGGTTGCTGAAGAAGCCTCTGCTCTCAAAAAAGACCAAAACTGCTTGTCACAGCTTTGCCAGAGAGCACCTGGTGATACCTGAAGTCTTATTCTGTGGACAGATAAGTCCAAAATTGATCTGTTTGGTCATAACCAAAACCGCCATGTTTGGGCAAAAACGCAACTCTGCCTACCACCAACAGAACCTTCTCCCAAGTGAAGAATGGTGATGGCAAATGGTCTGCAAATCTCCAGATGTAATGTGTGGGTTGGCTTTTACCTGAAAAATCCCTTTTCTTGTGGTGCTTGAAGACATTTTTGAAGGAAGTCCACTTCTAGGCAGATGTTAAGTCACTCTTAAAGCTCTCCATTTGATGGAGCTCAAACTTTTTTATACGAATGTATAGCTGTCCCCAGACAAATGTGCAACATCAAAACTCCATTCCTGAGATCCTCTGAGATTGTTTCCCCTTTGAGCATGTCTGACCTGTATGGGTTCAGTTTGGTGAGCCTAAACTGACCTGGTTTTATCTTTGTTTTATCTAGTGGCGCCAAATTTCTTCCCTAAAGATCTCTCACTACATTGGTCTATTTCATCAATCAGTTTGGCCCACCTGATTGTGTTTACCTTGCTCGATTTAAGCAATGCAGCTTAGGGTTCACAAACTTTTGCACATACAACATTTGTCAAATACTTTGTTTTATCTATTTTAACAATTGATTTCTGGAAAAGAAAAATGTTGAATTGATAAACAAACATCTGTTATTTCATATAAAAATACTGGTATTGAAAATTTTTTGTTAATAATGGTTAAAATAAATAAAATTCCAAAAGGCTCAAGGGGTTCACAAACTTTCGCACGACACTGTATAACCCCCCAAATGAGATAGTTATTTTTATTAGGGATTTTGGGTTAACATGGGCTTTAAAGGTGCAGTGTGATTTTGTTGTTTTTGTTTATTTATTTACTTATTTATTTATATTGTTTACATTTATATAAAAAAAATGTTTGTAGGATGATGTAAATGTAAAAATAACTCATCAGAATACTATATGATCCTACAATAAAGTATAAAAAAAAGGTGCAGTGTGTAGAATGTATGGCATTTTTCAGAACAAACTTGGTAGAAACGGATTATAACATTCATAAGTATATTTTAATTAGTGTATAATCACTTTCTTTTATAACCTTAGAATGAGCCTTTTATTTCTTCCTATACCCGAAGCTTGGAGGCCGCCATGTTGCACCGCCATGTTTCTACAATTGTGCAAAATAGACAAACTTTATAGCCATATATATTTTTTTTTCATAGTGGGTAACAAATACTATTTGATAAACAACATTCTTTATTGTAAAAAAAAAAACAGGTCAGTTACGATGAGGATTCATCCAAGTCCTCAGAGTCCTTTGAGGCCAATTCATCAGAGGAGAGCGCCACTCACGTTGAGCCTGCACAAGAGGCTTCACAAGAGCCCGCACCGGAACCAGCACTGGAGCCGGCACCAGATCCTGTTTCGGAACCTGCGCCGGAACCAGGACCGGATCCAGCACTGGAACTAGCACCGGAACCTGCACTTGAGCCTGCACAAGAGCCTTTACCAGAGCCTGCACTTGAGCCTTTACCAGAGCCTGCACTTGAGCCTGCACCTGAACCAGCACCAGAACTGGTACAGGAACCTTCCCCTGAACCTGCACAAGCACTGGAGCCTGCACTAGAACCTGCCTCGGAGCCTACTGCCATGATGGAGACTGACCCCCAAAGCCCAGCAGCCCCACTTCCCTGCACAGACACGAGACCTTCTCCAGCCCCGCTCGATACCCCAGCCCTGCCAGACCCCGAACACTCACAAACCCCTATTGACCCTTTACCACTCATGCCAGACGATCCCTCACAAAGTGCTCCTCTGGGCGTAGACATTTCTCAAGATATGCCCAATACTGATCCCAAACAGCAGCACCCAGTAAATGCAGCAGACACTGGTGTGCACGCTCTGCCAGACGCAGAGGTCCCAGTCCAAACGGGGTGCACACAGACCGATGTAATTGGAGGTGTTGATGGCACAAATCAACCACAAGTCATCACCACAAACCAAGGGTCTCCCCAGGGTGCTGCTACTCCACCCGCTCCTCCAGAACTCTACACAACTCCGCCCATGCCCATCCCCATCAGAAGAACCCTGAATGGAGTGCCTGTGTGCTTCACCTTCCAGTTTGTGAACCCTGAGCCCAATCCACCAAGGGGAGATCAATATTGAACCAGAAACCATTAAGGTTACACGATCGGTTCATGTTGTTGTTGTAGTACACAAATATGTTCTTTTATTACTTTCTCATTGTAATAATGAAGTCCAAATATCCAGACTATACTTGGCTTTGAATATTCATTTAATCCATTAGTGTTTATTTAGTTCCAAAAGTGTTTGTGTACATAACTTCTGTATAAATACAATGGAAATGTCTGAACTCTTGTACTGGTGAGACTGAAGTGCTGTTGATTTGGATATGTTAATCTCATTAACCGATGACACCTGAAACAAAGAAAATGAAACACTCAATGATTGGTTCAAAATAAAAACACAACTTTAGTAAAATGATGCTCTTTATTGGGGGTTTATATAAATTGTATTGTAAATTAAACCAAATGTTACACTCGCCAGTAACAAAGAGACAAAAAAAGCAAATGGTACCAGAAATAAGGACCTTTTTAGCACAGAAGCCATACTAGAGAGTACTTTAGATGAAGGAAATACTCAGAAGGTGCATGTGTGTAATCATGTCACATTAGCATATCATACCCAACAAGCAAGACTTACAACAAAGTTAAGGCTCTTATTTTCTAGATAGACCTGTAAAGAGAACATTTAAATAAAGTGATTGAAATATAATTATTTTTCACATTTTGTCAGCTTATCATACCTCTGGACTGTTAATGTTTGACGGGTTTAAAAAACAAAACAAATAAATTAAAGACCCATGAGTGACAGTGTCCCTTAACCTTTTGTTCATATTTGGATCACAGTTTATGTCTGCAAACAAGAATTTGATACTTAACATAATATGACTTTTATAAATATCCTCACTTGCAGCGTTGATAATTGATAAACTGATATCAAGAGTGGGATCCACACTCAGTAATTAAAATATGTACTAAGTCAAATGAGGAGAAATGCTTTCTGTCTATTCTTTACCTGAGTCCACACATACAGCACCATCTGTATCCACTTTTCCTGCACAAATGCCCTGTTAATCTTGCATGACCCTGTGTAGACTCATCCTGAATTTTCTACAATCCCCAACCTCTTCTTCTTTGTACTTTGTTACCGACTTCTTCCTGAGGCTAGTTCGCATTTTTATCTGTGTGGGACACATTTTTTAAAAATCTGGTGGTGTTAATGTGGCTCTGTATATATGACACCAATGATGAAACAACATCTTACTGAAGGCATTTAAATAGGACGTATGGCACAGTCCCTGAACTCAAAAGAAAGAGAGCAGTAGATCTGATACTATACAGCCTCCAGCAGCACCTCTTCACCCGCTCAAGGTGCCACACAAGCACTTCTGTTAGACTAGAACTCCAAATCGCCTTTATTGTAGGTGTGTGTGTGTGTGTGTGTGTGTGTGTGTGTGTGTGTGTGTGTGTGTGTGTGTGTGTACTGTATGTGTGTGATAGACTGGCAGCCTGTCCAGGGTGTAACGTTCATCTCACCCACTGCATGCTGGGATAGCTTCCAGCCCGGATGATGACAAGCGAACACAGAAAATAGAAGGATTTTTTTGTTTGATATGTACAATCGAAGAACATTGGCTTAGCTTACTGTTAAACTCAATGTAAGTTACTTCAAATAAGTGCACCATCAAATTGTCCCAAGTATTACTATATTAAATGTCAACCATTGTGGTGGGCGGTATCTCTTAAGGTGCTGTGGGTGACTGAGGCTGCTCTGGCTGCTCTGGCTCTGTGTCAGTCTCTGTCTCGGTATCAGCCTCCTGCTCTGTCTCGGGCTCAGCCTCCTGTTGGGGTTGGGGTTGAGGTTGGGGCGGCTGGATGAGTCCCCCGTCCTGGGCTGTGTTGTAGGAGCCACAGCCCGTACACTTCATCCCCAGCACGTGGAAAGGAGCCGTGCAGTGGGTTTGGCAGTCGTTACATATGATCTATAGTGAGGAGAATCAAAGTGTCAGGAGATTACATTTGTATATGACCAATGGGATTTTCTGACAATTGTTATTAAACTGTACTAATTGCATTGAACAAGAGATGTCAATTTAAAATGTTCTTATGACCGATAACTGACGCTCATTAAAAAGGTGGAGTCTGGACAATGCTTGTTGTTTTCAAAATCAGTGAATATCTCCTCACGATCCGCTACCTGTACATACTATGTGTGCGCTGGAGAAAAGAAAATCCAGTGTTAATACACAGCCTAGGCTCTGAAAAAGGGCATGTTGCAAGCTTTGGTGGGCATCCTTTGTTTGCACACCAGTTTACGGAGCCTAGGCTGTGTATTAACACCAGAATTTTTTCTCAGCGCACACGGTAGTGGACTGTGGAGAGATTATTCAATGAATTTGACTAAAGTGATTTTGACAACAAGCTTTCTCCAAAATCGCTGACTCCACCTTTGACCGATAGTAATTATCCGTTAACGGTTAACCATGAACATCCCTACAATGTACGAAATGCAAAAAGATTAAGCAGCTCATCACTGTTATCTTGTGATCTAATTACCATAAATCACAATTCAACCCTACTTTTAAAAACAAGCTTAAATATTACGAGGGCTTTTTATTATATGACCGAGGCCTTACTTTGACAGTAGCACCCTGGTATTCGGTGGGCATGGGTGACTGGGAAATCTCTTTGTCTATCTGATCCCAGTGGTCCTCCATGTCCCAGGCAGAGTGCATACACAGCGGGCAGCGATACGCTCTGTTAAACACAAGGAACAGGAACTCAGTGACTCTGCATGAACTTGAGGGACCGGGTTACAGTGTTCACAGGTGAAATGTACAAAGGAAAAACCAGGTTTCCCCTAACCCATATATACATCCATTAACAAGACAATCAACCAGCAGGAACATTTGACTTAACAATTACCAGGAAAGGGACAATTATCAGACATACCCTGTTCTGATCATGTCATCAAAGCAGGTCCTGCAGAGAATGTGGACAAACACGGTTAGAATGTCATAATAACCAATGATAACTAAATTCAGATACACTTCTATAGTTATGCAATGATAATGTAGGGCTTAGGAACAAAACAAGTCCTATTTTTTTTACAGAAGAAAATAAGGCTTGTTCATGAAAGCTTTTTTCCGCAACAGAACAAAAGTCGGGATTGGTTACAAACAGCAAAATATGCACAATTCACTGTCACAACAGTGGGTGATTTTTAGACCATAACAGGGAGTCATACTTGTGTAAAAGATGGCCGCATGGTAGAACTTGAGCTCCAATTCTGGACGTGTGAATATCCTGTACACACAAGAGAAACTCAGGTCAAATTGTAGTGAAACAAAAGATATCAATTCAAATCCAGCGTCACTTGTCATACTGCTGCACAATACAGTATATGAAATGTTCCCTTACCTCCATACACACTGGGCAGTTCTGCCTGGAAACATTTTCAACGCACTGAAACATACAACAAAAAAATTATATCAGCCGGGACACACATTCTCTCATCAAAGACAATTCATTTAACGTGTCAGAAACAGGAGCATGGGGTATAATCACCTTGTGGTTCCCACGGAGATCCTTGGCTAAACACAGATTACACTTCTCACAGTGGAAATACTTCTCCCTGGGTCCGATCCTGCAGGGGGAACAATACACTGTATGTATATAGTAGAACGTTTTTACTTTACTTGCCAGAATATCCAAAGTTATCATTTAAAAAAAGAACAATTTGTAACAAGAACTTAAGACATATAAATTGTACTTTTGCTCACCTGCATATTCCACAGGGCAGGCAGTGGTACTGCTTCTTATCAATGTCGAACAAGTGGCATATATCACAGTAATACTCCCCAAACTGCACCTGGCACTGCTCGCAAGACTGCTGTGCCTAAAAGAGTATGCCATTGGGTACCGTTCTCCATACACAAATACAACACGAATACTATTACAGAAGCAAGTTCACGTTCAGTCTTTCCTTCACTTACCTGCTGCACTGTCTGACAGCCTGAGCATTGCACCTCTTTGACTTTGAATCGATCCATCTGGTGGTTCTCCTCGGCGTCATGGCAGAGCCGACACACGTACAGTTTACCACAACAAGGTGCCTACAGTACACACAAACATGTGATCATACGAAATGCCAAAGGTTTTTCTTATAGGGGTAGCCTCAATAAAAATGTATTTCTGATTGCTATAAAAAAGTGCCACTTAAGTGTAAATGAAATACGTTTCAATACAGTAATGTAATAAATAAGACAGTTATAAACTAATTGAACTGAAAGCTAAAATAATCTCGTATTCCCAGCCACAAACGAATGTTATAACGATGTAGTTGCTGTTACCGGCTAGCATATGACTGGCCAGCTAGCTGTGAGTTGTTTTTACAAAAGAACTAACACATTTTAGCAAAGTTAAAGTGAGACATTTTCAACGCTAATAACCAACAGGCAAATGTATACAGTCCAATTCAAAAAAGTTAACTCACTTTCAATAAGCAGCTACGCACATAGTGCTCACAACCGGCAGAGTCAGCCATGTTTCCACCAAAACAGGCTTCTTCGACAGGCTTCTTCTTCGAGTGCGATGACGAAGCCGCCCATTTCTTCTTCATTTTTTTCTGAGACCGTAGCCGTAGAAGAAGCGATACTGCCCTCTGGTGGCCTTTTCGGCACATGTGTAATTCCAACCATACCACGTATTCCGCTGAAGCTTTGAGAAGCCCCTGACTGCGGCTCGCAGACGGATTGATATAACTTATTTGTTTGTTATTTTTCTTCTTTTCTTAATAATTGAATACCCTGAAAAGAAAAGAGATGGGTCGATTCCGTTCCCTACCTCTCTTCCTCTGTTATCGTGGCAATTTTGAAATACAATAGTTTCCCATCGAGGTATTTTAATACAGTAACGCAGTAAAATAGGTTTTTCAATGCTTATGCAATATATCTGCCAGTTTTATTATTCCTGGCTAGTATCATTCTTATATCATGGGTTCCCGTGTTATATCACTTGCGCCGCTGGTGTAGTGGTATCATGGAAGATTCCCATTCTTTCGACCCGGGTTCGATTCCCGGGCGGCGCACATGTTTTACTTGGGCAGCAACCGTTGAACCGAAAAAGTCACAATGTGGCACATTTAACTGAGAAAAAGCAATTTATGTAGACATTCTGAAGAAGACCTTTTCATGTCATGTGTGTTATTGATATTCCAAATTCCGAGATTTGCACTCTGGTCATCTGGTCAACAATGAGCACGAATAGATAGACTAAAGTAACATATTGTTCTGGACGGCAAAGTAAAAAAATAGTTTTTTTGCTGTATTTGCAGGTTAATACCATAGATGCTAATGCAGATGTGGAGGCAAATCTAATGTGTGGGTGAAAGAGCGCTTGATTTTGGCTTCATTTCAGCGCGCAGGTTGACGCTGCTGACGCCGCTCCTCCGCCATCTTCAACTTCCTATTGTTTGCATCAGACTGAGGCTGTCTGCGGTGTGTGCGAGTGCAGGATCGGCCACCAATTTATAATAGCATCGTTAGTTATAGCCTTTTTACGTTCGCGGTCGCTCACGTTCAGCACAAACCATTTTTATGTCATTGGATTAAAGACATCTCAGGACGTGACCACTAAACCTTGACGATGGACGACGATCAGCCCAGAACCTTGTGAGTAGCATCGGCCCTGTCTACGTCCTGGAATGGGAAGGCTCCGTGTAGCTACGGCGCGTCCCCGAATGTTTCCACGTTGTTGTTTCAATGAAACGCTATACAACATTCTAAATGGGACACAAATGCTTTTAATTTGCTCTAGCATTTCTGTCGACAGAAGCCACATTTTGAACGTCATAGCACACATAGCATATTCGATATGGACGTGATGTTGCCTTTTAATTTAGTCGTATAAATAGACGGAACCGTAGCTAGCCTGAAAATTAAACTGCGGGGCTGGCTAGTGCTAGCCACCGTTAGCTAAAGATGCAAACGCGGCTAACCAGACACTTCTCCTAAAATGCACGCGTTTTTATTACATTTCTGTTTTATTCACAAAGGGACTTGTGTTTTATATCAACATACTTTAGAACCTCGCGGAAGGGTTCTTAATTCGATAAAGTATCGATAGCTGCCAACACACTTAGCATGAGGCCCTTTTGAACCGGCTAGCGTTATCTTTAGCTAGCTTGAAGACGAGCCACGTCAACGCTTGGAGAGACGGCCCGGGACAGCTCCAGTAACAGGGTAACCCTACTCGAGCTGTCCTCGTTAAATTGTGCCTATCCCCCAGCATTTAGTCCAGTATCATTGTGGTCTTCATTGCATCTATATATACGGCATTGTTGTGGGTTGTAGCTAGCCCGGTTAACTAGCCTTTGTTTGCATGCTACTTCCTGTTTGACAAAGACCCAATCGCCCCATCTCTCTCCTTGTTTTCAGGTATGTGGGGAATCTGTCCAGGGATGTTACCGAGCCCCTCATTCTGCAGGTCTTCACACAGATAGGACCCTGCAAGAGCTGTAAAATGATAGTCGATGTGAGTATTAATGTTTCTGTGAAAAATGTTTTGACTATGCATTCAACAGTGGCCCCAACGATGGTAGTGCTACCTATGAAAGCATTTAGCTCTATTGTGCTTCATATTAATTGTCCCTTCCCACTCTATTGGGTCAGGCTTCACACTCCCAACTACAGTAGTGGTGTCACTTGTCATCTGCACCTTTGCATTGAACTTAATATTAGTTTTGTTTTCCGTTGACAGACAGCTGGAAATGATCCATACTGCTTTGTGGAGTTCTATGACCACAGGCATGCTGCTGCCTCTTTGGCAGCAATGAATGGAAGGAAAATAATGGGTAAGGTAAGTTATCGTGTCTAATGGGTGAGTCTGAACGGGTGGGCTCCGGGTGTGGGAGATTTAAGGTTGTGTTACATGTTTTTCAGTGGACTGCTAGCATTTATATTCCATTAATTAGAAAAATAACAGGGCAAGCTGCTGAAGTATTTGTCCAAATCAAAAGCTTAAACATTTTATAGGGTAAATACTGCCAGACCGTTATCTCAAAATTGTTTCCATTACGGCCTCTTAAACCCAATGGGCTGGACTTATCTGAAGCTAGGTGCAGAGGAACTGTGTCCTCATGTGACCTGACTGTTGCTAGAGAAGAATAAATGAATGACGGTAGTATAATGCCAAGGCTGTACTGTCGATCAAACTTTCAAGAACATGTAAGGCTTACATGTTAGCTATATAGGAATGATAGAAGTAGAATAAGTCTGGGAGGAGCTCTAGAAACCAGTTTAATGAAAACAATTTAAAAAAGAAAAGAAGCAATTTTTAAAAGACCACAAGGCCTTGTACAAAATGAGTTTTGTGACTTAATATCTGCATTTATTTTCACTGGCATATGCTCTCATTTTAAAGTTTCAACACTATTGATGCCCGCAATCATATCATATCCGAAATCCAGGAATTAGTTTGAATCCGATGGTAGGCCAGCTGTACCCTTTATAAAAAAAGGTACAGCTGGCTTTTTAAAGTCAGCCTTCAAATCCTACACCCTTTTATTGGAGATCACCCGGTTTTCAAATTAACTGCTGTAAAGATACCCCACCTGACCTCTTCTTTCTCTGCCCCTCTCCACAGGAGGTCAAAGTCAACTGGGCCACGACGCCAACCAGCCAGAAAAAAGACACAAGTAGTAAGTATATGTGTTCGTCAGTGGGGACTTATAATTCATTAATACGCTGAATTATTCTGACTCATAAGTACAGAAAGGTTAATGATTTGGAAAGATTGGAAATCAGAGGATGATATTTTGATTGCATGTGTGTGTACACATAGTCATTTCATTCACTTTCATTGTCTGGAATGTGGGTTTGCCAAGGTGACACTCCCTTTGTCCTTCCTCTATTAATCTGTGATAAAAATAGCAATTTCAAACATCAGTCAAAATCGTGGAAGGATGTTTTAACGGCTTGAAAAATAATGTATTTAGTAACACGCGTAAAAATGTTTCCCCCCCCTATAGATCACTTTCATGTCTTCGTTGGAGACCTTAGCCCAGAAATAACTACAGACGATGTCAAAGCTGCCTTCGGCCCATTTGGAAGGATATCGTAAGTATCATGCCTAGATCTACTGACAAAGATGATTAAATCAAGGATAGATGGAATAAAATGTATGTAAGGTCCAGGAAATGGGATGTAAATTCAAGCTTGAGAGCTTCTGAAGAAGAATTTTATTATTAATAATTGACCCTTTTAGCCTAATGATGTGCTGCAGGTTTTTAATATGTTACCGTCAATGTGTTTATCCGCAGAGATGCTCGCGTTGTGAAAGATATGGCTACAGGGAAATCTAAAGGCTATGGCTTTGTGTCTTTCTTCAACAAATGGGTAAGTGCGGTGACATGACTCGCCCCATTATTAGTCAAGTGCAACGTCACGTTAATTCTGCAGGTATTTGCAGTTATTAATTTTTATCATAAAACACTCTCCAAAAAAAGTGTTTTGTCCCTTGTGTTACAAACTTTGACGTTACCACACACCTCTTAGATTTAACATTAATTAGACTCGATGGAATAACTAGATTCTTTCTTGGTTCCAGGATGCAGAGAACGCCATTCAGCAGATGGGTGGGCAGTGGTTAGGAGGCAGACAAATTCGAACTAACTGGGCCACAAGAAAGCCCCCCGCCCCCAAGACCACCTATGAAAGTGCGTTGTCAGAAAGTGTGTATATTTCAGCATGTTCGCACATTAAGTTTAATTGGTGTGTTCATATTAACAATGTCTCGGCCTTCTCCTGTCAGGTAACTCCAAGCACCTATCCTTTGATGAAGTAGTGAATCAGTCCAGCCCTAGTAACTGCACTGTGTATTGTGGCGGAGTCAGCACAGGACTGACAGGTAAGCAATACTATTGATACTCACGGTGGAAGTTTTAGGTAAATGCAGCAAAGAGATATAGTGAATAAAACGGAAATAAGTGATGTACTGACGGAAGCCAAAGAGCACTTCTTTAAGACTGCTCTTACTATGACATTTTTATAACTCACCATGCTTTTAATGAGTCCAAAACCAACAATAAATATATTATAGTGACAAGTACTGTATGCAGCCACAGCTTATAACTCCATGCCAAATAACTTGGTTGTCCAAAAACCATTAACACTGGAAAGAGCCTCAGCATTACGACAGATGATATATTTGTCCATTAAAATAGGCACGGTACTGTACTTTATCACTCCCGTTACACTAACATTAACAAAGCAATGTGAAAACAAAAGGGTTTGTTCTGAGGTTTTCCCTATCAGATACTTGATTTTGAATCAGGAGACGAAAATGAGTCACGGGGTTTGTTCAGAATAAACTTCAATGGCAGTGCGAGTATGTCTCTCCTAAGGGTTTTTGAATGACAGCCGAGTTCTGTTGCCTGATGAGTGTCTGTACCAAGCTGTGGCTGCAGACAATGCTGGATAGCAGCATTCATTTATTGGGGATTGTGGTTTCTTTAGGGGAATAGTTCATCATTATGAAAAGATGAGGCAATGTCTGTTATCTATTTATTGTTCATTACAGAATTCAAGCTAGGTTTATTCTGCCTAGAGGTTATTGTAAAGCCCTGAGGTCTTATCAGCACAAAAGTGACAGGCCTCTGAATTTAACTTGAAACCGCCTGGAGCCTCTTACGGGAGAATGTTAGTATGCAAAGTTGTCATTCTGCAAAGGTTTTCTTTCGTGACACCAAACCTCATAACAAATGATGTGTGATGTTCCCTTGTGTTTGACTTTCAGAGCAACTGATGAGACAGACTTTCTCTGCCTTCGGACAAATCATGGAAATCAGAGTTTTCCCAGACAAAGGCTATTCATTTGTGAGGTGTGTGGAAGTTTCATATTCCCCTTCCCTTTTTTCTTTTATTTTCCTGTAGGCAAATGTCATCGTACGATGCACTAGCTCTTCATCCTCAGCAATCCTGTATAATCAAGTACTGACACGTTTCGTGAGAATGTAGGAAAGAACCTGCAGTAGGGATGGGCATGTGAAGAAATGTCATTGATCCATCATTGGGAAAATTATCAATCAATTAATGATTATTATTATTTATTTATTTTTATTACAAATTAGCTACGGCAGAAAATACTAAATTCAGCCTGTTTAACTCAATGTTTAAAACAAACAATATACATAGTTATAAGAGATAATCCCAGACGCGATGTCCATTATCAGATATGAATGGATGGCGTGAACCGTCCGACGCACAGCAAAGTCCTTTCTTTCCTGTTAATGGACAGCTCGAAGGGCATTACCCCACTTATACTTTGGTCACTTACTAAAGAAAATTATAATTAGACCACTCAGAGCCGGCCCAAGCCTTTATGGGGCCCTAAGCGAAATATGATTGGGGCCCCTTCTCCAATGTTAGTGCTGCTGTTAAATATCATTCACACACCCAGTGTTTTCCGCTATTGCATCCACTGTGCAGCTGTGCAAAAATATTAGACAGCCGAGATTCAAACCCTCCTAGGAGGGTCCGGGGGTATGCCCCCCAGAGATTTTTTTTAACCTTTTTAAACTGAAATACATGAATCTGGTGCACTTTGTGAGGAAAATTAAGAGACTAAATCTGAGAAATTGTGTGAACAAATAATTTGGAGACACTGGGTCAGATGAATTAGAAGCTATTGAAGAAGGACACATGGATTTTCCATAAAAATATTAATATAAAATATTATGGAGGGTCCTCTGGGTTGGGCTTGGAGCTCTTTTTATTTTACGGGACATATTTCTCTAATATAATGAATGCATTTAAATGCAGTGAGAGGAACGAAGCAGAAGAACTCTGTTGTCCAGCTACTGTATCTTTTTTCCACAGATCTGAAATAGGCTATTGACTATACACAGTGCATGGGCAACTGAGGGCAGCCCCATTTCCAATTGTTTTTAAATAAACTCAATACAGACTGTGCATGGATGTTAACGTGACATGATCAGATAATTTTGGATTACCTCCCAGATGAACTGATTACATTTTTAGGCTATTAATGATCTAGACCAAAACATTTTATTCCTTTTTTTGTATGATAACTTACATTTGCTTAATATGATGTTGATATCAAACACACAAACTAAAACACATTCTTATTTCTTTGGAGGGGGCCCCCCTGGCGGTCTGGGGCCCTAAGCGACCGCTTAGTTCGCTTATGCCTTGGGCCGGCTCTGAGACCACTCATTTATATTTCCATGCGTTCCAGCAACAATCCCATAAGGTTCTTATGTAATGAAAACATAGTTCAGTAGAAACCAAGGATACAGCTTAGCAATGGGAGATGAACTTGTCCGCTCAGCTGACTGAAGGGTTCGGCTCAGCTGTTAGCCACAGAGCTAATGTAATGCTAGAAAGATTCAAAGTCATCAACTTCCACTGCAAACTCTGCCTTGACTTCATCATGTTTAAGTTTGATCTCACGGCAGCTAGTAGGCTATTGCGTTTTTCCATTGCTTCAGTGGTCCTTAGTGTCGCTCGCTCTCTTGTTTTTGTCCAGGTTTAACTCCCACGAGTCAGCAGCCCATGCCATTGTGTCAGTGAATGGCACCTCAATAGAGGGACACATGGTCAAATGCTACTGGGGCAAAGAGACCCCGGACATGATGAGCCCAATGCAGCAGATGCCTATGCCACAGGTAAGGACACCAAATAATGTAGACAGAGAACAGCCACTAGTTGTTGTCTTCTTAGATGAGAGAAGGGCAACATAAGCATCATGAGGCTGTATACCATTGAACCCCTAACCCAGATACTAAACATCACATATCAAAGGAATTTAACAATCATTTTGCTCATGTTAAAGTGGGTGCATGTGCATAAAACGGGATGGTTATTCAAGGTAATTTCAGTGGGACACCAATCAGACAGAAAATGGTAATATGTATTTTGAACATAACAATCCTTTTCATGATGGTTTTGAAGCTGTACTCTTACTAGCAATACTCGTGAAAAAAAAAATTATTTGATCACGTGGTGACCTCATTTTTGCCGAGTCAGTTATCCATGTAGAAGTTGTGCAAGTTCCCAACAAGAAAAGAAAGTTAAAACATTTAGTAGATCTTTTATTTAGCATTCATGTTTTCCGGGAGTTTTGAAAACAGACTTCTTGTATTTATGTAGTTGTTCCTCTCTTGGCCATAATGTTCTGTTGTAAAGTAAATTTGCATATACAGTCAACAGCAGCACTAATGAAATACTTTTTGAATTTCAAATAACTTCATCATTCAGGGATAGTTTTTTTTTAACGGCTGTGACGAGCCACACTCATCCCAAACACTTGTTGTACTGTACCTTTACAGCAGAACAAGATCAACTTCCCTGCAGCCGCCCAGCCCTACGGCCAGTGGGGCCAGTGGTACGGCAACGGGCCCCAGATCAGCCAGTACGTCCCCAATGGGTGGCAGGTCCCCACCTATGGCGTCTACGGCCAGGCCTGGAACCAGCAGGGCTTTAAGTAAGTAGCACGGTGTGCACAGGGCTTCCCTTCACCGCCTCCTTCTGTTCAGCACCACCAGAGTCCAAGTCCGGGGCAGCGAAAGCCACTGTGGGCCCAGGAGGGAACCATGACACCCCACATCCCCAACACACACCCTCCCCTCGCCAGTCACAAGCCTTGCTCATCTTGAGGAGATTGAGAAATAAACACACACACACACACACACCCATACACACATCCATACAGAACCATCTGAACTTTAATTTTGTTGTGAATCATGTTTCAATGTCTCATTACTGTGCACAGCACATCCTAATAACTTAAGGTTTTGTTTCAAAATGTTCTTGTCTCTTGAATTGTAGCCTACACTAGCCCAAAACTGTAGTCTGTTCCAAAAAGGATTGTAAGAAAACTTACTTACTAGCTAAAAGCTTATTTTAAAAAATAAATTCAAAAGTAATTCTTGACTAAATTGACTGAACAAGAACGATGCTAAAAGCTCAGAACAATATTTTTCTCGTACTTTTCCAAACCTGGGGGATAGTTTGTTGATGAAGAATTCATTTTCCTCTTTGTAAGATAGCCTGCTGTTTGTAAGGACTGTGTTCTTTAAGGCTGTTCAGTTGTTT
The DNA here is from genome assembly GCA_026929865.2 of Hyperoplus lanceolatus. NCBI lineage: Eukaryota > Metazoa > Chordata > Actinopteri > Uranoscopiformes > Ammodytidae > Hyperoplus > Hyperoplus lanceolatus. The sequence continues at coordinate 6,849,373 of CM049397.1, forward strand.
TGTACGTCTTCATTCATGTCACAGCTTTTTACATTCTTTTCCTTTTGGTTTCATTGATCTATTTTTACATATACCTGAGCAATTGATGTGTATATGAATGTCAGCAAGACATGTTAAATATCATTTTGTAGGTTGTTATAAAATTGTTTTTATTTAGACAGCCTATGTGCAATGTCGTTTTGTGCACCCAAGCAAAATAAAGGAGAGGCCATATGTTGTTCACAGTCTAAATTCTTGGTGAGCAGCTGCGTGAATAGGCTCTGTACAAAGGTGTGAGGTGCTGAAAGCAGCGCTAGTTTTTGATTATCAACTGTACAGTAAATGCACAATTCCTAAGAACAAGGCTAGGCCTCTGTTGACTTGAAATTTGAAGATACAATTATTCTGTATAAGCTCTCATCTCCACACTGAACTTAAGGTGTATTACATGAATGATACAAGGCTCAAAATACATCATGTGAATTAGTTGAGAATTTACTTATTCTTTGTTCTACTTTCTGGCCAAATGTAGAAGAGAATATGCAAGACGAATGGAGATATTCTCCATTCTTGTACAGTGTGGCTTATGTGTGTAGGGCAGTTACAGCTGTTTCTGGGAGGGGGATAGAAAATAATATTTAGCTTGCTGCGCTTAGCCTGTGTCCTCTGTCTGCTTGTCCACCCATATTTAATCAAATGACACTTGCCTTTGGCGCCTCCAAAGAGCCCTCAACTTTCTAATTTTTTCTCAATTTTTTGCCTAGCTTGATTTTTGCTCAGCCTGCCTCACCCTCACAACCTCTGATAACTCTGTTTGCCTTCTTGTTCTCATTCTAGCCTGTCCAGATTCTAGTAGCTCTAATATAAACCGCCCCTTTTGCTCCCTTTCGCCTTGTCTCTTCTAACCTGCTGGCCTTTTGTCTTTCTCTCTCTCCCTCTCCCTCTCTGTCTCCCTCTCTCTTTACCTTGTTTTTTTGCAGTCACTTACCGGCCAGTGCTGGGTGGACTGGCATGAGCGCCATCAGTAACGGTGGGGTTATGGAGCCTACACAGGGATTGAATGGGAGTATGCTAGCCAACCAGCCCGGTATGGGAGCCGCAGGATACCCCACACACTGATAAGTGGGCAGGGTGGGAGATATTGTCAACCATCAGCCTCTTATTGGCTGTTCGGTGCCCCGTGGGGCTGTGTAACACCGCCTCCATTTGTGGCAGGACTAAGACTTTTACTGGGATGTGGAACCTAATTGGAAGGTTGACGTCTAGGACATGTACATGGGATTTCATGGGGGGAGGGTTGAGGTAACGGGAGCCAGGGAGGAGCGATTTGACCAACACAGGTATTTACACCCTTTGTGGTAGGCAAGACTGGACATGAACCAGGGCTCTTACCATTTTTAAGTTAACTGTAAATGAGTATAAAACTGTAAAGGAGAAACTTTTGGATTTTTTTTCTTCTGATTTTACAAATTGCTTCCATTTTCACTTTCCTCTCACACAGCCACTGAGAGGTTTGTCTTTACTTTTTTTAAGAAACTGTTAAAAGTCTGAGTTGTGCTAAGTTATGAACCTTAGTTATTATCTGAGGAATGGAAATCTGTTTAATTTGTTCTCATTTTCTCTTGGATTAAACTCAATTGCAGGGATTGTTGCCACTGCTGTTTCTCTGTAAGGGCAGATACATATTGCACAGTTTTCTCCTCTCTTGTACTTGGACAAAATTTTACTACCAAGAGTGTTTTTTCTTTTTGCATTCCATTTCTCCTGCATATCTTTCGGACAGCCTCAAATCTTTTTTCGCCACGTGTAAATAACCATTCATTCATTTGAAACAATGTAAGTAAAAATGCTACTGTTAACTGTGGGTGCTTGCTTCCTTTTTTGTTTTGATAACTCGACAGTTAACTCCAACATTGTAGGTAGCAGAGTGGCACTATCTAAAGTGACACTGGTACAGTGCTACAAACGATTCTTCCATGCAGGGATAAGGCAGCATTGCCATGCAGTGCTGCTTAAGATTTAACACACTTCAAATGTAAAAGGGTGAACATGTTTGACACTTCTGATGGTTTTTAAATATTGATTGAAACGCCAGTATTTTATATCAAAAAATCTGAGTGGATTCAACCTTTACACTTGCTCTTTTTGCCAGAGAAAATGGGGAGGCCTACATTGTAACTGTTGCCTTATAGAGCTGGTTTCTTTTACCTGACAAGATACTCTTTTTAATTAGGCAGTGCCTACAGACATTTTCAGACCCTTTTGTTTAGAAAGGTGTTAGCCCTGATAAACCGATGAATCTGCTACTGTAATCAATGTTTTCTTGCTTTGTCAAATTAAAATGCTAATGCACATAAACCACACTATTGTTTGTTTTCCTTTTTCTTATGGGCAAGATTGTCTGGGAGACTTTGATGGAGCCTTCTTCCACAAACTGATTTTTTTTTTAAGCTCAATGATGATTTCCTCTTCAAAAGATTTTGTGTTGTGTTTTTTTTCCATGAAGTTCATGACTTAATAAGGTGTATATGTATTGAGGCTACCATGTTTATTACTCCAAACTATAAGCACAAGACTGTAGAAGACCACACTTTCCTGCACGTGTGGCCTTCTTACTCAAAATTGATATGTACTTCAACATTGGTTTCTTTATGGGTTGTAGAAAAGTAGATGAATTGTATTTGTGTTATTGGGCTGGTTAACAGTCCATTGAAGTAAACATCTCTAAGAAAAACCTGAATTTGTCCCTATTAATTACACACCAACACGTGTTAAGATAGACACTCAGTAACAGCATGCTATGGCCTTCTTGAGTCATATTGTACCCATATTGCACTCTGTTTAACCAGCGCTTAACACTTACTTCTTGCACAAAGAAATCGACCATCGAAATCTCAATGAAATTTTGTATCCTTATAAAGTTATAAAAACTGATATTTAAGTTTTTTTTTAACCCTGCGTATATTAGACACCTGATCTGTCTTTTAACAGTGAGGTCTTTTCAAAGCACTAGTTTGCCCTGTAAGAACCACATGCATTGTGCAAGCGTGCAGACTGCCTGAACAAACTTAGTGTGACTTATACTGTCAAACAACACCTGCTTATATCATTGTCTTTTTGAGATTTAAAAATCTTCCTGTGATCCAGGCAGGACTTCTCTGCGATTGTGGACTTGTGCACTAGATGGCGCCCTCACTCCATTTTTTTCCTGCATGGTGCTGTATAGCAGGTGGCTGGCTTTGCTTTTATTTATCACAGTCACTCGGACCGTCAGCTTTGTAAATCACTGTCACTGAGGTGTGCTTGTGAACAGACAGTGCCGCTGTCCATGTGTGTGCTTGAAAAGTCACATTATGAAACAAGTATTGCCAGTGTCTTTAAGTTGGTTTAAAATGCAGTGGTAGACAGTAGCAGAGTAAGTTTACTTGAGTAATGAACCCAAGTAAATTTTGACTATCTGTCCTTCACTTGAGTATCTGCTTTTACGGGAAATGTATGACTTTTACTCTACCTCAAAGACACCAATCGTACTTTTAACTCCACTACATTTTTAGGAATCATAGATACAGTAGATAGATAGATGGGTATAGATAGATGGATCAGTGAGTGTCCTGTGAGGCAGAGTTATTGGGTCTGGGACAGCCACGCAGTGTATCTGGCTGGAATAACAGGCAGCCCGAGCTGACAGGCTGATAAATGCTTTGTCTCTTCTCAGCTGCTCAGCCAGGACCCGACTGGGCTTTAATGGACGGAGAGTCTGTTAGAGATGGAGAGAGAGAGAGAGATGTCAGCGGATGAGTTAGTGAGCAGATTACAGCTGAAATCAATCAAAGCGACCATGCGCTCCCTCTCTCTCTGTCCTCCAGTCCTTCCTTTCTCTCATCTTTTTTTTCTATTTTGAGGCACCTTGGATCCTGCACCATTTCTTCGAAATAATTTCCTCTGTGGGGCAGAGGGAATATACTGTAGGCTCAAATGGACATTTAGGAGAAGTTCCGACATTGTGGGTGCTTTCTTACAAATGACACCTTCTTTCATGACTCTTAATGTGATACTGCATCATGCCCCAATGCTTTGAGTAGATGAAACCATAATGTAAAAAGTAATTGGACCTCTTTTGGTTGAAAAGTGAACAAGAAAGGTTTATGTGTTCCTTTCCTTTCCTGTCCTAGTTTATCTAGACAAGTTCTCTGTAGTACACGGAACACATTATATGTATAGGCCTATACATTGTTGCAAAAAGTAAATGCGCATTAGGTTTGTTTTCGTGTTTGTTTGAATTAGGGCTGTCAAGCGATTAAAAAAATTAATCTAATTAATTACAGGCTCTGTGATTAATTAATCTAAATTAATCGCATACTTTTATGACACTTTTATACCTGTTTATAAACAGCTGTATAGCCTGCTAGTCTCTCTCTCTCTCTCTCTCGCTCTCTCACTCTCTCTCTCTCCATCTCTCGTAACTTCTGTTTCCACAACAGACAGCGCTGCACTGCCACAGATGCTTATGCCGATTCATTCACCATCGTCGTACTCATGGGCAAAAATATTGAGAGACACACACACACGCGCACACGCACACACACACACACACACACACACACACACACACACACACACACACACACACGTTTACGCGGACGACGAGACAGCTAGCAAACAAAATTGAGACACGGGGGAGAAAGATTGAGAGATACTGTTTTGAACCTAGCCTACATTGTTGCACCCACTCAATCAATAATGCACAGACACTGGCTGCGGAAAATAAAGTAAGATGTCTTCCTACCTTCATGCTTATTAAACCGTCTATAGAGCCCTCGGCGCCCTGTTTCTCTCTTTACTTTTCTCCCTTTCACCCGCGCGGGCTGTGTCTGCTTCAGGTGCAGCTCGGTGCAGCTACGCACCACTTTTGCACCGGGTCAAAGGGCATTATAGAAGTGCGATTAATCTGCGTTAATTTTTTTAATCGCGTTAATTTTTCTGTGTTTAATTAATCGAAATTAACGCGTTAATTTGACAGTCCTAGTTTGAATACTTCATTCTTCATCGTGACAACACGATGGCAGAAAATTTGAACCGATTTGAACATGTGATTTCTCGACCGGCTGCCCTATGTTTAGCGCTCTGCACAGCCACCCCAGACGGTCAGCAGGGAGTACGTCTAAATGCATGTACGTAATTATTTGATACGCTAGTATGGTTAAACATGACTATAAATCATTATAACAACGTTTATAGGTCATAAAAGTCGAAAAGTATAATAGGTCCTCTTTAAGAAACCAAATCATTTACATCATGAGTTGCACATCCCCTACTTCCCCGGTCACTCATGGTGTCCCTCAGGGCTCCGTACTTGGTCCCCTACTTTTCATTCTCTAAATCCTCCTAATCAGTCAAATCCTCCGCCGACACTTCACTGCCACACGTACAACACTCTGCCGTACCCTTCCACCAAGTCCATCTCTGCAGCCACTCATTTCACCCTCACCACCTGCCTCAGTGACGTCAAACCTTGGCTGTAACATAACTGCAAGAAAGGCCTACTCCTAGCCTAGGGCCTATCCATGCAGGCACAGATTGTAAATGTAGAGTGAGAATCATAGACATGAGTTATTTGAAGTTATAGTGACTGCTGTGGTACAACTGAATAGAGGACTAATCAATCACCTTTGTTAATAAACAGACCTTTGAAAGAGTTAAGGCGGGCCCCTATGCAGCTGCATTGCCTATATATCCATTCCTATAATTGTGAGTCGAGCCGCAGGTTCACGTGCCTTTGTATTTCACATGGCTTACTGAGAACTCTTCAAAGTGTGCTGAGGCAGAAATACATAAGCTGGGGATAACAGTGAGGGCTTGAGGGACATGCGGTGCCCTGTGAATTGTTTTGAGTGAACAGCGACTGTGTGTGTGTGTGTTTGTCTGTGTTTCCCTGCAAGTGACAGCTTGCGGCAGTGGCTGACAGCAAATAAACATGTTCCAGTAATTAACCTTGACAGGCCCAATGTGGTGGCAACAGCAGAAACCGGCTAATGACACAATTAATCCATAATTAAGGCGTTCTGTCACACCACATTCACACACACACACATATACTCAGTCACTGAACACTGTGTGTGTTGGAGGGAACTACAGTAAGCACTATAACCGCATTAAAGTCACACTGGATGATACTTTCTTTCAAAAGACCCATCGACATTTTTTCTCATGGTGCTGAATATAAGTGTTCCCTTTGCCGCTTTGTATCTGCATGATACGTATGTGTCATGGAGCAAAGGCAATTAAAAGCCCAGTCATTAACTACTGTACATCATAAATATGTGCTAATTATGATTGACAGCGGACCAGTACGGACACATTTGTCTTTGCAATCGATATGGCGGTGTTTACTGAAGGTGATGAACTCCTAAAATGTGTGCGGTCAAATAATGACCTTTTTTTTACACAGATTTAATTAAATATGTCTGCCATGTTTGTTTTATTAATTGCATGCTGGATTGGCACCAGCACTGACACAGCAGCTAGGCAGGAGAGCATGGGACAGGTACACACCCTGTCTGTCTGTGGCAAGAAAAAGCCCTAGAACAACTTGTTACATCATCTCACTGACTCCTGTTTAGGTTGTATGGCTCATAAATATGTGGATTTGCTTAGTATTAGTGTAAGAAAATGGGGACAGTTTATCCAGGGCAGCCGTGTTTGTTGTGCTGTTTATGACTAGTTACAGCAAGTACTGTATGTGTGCAAGCTAAACTGAAGCAGGTGAGAGGAAGATGCTGATTTTTTCTAAAGGTAATCTTAAATTCTTTGGTCTCTCTGGCCCCACTGTGTACAGTTTGAAGTCCCAAGACTGGATTCCATCTGGATACGGTGCTGGCACCTCATTTATTACAGCAAAGTAATCTACATCTTTCCCTTTTATAGCACGTCGGCAAATCTTAATTTCACAGTATTTCCACATGGCGAGGTGTGAACAGTGACCATGTCTCAGCCAGTTGCTCCATAGTCATTATGAGGATAGAATGCGCAAATGGAAAAATATATTCAGAAGCTAGATCTGAAAGGAAAAAACACATTATATCAGCATTCATGTTTAATGTGCACTCTTAACTCTAAACTGATTGGTGACAGTTGGTTACAGTCTATATGTGTTGCTTTGCTCCATCGTGGTCCTTCTGTTTCTACTGGCGGCATCAAACGTTTTTTTTTGTGTTGATTTTAAAAACAGCGACTGACTGTGCCTTGGTTAAGTTTTTGCTGGATTTATGTCCCTGTTTAATTTCCTAGCCCTTTTTTAGCACACCACAAGGACATTTTATAAGTGTTATACAATACATCCAGTATAAATATTCAACATCTCCAGTAAGCGCCTCTAGCTTTAAATAAACTCATGCATGGCACAAAAAATAAAATACATGAGTATGTATGCAGTAACACCACATAGCTGTAGTTATTTTCAGTTGCCCACTTGTCAGATGTGATTTGATGAAGGATGTTGACAGTGCCAAACCAAATCCTCTTTTCCGTAAATAGGCCTGGCTCACACTGATTTCTGAGGTTTGACTGATAATAGTTTTGGCCATTTTAAGGCCAACTTGCTATTTCAGAAGCCAATTACTGATATTTGGCCATGTTATTCAGATCTTTGACTATTAGCATGGAAAAAATGACAACATCAATACCTCCCAGGGACATTCATGGAACTTATATGTCCTTACATGCACTAGTTGGAACCAGGGCCGCCCATAAGGGGTAGAAAGTGTGAAGGCTTTCTAGGGCCCAGCCACTTGGGGGGCCCATGGTCTTTGGAAGCCAAGAACCTAACTAAGCTAAACTTTATTTTTAGATTTTTAGATATTTATGTCAATATCTATTCAAAGTTGGGTGTTTACACAGAGCCGCAGTTCCGCTTACGGCCATTTAAAAACCAGTAGAAAAGCATAAATGTTAAAACAAATCTGATTGAGCCCCGCGGAGTGTAACTGTTTCAAACATAATCCATCCTATAAACCCTTTGTGTGCCAAATGGTGACAAGATTGGGTTTTGATATTAAACAGTTTTGGCTGGATTATATTTCCTGAGTCGTTCCTGCTCACGGAAAACACATGTAGGCCTACCTGCTACTTGTGTCTGGGTGTCGTTGTGAAAAGTATTTGGACCCCATGAAAAAACAGCTTGGGTACCTTTTGTAGTTCTTCTACATTTAGTTACTCTGTAATTTTCCTGAGTCTACAAACAGGTTTAAATTCTCTCTCCCCATAACGTAAATTTTTGTGAAAAATTATTTCCCTTTTGGGACTATACCTTCTAAAGGCTTTGACATAAGTATTCAGGTTGACACGACCAGCCAGGTCTGACCAGTTTTTCAGAAACCTGGCCAATTGACCAACTTGCCGGGTTGTACCACAATGAAGCTGACGAGCAGCATCATCCTGTTTTCATTATTGCCGTAACCACCAAGGTCTTGCTTTCTGTATTGTTTCTAAAAATAAAAAAATAAAAATAGACCTAAAAAAGTTCTTAGTGCAAAGAAAGACACAAGGCACAAAGAAGTTGGAAATAATTGAAGGAACAGACTTTTTTGTAATGATTTCAGTGCTTTTGCAGTGATGAGAGCAGAATGAACTAAGCCTAAATGTTGCAACCAAACATAGGCCAACTTTATAGTTTTGAGGGTAGGTTGGTTTGGTTATTCATGTAGAGAACTGCCTTTTTTCATTTGTGTGTGAATAATTTGTTGTTGATGTTGTCCCTGCAAGTCCCTGGTTGATAAGATAGTTAGTCTCTCTACAAATACATGTATGTGTTTATTGAGGGATGAGCGCAGTCACACACATTGATAGGAGTAAAGCATGGGTAAGGGGGGCCCATTGACTGAAGGTTTTCAGGGGCCCAGATATTTGTGTGGGCAGGCCTGGTTGGAACGCTCACAATTGAAAGATATTCAAAAGGGAATGGTCAAGGGCAGGCTCTATTAATGCTGGATCCTACATTGCCCATAATGCAACTCCCTTGCATCTTTCATTTGGAACTCCTAGCCTGGTAAATGCCCATATCTTTAAACCTTCACGCCCCTTTTTTGAAATGCAGGCTTCTTCTTCAAAAAGTTGAAGTCTCTAATCCGAGACCCTGAGTATGTCATCATTGTGACATCATGACGGTTGTTTTATAAGATGTAAACAATCCTTTAGAGCTGCAGAGCACATTTTAAAACAGTTTTCAATATGATCAGTACCACAAAATTCTCTGTATTTCTCATTATGGCAAAATTTACAAACAGGTGTCGTCCCCCCGACACTGCCATAGGGGCTCAGAAAAAGAGGCGCTTAAGAATGTTTTCAGTTGTTGATTCTGCTAACTGAAAACCTAGACATACAGCAGAAGGTATGAAATCCATGCACGATAACCGAAGGCTTACCTCGTGTAGATGCGCCAACATTGTTATTGTTACTACTCGTGATTTCTCATGGGGGCGACAGAAGTTATGCACTTTAGCTTTAAGGTAAAACAAACAGTTGTGTTCAAGCACATTCGGATGAATATTGGATATTGATATCAACTATGCAATGCATACATCTCAGAAGGTGACATCTGAAAAACCTGAACTATTCAAAGTGTTTGCATGGCGATGTACCCCTGAAGAGAAGTATTTAGAGAACTGACCCTTTGATGAAGTGAAACTGGGCCAGCAGCCTTTCAAAGCACAGTGAGGCAGGTGTCTCATTGCAGCTCTGCCAGGTTCCGTTGCGTAAGAAGAGAAGGAACATTTATTATATCAGACTGGCTGATATCCTGTTCTCCTGAAAATGCCAACACTGGCCCCGACATTTGAGCTCACCACTCTATCAGCCCAGTTTCTTCTGACGCGACAGAAACTTGACTGTGCCAAGACTTGTACGGAGCCCTGCCGCCCTTGTTTATAACCATGACAGCTTTATTGTGTACTTTGTATAAAAGCCTCAGCGGCAGGTCGGATTCCTGGCATGTGTAAATAGACTCGCAGGTGATTCTGTGGCTGTCGGAGTGTTCCCTATTCACAGTCCTGACAGATATATAGGCAGCACGTCAAACACAGCCTGAATAATCCAGCAGGCAAATAAAGATGAAAGTGTGCTCTCAGGTGCACTGCAACTGCACAATGCGTCCAAGGCAAACACTCAACATGCACCAACGCTCCTGTGCACCCGTTGGCAGAAGAACACCACGCCATGTACGGGTCAAGAAAGTGTTGTTTTTAAAGCTATAGTGTGTCACTTTTTCATGTATTAATGTATTACATTCAAGCCATTGGCAAAGGAGTTTACACAAAGTTGATCAGCTCCACAGAACTATCTTTTTATTTCTCATTATGGCAGAGTTTACAAAGTGGTGATGCCCCCCCCCCCCCCGACACTGGCGAAGGACCTCAGAAAAATCACTGCGGTCAAGCCAGCCAACCCATCGAAAACGACAGTCAAGCCAGCCGACCCAAGTTTTTGCTGTACCTGTTTGTACTAGCCATTACGTTATAACGCCACAGAACTAGTTTCAAAATAAAAGCATAGTTTCAAAATAAATGCATTTGTCTGGTACATAACAGAAGACAGTAAATACAAGCAAATACTATCAAAGGAAATGTACGGACGTTGTGATATGTACTTTCAAAATAAAAGCCCAACTAATTGACAAATGTAAGCTTATGTCCATTTTTTTTAATGGATATTTAAAAGGAAACGCCTTGTTATCGCAGACTAATTCCAAATCAGGTTTATAGTACACAACCCCAAAGTGTGTGACCCAGTAAGTTTCAAGACCTTTTCATGTCTTTCAAAATAAAAGCCCAATGGATATTGAAAATTTGAGAGAAATTAGATATGATTTTGGATTCAATTTAAAAGGAAACGCCCTGTTATTCCAGAGTCATTCCACTCCAAGGTCATAGTTCACGACCCCATGAGGTCACACAAGAAGTTTTAGGATATTCTGATGTGTAGTTTCAAAATAAAAGCCCACCGGATATTGAAAATATGCGACAAATTAGATATGATTTTGGATTCAATTTAAAAGAAAATGCCCTGTTATTCCAGGCTCATTCCACTCCAGGGTCATAGTTCACGACCCCATGAGGTCACACAAGAAGTTTTAGGATATTCTGATGTGTAGTTTCAAAATAAAACCCCACCGGATATTGAAAATATGCGACAAATTAGATATGATTTTGGATTCAATTTAAAAGAAAATGCCCTGCTATTCCAGAGTCATTCCACTCCAGGGTCATAGTTCACAACCCCATGAGGTCACACAAGAAGTTTTAGGATATTCTGATGTGTAGTTTCAAAATAAAAGCCCACTGGATATTGGAAATATGCGACAAATTAGATATGATTTTGGATTCAATTTAAAAGGAAACGCCCTGTTATTGTGAAATGGTGTGGTATACTGGCCTGACCTGAAATAGGCCTACTTTTTCCAATCAGCCTATTCAGAATATTCCATGTTCCTTTTATATCAGTTTTCTTTTTTTCGAAAAGGCTACCAAAATAATCTTTTTTCGCTTGTCTCATTATTGTTGTTAATTTATTTTAATACAACTTATACTTAATTTTTGCTTCTTTTGACCTACATTTTATAAAATCTCTATAAAGTTTATTCTTCTTTTTGCATGCATTCTGTAGTCCCCTTGTGATCCAAGGGTTTTTGCCAAAGCGGTCCTTATACTTACACTGCACATATGGACAATGCCTTTCATATAAGGTGAGATATTTATCTAGAAAAGCCTCATATGCAGTGTTTACTTCCCTGACATAAACCTCTTTCCAATCTTGCTCACTCAAGTCATTTCTAAATTCACAAATTGCTTCATCGGTCCTTTTTCATGTTTAGTTTTTTTACATGTTTAGTCCTACAGCCTACGTCTTTATCAGTGGCTATTTGACAATCCAAAACAGAAAAGACAGGTAAATGATCACTTATGTCATTGATCAACAAGCCACTCTTGGTTTTACTCTCTAAAATATTTGTAAAGATATGGTCGATCAATGTCGAACATATTGATGTTATCCGAGTTGGCTTGGTGATCAATGGGTACAACCCTCTACTGTATAGCATCTCCAAATAGTCACTAGCTGGTACTTGTCTATGCAGACTCAACAAATCAATGTTTATGTCCCCACACAAAATATACATACATTTTCGTTAAGCTGACAGAACACTTTTTCTAGATGTTCATTAAATGTTTCTATTTTTGACCCAGGTGTTCTGTAAATACATGTAACAACAACATTCCTATTGTTTTCCATATCAATCTCCACTGTAACACATTCAAATAAATCATTAATGGCTGTTGTCATACATTCTACAATTCTGCATTTCAAATCGATGGTCACAAATAAGGCAACACCGCCTCCCCTCTTATCTCTTCTACTGCAATGATGCAGTTCTCCATACAGAAATCTACACCTCGATCTTCATCAAGCCATGTTTCTGACAGCGCTATTACTGAAAATGTATGTGTAAAAGACCTTATGTATTCCTGGATCTTGGCAAAATTTGCATACAAGCTCCTACAATTAAAATGTATGACTGAAAAATTGTTATCCAGGTTAACTGTGTCATTAAAGTTTTCTTCTGTATAGTAATCACACATGGAATCAATTGAGTTGAAACAGTTGTTTTCTGGATCAATATTGCATTCAAAATCATATAACTTGTAGTCTGTGTATTCAGATCTTACAGTTCTTTTCGATTGCTAACCCACAGTGGGCACAACTGTAGCTCAACGTGCAAAACTCTAACTACAGTCTGCACTACCAACAGTCACTGGAGCTGAACAGTTCACTTCACCTGCAAAACAGGCTCAGTGCAGCAAACACTATGAATTGTCCTCACTGAGATAACACACACTGTCACTCAGAATATGCTCAGAGTACAACACTAGCATCAAACCCCAATACATAAATTACAAACTTTAATCTTTACAGTTTGAATAATTTGAGCTATTTCACACAAATTACGTAATAGTTTCTTTAATGATAGGGTGAAATTATTTCACATGAAATTGTTTATTTTATAACATACCAGTTTTTTTAGGAAAACAAAAAGAAATGAAAATCAGAAGTTTGCTTCAATTGATATAAATTTTGCATATTTTATTGTAAACATTTCCAAATGTAGTATTTATCTGTGTAAATATTCTATAATTCTAATACAGAAATCTATCCTGTAATGTTGTCATTTACAGGATGCAACTCTAAGCTGTTTGTTTGCTGGAAAATTCGTATTACAGATGCAACTTTAGATTTTTGCAGATTGGGTTGCACTCTCAATCCTGCCTCTCTCAATGAGAGACCATGATAGCCCTTACTGTACTTCATCAGACATTACAGCTCTGTCTTCCTCCACACATACACACTCTCACTGCCACTCTTCTCCCTCCAACAACCTGTCTTCATTGGTCCATTTACAAAAAAATATATATTTTTGAGTTTTCCCTTTATACTGTATATGTTCACTAACAAGTCTAAAACAAGACATCTTCTTAGTGTTTCAGTTGAAATTGCAACCTGCAGTGTTTGAAATGCACTCATTCTGTTTTGAATGTGTGGTTTACAGTTGTGGCAGTAGTGTGTTAGCGTTTGAAAAAAAGTGTTGGAAATCCACAGTGTTGTGCAGGTTGTGGTTAAGCCATGAGATAGGTGTGTAGAGTTTTGAAAATGGTGTTTTATCAATGAAAAACGAGCTAGAGTTTGGCCCGAATGAACCGCTGCTCTGCATACTGTTGTTAGAGTTTTGCACTTGTCGCTCCAGTTGTGCCCACTGTGGTTTAGCAATCGAAAAAAAACTGTAACAGTGTATGGCCCCCTGTAGGCACGGGCAAATCCGTCTCAGTCATCATTTTCTATTATCAGTTAGATAACATGCCCATGCCAATAAGACTGCGGGTGCAGGCCATTCCCTCAAACCAGAATCTTTTTGGTAACTGATGCATCCACGGCGCAAATAGGCACTCCTGCCCGCATCCATCCACACAGTCCCATAAAGAAACTATAAAATATAGGCCTACATCAAGCAACAAGTGCAACCAGGTTGGGAACAAAATAAATGATTTAGTCCACAATAAGTCCAAAGTGAAAATAAAGAATAGGCCTAGCTGCAGTCATGAGAAAAAAAAGATCTGGGGGAAGTCCCCGCGGCAGAAAACGAAAGTAGGGCTATATAGGCCTATGAAAAAGCAGCGGTAGCAGAGGCAGTGTGGTTTTAACAGTTTATAGAGCTTGAGCCTGTGTCTCCATTGAATCATTATAGATCCAGATCGATTTACAGAAAATATAGGCCTACTATATACAGTCATAATGAAGGTGGAAAAGTGCTTCATACCTCGTTCCAATAGGCGCGCAGAACTCCATTCAAAACTTTTCGAACGCCCCAAAAGCATATTTGGCATCATCTTCATTTGAAGCGGTCCAGGTCTTTCAGCTCCCTAATCATCAACACTTTCTCCGCTTCAGGCGAGGGGCCATTCAACCTTATCAACACCTTACAATCTCTAGTCCAGGTTGCCTTTATTCTGTGTTCCTTCCATAGCTGCCGTGCTACTCTAGCAATCTCAGCATTTATAGATGTTAGGTGTTCGTTGATGTACACTGCCGTGCCTTTGTGCTTTTTCCCCTGCATCAATAGCTCTGTTTTGTGTTTACAACTCACAAAACGCATTATGATTCTGGGCTTGATCGCGCGGTCCTTTCTTGGTAGAGTGTGACAAGCTGTGATGTTGCTCTTGTCCAGGTGGATGTTCCTACTTTGAAGAAAGGATATTACCTGCGATTCGACCGATTCTTGATCTTGCAAACTTAAACTTTCCTCGCTATCTCTCTTGGTCGCCGCAGCAGCATACGTCCTCGGTTTAACATCAAGGCCGCTTATTCTTACATCTTCTTTGCGGGTGAACAGTTCCATGTCTTGGATTTTACTTTCCAGTTCATCCATCTTCAACACTTTGTTTTCAAGTACAGCAATCCTGCAATCTTTTGCAGCCATACTTTTTCTGAGTTCTTTGACTTCTGCCAAAATGTTTGTGATCTCAGTTTGCTTTGCTGCAACGTCTCTTATATCTAGCGTCAATTTCTTCAGTGTTTCATTCATTTCTCTTATTGTTTCTTCCATCGTTACCTTCCTTGTAGTCATTGTAGCCTTTAAGTTCCACAATAATATTAGTTTGACTTGCCAATTAAGACATATATCGGTAGAGTCAACAAACCATGTAGAAGAGCCGCGAGCTTCAGCTGCAAGCAACAGGCTCCTCCTTCAAATTGAATCCAAAATCATATCTAATTTCTCTCATATTTTCAATATCTATTGGGCTTTTATTTTGAAACCACACATCAGAATATCCTAAAAATTCTTGTGGGATCTCATGGGGTTGTGAACTATGACCCTGGAGTGGAATGACTCTGGAATAGCAGGGCATTTTCTTTTAAATTGAATCCAAAATCATATCTAATTTCTCTCATATTTTCAATATCTATAAGGGTTTTATTTTGAAACTACACATCAGAATATCCTAAAACGTCTTGTGTGACCTCATGGGGTCGTGAACTATGACCCTGGAGTGGAATGACTCTGGAACAACAGGGCATTTTCTTTTAAATTGAATCCAAAATCATATCTAATTTCTCTCATATTTTCAATATCTATTGGGCTTTTATTTTGAAACTACACATGAGAAGGTCCTGAAACTTACTGGGTCACACACTTTGGGGTTGTGTACTATAAACCTGATTTGGAATTAGTCTGCGATAACAAGGCGTTTCCTTTTAAATATCCATTTTAAAAAAATGGACATAAGCTTACATTTGTCAATTAGTTGGGCTTTTATTTTGAAAGTACATATCACAACGTCCGTACATTTCCTTTGATAGTATTTGCTTGTATTTACTGTCTTCTGTTATGTACCAGACAAATGCATTTATTTTGAAACTATGCTTTTATTTTGAAACTAGTTCTGTGGCACTATAACCGTAATGGCTAGTACAAACAGGTACAGCAAAAACTTGGGTCGGCTGGCTTGACTGTCGTTGTCGATGGGTCGGCTGGCTTGAAAAATCCCAAGAGGTATCATGACTGATTTCAGTTATTGCTAGTAGGAAAAACCCTGGACGCACAGCAGAAGGTATAAAATCCATGCGTGATCACCAAGGCTAACCCCATGAAGATGGGCCAACAGGGTTGTTGAAATCAGAATTACTCATGCGGGCAAGAGAAGTTACGCACTATAGTGTTCAAAGATTGTTCTATATTTGGGCATCTGTGTAATAAGGTCATATTTATTTTAGTTTGTGCCTGTGCAAACATTTGTGCTTGTGTGTGTGTGTGTGTGTGTGTGTGTGTGTGTGTGTCAGGGTGTGTCAGGCTCAGCGCTGACAGGTGTGTGTCACCTCATCATTCAAGCTGTCAGCGCTGCAGACGGGACCGCAGATGAAGGACATCTGAACTGTCTGCCGCTCCAACCCGAGCCTCTTCCTGTGTGCCTGCACGGTGTTAGAGAGAGTCTTAGAGGAGAAGTCCTTATGTAGGACGAAGGCTGCCTAAGGCTAGCTCCCCCCCCACCTTCACCTCCACCACCATTACCAATGTCTGAGAAAAAAAATCCCCATCCGACTTGACTCATCGCTCATCACCAGCACATAGAGAGCAAGAGAGAGAGCTCTGTAGATCAAAGACTAGATGTCATTTCCCCCTCCTCTTCCTCAAATCCATACCAAAAAAAGTGAAGGCTGTATGTATGCATGTGTGTATGTGCGTGCGTATCTGTGTGTTAGTGTGAGTGCTTGTGTCGGAAGGGGAGCAGCTTGCCAAGCCCCCCTCGACATGAAGCGTGTGTTTATGTACTTTGTCACTCAGGGAAAATGAGATGTGTAAATCCAAATGTCAGCGAAGAAGAGGAGATTTCTGACAGCGCCTCATTGCAGAGAAGCATCAAGCTCCAGATTTTTATTTTTTTCTCTCTCTCTCTCTCTCTCTCTTCTGTCTTCTCTCCTTCTCTTCTCTTCACTTTTTGGCCCGGGCGGACGCACTGTTGACAGCTCCATGGCTGACAGAGAGAGAGGAGGACTGAGCACTCA
Source organism: Hyperoplus lanceolatus (assembly GCA_026929865.2). Taxonomy (NCBI): domain Eukaryota; kingdom Metazoa; phylum Chordata; class Actinopteri; order Uranoscopiformes; family Ammodytidae; genus Hyperoplus; species Hyperoplus lanceolatus. The sequence continues at coordinate 6,866,452 of CM049397.1, forward strand.
TAGAAAGAAAAAAAAGGGGGGGTTATAGTGGATGATATTTCGCAAATGCATACACACGCACACACACAGGGGCCCCTTATGACAGCTAAGGTCAATGCCGCATGTCTGACCGTGTGTGTGCTAACTTCTCATTGATGGTGTGTGTGTGTGAGTACAAATTGAACTGAGGCCTCTGCAGTAATGGAGAGTAGGATATTTATGTGGATTGTGTCTGGGTGTGTGTGTGTGTGTGTGTGTGTGTGTGTGCCTGTCGCCAGCGTTCGGTGGCCCTGCCATTCAGTGGAACATACACAGGGTTGACAGCTCCCGCTTAAATGTGTCACTCGACATTAGCCACAAAGCACCACTGGAGAGAGAGAGGAGAGAGAGAGAGAGAGGAATGGTGGGTGCAGTGGAGGATGGGGGGGGGGTAGATATGTGTGTGGGGTATTTTTGTAACTTTTACCTGTATAATCCATCATTAACCCCATGCTGCTGCTCAATCCTGGTTCATGTGTTAGATGCACCCAAGGGCCCCTGGCCCAATCATGTAATATGAGAAAGGGTTCATTTTTATATTTCCCTTTCCCAGAGAAAGAAATCAGTCTTGGAGAAAACTGCCACAAACAATTTTTGTCGGAAAAACCACCTGCAAAGAGTTGAGATGTCGGATGTGATTTATACAGAATGACTGTCTATGCTGTATTGACAGTAATTCTAGACAAAATCACTGCTGCTGCAAACCACAGCGGCCGTCGCAATACATTAAAAGCAGGCCAGGTAGTTTAAAAGGCGTTATATGTAACATCGCAAGAGAAGTGTCATTGTTAAATACATTTCAGTTCAATTTGTTCATTGGCATTATTATTAGCACTTCCTGTATCAAGATTTGTTTTTATTTTAGTTCATTCATTTGGACATCCAGGGTTCAATAAGTACATTCCATGTGCGCTGTCTGCTTAGGCGATGCAAGGTGGCTGGCACTTGGATTACTTCCAAAGTGTGTATACAAAGGGAGCACTGTAAATATCTGGTTCTTCGATAAAAGTCCAAGATTCAAGCCTGTGTGGTAAGCTTTAAAGTAAACTACAACTCCCAGGGTGCATTTGCAACTCAGAATGTAAACTTAACTTTTGGTTGTTTAACTATACCGTGGCACATTTAAATAGTTTTTGATCAGAAATTGACTAGTTTGTAATTTCCATTATCTGACTTTGCAAAAAAAAAATTATTTTACCCTTTTCATGTGTTTTTATTAGTTAAATGAAATGTAAAGACTGGTAGGGTGTGATACTCTTCCCAGTAATGTTTTTAATTGGTTACTGTTATTACACTTATTCATTAGGATTAATCCAGTGATGATTTGCTAACTGCCATGTGACATATGCTAACGTTACGCTGAATGCACTTTCCTTTGAGAGTCTTATATTAGAGTGTACCATACCTGTTCTACTTAACCGGCCTCTCAAGCATGTATTGGTCGATTGATTTAATAATTGGAGTAGCCGGAGTAATTTAACCAACTGGACTGTGGGTAAAAAGCAATGTTTGTTTTGCTCTGTTTACGCTTGTTTTGGTAAATTGACACATACAGTAGGTTTTGGGGCAGGGTAAAGCGGTCAGATCATGCTGGATTATGGGGAGTTAAGGGCCACATGTCAAAACATGTCTTTCAGTCTGCCCTGGGGCGCCATAACAACAACCCCCATCCCTACAAAAAAATCCAACCACCATCATTCTCCCCATGTCACTCAGTCCATATCCGAGGGCACAATCAACTCTCTCAGCTCTGTTTCCTGCCAATAATGTGCATACTGACACACACAAATGCAAACTAGACACAGACAGAAAGGGTACTTACTATCAGTTACTGGCAGCAAGGGCCTCCAAACGTGCACAAACCAGCATTACGTGTTACAATGTCATGTAGTGTTTGTGTGTGTCAGTCAACAAGAAGACAGCAAAGATCTAGCGTTGTAAATCAGTTGAGATAAATCTTCATTGTGTCAGTGAACTGAAGTGGCTTGTGTTCCGAGGCGTAACTGGTTTCACGAGTGTGTGTGTGTGTGTGTGTGTGTGTGTGTGTGTGTGTGTGTGTGTGTGTGTGTGTGTGTGTGTGTGTGTTTATGAGTTGAATGTTTGAGATGCATTAGATACATTTCACCCTATACATTTTCATTTTACTGGGTGCATTTATTTATCGTTTTCTCATTGGTATATTAGTTTGTTGGGTTCCCGATTCTATCTTATATCAACACATTATCGTAGTCCATATAGCCTATTCTACTCTTGAAATGTGTCATTCATTTGGTACAAAAAGTTAAATTTCCTGTGTTTTGCACGTGTTTTGATACATGTACATGCCATGTCTTATACCTTTAAGATGCACAGAACCATCCTTTTACTGCTCGCCTGCTTTACAATTGGTCAAAACAAGAGCAGAGATCACAGGAGTGCTTTCATGTGATCATATTGTTGGATTTAAGGTGGAGCAGTACTAACCTATAGTTAATATCTCTCTTGTGTTTTGTTATGCCACCTGTACTCAAATCATACCAACCTTTTAGATCCTCCATACCGCAGTATATACTAGCATATTCTGTACTGATATTTCCATTAGATATATGTTACTTTGCAGACACTCGGAGGACAGTGCTGGGGAGGTGAATTTTTTGACAGACGTTTGTTCTTTGAATTCCCTCACATTGCCTCTGTCGTTCTCTCTTAAGTTCAGTTCTTGGCAATTCATTTCAAGCCCCCCAGGCAAAAACACTGCAGACCCCGCCACACACCACATGTCAAGCACCAAGGGTGAGGCTGTTTTGCATATTATTATATTACTGTTTTGGCTTTCCAGCAGGCATTGTAAAAAAAACAGTATTCTATCTAGTGCTGCCAAATGTTTTCATTTGGAGCCTGGAGGGAATATTTGATCATTGATCACATAAATCATGAAGACAGGTTCTGTAGAACTAGTTGGTATTTGTAAACTGGTTTGCGCTTAAGGCAAAGTTCAAAAGCTGAAACTGACTCCAGGACGACAATAACTCTGACTTGGGCCAGCCATATTAAAAATGTATGCTTTTTAAAAGTGCAGGGAGAGCCTTTGGATATAAATGGCAGATATTATGTGTCTATCTCACACCCTGCCCCTTGATTTTACATAGAGAAAAAAGTGATACTTTAAGAGGCAATATTTCAGCTTCCATCATGACAGACAGAAAGCTGAAGGAGATAAAAGTGATTGACAGCATGCTAAGTGGATATTTTACTCCAGTGTAACTGTGTGGTGACAGGGAGGATTATGATGTGACACACAGCTGCTTGGTGGGCCTAAAACCCCATTGACTGACACATGTCAGTGATATTTGTAAAAGGCTCTACCAATGGAAGTCAGATAAGTCAATCAGGCTGTGTGGAGCTACATGTGTCAGACATTGTCGGCTATGAATTTTACATGAATCCACACTGTCGCAGCGCTGCGTCTGCCCAGGGGCAAGGCGACGGGGAGGGGGGGAATCTGTCATAAGCCACCCCTCTAGTACTTAAAGTTACTTGTTTAAAATGTGCATAAAAAAGTAAAAAAACAACAATTTAGATGGGGTTTTTAAACTTATCTTTCCTACTAAAAGTTTCAGAGAGTGTAGAATATACTGTTTAAACATATGAAAGTAAAACATATACATTTACCAATAAAAATAAAAAAAAATAAAATCAATATTTAAATAGATAAATAAACCTATAATACGTAAATACATATCTTAGTTAATAAATACAATTATAAATAAAAGCTGAAATGACTGGTGTATTTGTGTATGTATTCATTGATTGCTCATGACCACTTTTATATAATTAATTTTTTCTTTTATTTATTAATTAAATTCAAGACAAATTCGTAATTTTCCATCTTCAATATGTCAAACAAGCTGTCATCAAGCCCAGTATCAAGACCTTTGAGGCCATGTGTGTGTGTGTGTGTGTGTGTGTGTGTGTGTATGTGTAGCCTATGTGTATGTCTGTGTGTGTCTGGGTGTTCTATCCACGAAACAACAGATACCTCGGGTTGTTTGTATGTTGTGATTTTGGTTTGATCTCTGGCATGCTGTGTTTGGGTGTAAAGTGCAGTCAAGTGTTTGATCCCATCTGACCCAGACGCAACAAAACAGCCCCCCCCCCAGCCCCACACTCACACACACACACACACTCATAGGCCACCTGAGGTAAGATCAGATGAGACCCACAGCTGCCAAAGCCAACAGGGCCGATGGTCTTGGGTGGCATATGAATTCCACGGCCTACTTTACGTGTGGTCTCTGACTATCTTGGTGTGTGTCTTACTCGGGTTCATTTTGCATATAGGGGTGTCCCCGACTAAATAATTGTCATAGTCCAATCTGATTGGTCGAATCTTGCCTATAGCCTGTCCAATTATGTTTTGTTTCTTTGTTTCCTGCTCATTGATCCATTTTCTCATTTGCGACAGTGGCTTCCATTCTTCTCTCAAAACCAGACAAAGGGGTTGACACACCCAATTACAGTTTGTCTTTTTGACTTTGCATACAGTAAGAATGAATTGTACTGCTCCTTAGTCATGCACACTAAAGAGATGGATTTATTTTCAACAGCAAAAAAAACAAGTGTATAGGCTGATGTTTATACCACAATAGGCGATGCATCATGATTTTTTGGAAGAAACCAAGCAATTCTGCACCCCCATATAGCCACAATAAAATGATCCTTTTTGCATGACTACATTTTGCAGCTATTCGACTGTTAGATTTGCAATCCAATCAGGCTCTTTCGATCGAATAGTCGACTTTTCGGGGGACTCCTTCTCCTATGTGCATTTTCTCTAAAAACTTACTCTACTGTTTTCATCTTTCTCCCCTCTCTGTTTCTCCTTCCCCAATCCTCATATTTTTCCACACACACACACACACACACACACACACACACACACACACACACACACACACACACACACACACACACACACACACACACACACACACACACACACACACCTAGCACCACCTCCTCCTCCTCATCTTTGCCTGGCGTTAATGTGGGAGTGATTGAGTAGGGCTGTATGAGCGGGCTGACAGAGCTCATCTCTGGCCCCATGATGCATTGCTTCCCTGGGCCTCCCCGCTGCCCCATTACACCCTGATTAATTGGCCCTGCTTAAGTCAATAACTCTTCCGTTAAAAAACAAAAAGATCCAGTGGAGAGGAGGAGGAGGAGGAGGAGAGGCTATGAAGGACACAAGAGGAGCAAGCACGCGGAAGGGAGAGAGAGAAAGAGGGAGAGAGAGAGAGAAGGAAGAAAGATAATCGAGTTAAATGAATGAAAATGCTTGAACTGCAGTTATACACAAAGCTCTTAAAAGCCTATAGTACACTGCCGAATCTTTACTCCAATGAAAAATCTATTTTTAAGTACATAACCTACTGAATGGTGTGTGGTTAATTTGAAAAGTCCGCAGTCTGCTTCTACTGTAGTCAGCTGATTCCACCGTGAATTCTGGTGGGTCATGGTTTCACAGCACTTAAAATGGATTGGCGACAAGGAAAGTGTTAAAAAGAATCAAAATGTCCATTGCAAATGTACTTGTATTCTTCTCCTATTTTATTCTGGCTGCAGGCTACATGCGTGCATTGTACAATATTTCAGCCACAGCAGTTGTCAGTCATCAGCGTGGGCGACAAATCCAATCCCCACTTTGATTTGGAGGAGGCTGAACTTAGTGTCAAGTTGAGATGATTCGAAACATGATGTTTTTTGGGATGGAAACAGTTTCACAACTGCAGATGAAGCTTGGCTTGAAGGTGTGTGTGTGTGTGTGTGTGTGTGTGTGTGTGTGTGTGTGTGTGTGTGTGTGTGTGTGTGTATGTGTGTATGTTTTTGATATTCGGGATCAAAACGCAGAATCTGCTAATATTATCCATGCAGTAAGTTAAAGATTTGTGTTTAAATTTGGATTTGGACTCAACAGTAAATTTCAAGTAGTTACGGAGGTGTCAAGTGGGAGTGTAAATTCAGAGTGTATGAAATCCGGTCACCACAGATGCTATATCAAGCAAAACCAATCAGTGTCAACAATCAGTAGTCCATGTCCAGACAGCCAGCTTCTTGGAGACCAGTGTCCAGGGGGCATATGAAGGGGTATGGAGAGTAGAAAAGGAAAAGGGTGAATTTGAGTGATGAATGCAGGCTTTGAGGGTTTCACCTCATGAACCATTTTGACTTCCTGCCATTTTATTTGAATGTCTGAATTTTGTGCGTAAAATTATGCATGATATTGATATAGTGACCTCATGTTTTCCTTCAATGGAACAACAGAGAAATATTCTTAGACTAGCCAATGGGATTTGCTCAAAACAACGCAATAGAATGATATAGTATGTTTATACTATCTGTAATACTGAACCAGGGAGAGGCAACCTGCGATAATTTAATTTAGCCACATGCTAACATAGGCTAACTTTACGAATAGTTGTCCATGAAAGCAGCTTATATGTTACTTATACAGTATTGCATATATACTTTCTAATAGACAGGTCATATGTAGTAGTTAGATAGCACACATGCAATGTTGTCTAATGATTTACAGTTCTCTATGTGCTGCATTTATACATTTAAATGTATAATATAGAAACAATAAAGCTTTCAATGGTACATGTGACTCGTGTCTGTTACAAGACCATCTGCTGGACAAGCATGCGCGCGTACACACACACACACACACACACACACACGCACATATATACTCACACTTGCACACAGCACACAATCCCCATCCAGCTGCAGACCATAGATCACAGCTCTGGAAAGCAGATTACACCTAATCACCACAGACACTTACATCACCGTTCTGATCAAATAACAGCTCAGCTGTAATGTCAACACACACACACACAAACAGATATATCGCCTTGCTGAGCGATGGATCTGAGAGAGCACAGCGCTCTGTTATCTTTGTTATGGTTTGGAGAGCTGACATGTTTGACAGCAGTGAATGTAAGTAGCGGTGTTATGACATGTCTGAGCGACTGTGAAAAAGGGCCAAATACTGTAGGCCCAGGCCTGGGTTGGCTCTACACGCCGTCCCTGACATGACAGAGATAAGAGCGAATCAACACAATGAACTGCACTGATCTCCTCCTTTGTCTGGGGCACTGAAGAGGCTTTTGTTTGGCGACATCTCTGGATTTATTGGCTTATTAAGTGTGTGCTTCGCTGAGATCTCTCCGTGTGTGTGTGTGTGTGTGTGTGTGTGTGTGTGTGTGTGTGTGTGTGTGTGTGTGCGTGCGCGCGCGCGTGTGTGTGTGTGTTTGTGTGTGTGTGTGCCTCTGTGTGTAATACAAGGGAGAAAAGAAAGAGCCTGTGAGAGAAACAAAGAGAGAGGTTAAACAAGTTAGTTGGTCATCTTTCCATCTCCCCGTGTACAATCATCACCATCTTTTAATCTTCACCCTTCAGCAGATAACACAGACAGCCTGGCTCCTTCCTGCTCAGCACATAGATATGGCCTGTTTCACACACACACACACACACACACACACACACACACACACACACACACACTCCTCTCTCTCTCTTTTCTCTCTAACATACACACAACTTATTTCTCTCTCTCCCGCACACACACACACACACACACACACTAGCAGAGCGGAGCTGTCACTGCACACACATATGAGCCCTTGCCTTGCCTTGCCTTGCCTGGGAGGAAACACGGCCTCTGCTCCAGTCATAAATAATAATGGGATTGGCTACATGACATGTTGAGTGATGGGGCTCCTCTCAGAACTCATTTACATGGCTTTGTGTAGCAATCATCGGCCCCCTAATGTAGCGCTAAGCAAATGAGCCTTTCGGAATATTGTGCAATTTATCGCGAGTCAACTGGCACCGGGCGGTCGCTCTATAAATCATGCTCCAACACATGCCCCCAATGACAGCTAAATCAACATGGAGTAATTGCTTTGAAATGTGGAGGGGAAGGGAGCGAGGCAAGGCCGGACAGAGTGGTGTGGTGGTTACTGCAGGGGGTTGTGTTGCTAACCTTACTGTGACTCTGGAAATATGTAGCATTCAGATGTTTTGGGAGACTTGTAAAAAAAACCCTAAGGGGACTTGAATAGGTGAAGGCATGAACCCAGGTTTGACCAATTATGAATAAAAAATGGGGTTTGAGTGCTCTGGCTGACCAGCAGAGGGAGTGACAGCTGACTGCAAGACCCCTAAACACTCTCACACATGCACCAGTAAGAGGCTTTTGGGTTTTTCAGATGAATGGGCCCCATCAGCTGCTGTGAATGAGTAACTGAATTGTGTGTGTGTGTCTGTGTGTTTGAAGGGGGGGCTGTTTGAAGCTGTCAGCACCAAAGAGGTACTGGTTTGTATGTGTGTGTGTGTGTGTGTGTGTGTGTGTGTGTGTGTGTGTGAGAGAGAGTGTGAGTGAGCAAATACAATCCTGTCCATCAGTGTCCATTACCCTGACAGCAAGTGAGATTAATGACCACAGGGTCAGAGAGAGCCACGCAACCCCACCCAATGTGAACACACAGACACACACACACAGACACACAGACACAGACACACACACACACACACACACACACACACACACACACACACACACACACACACACACTAAAAGGGGTTGAAAAATAAATAAATAAAAAGTTCAAAGTTTAGATAAAACAAAATCGATTTTTTTATTGGATGAATTGTACATTAGGTGTACCTTCATTTTAAATCATTGAAATAGAGGCCATTTTCCAATTTCAAGTCTAATATTCACTCACCCTTACACTCCCCTGTGGTCTTACCAATACTGGAGATATCCCAAATAATAAATAGACACATTTAGTGTACCAATCTCGGAGGAACATATCGGCCTATTTGGAGGATAGACTATATGTTATTTTCAAAAAATGTGTACTCTTAGCCCCTGAACATTGTGTTTAATAAGAGTGGAATGTGCACGAGGGAAACCAAAACTGAAAAAAATATATTTTATTTTTATCAGTAAAATAATATTTATCAGTAAATAATATTTAGTGGGTTTATCAGGCAAACAACCTCTTTTCCATGATGCATCGTAATTTAGTTGATTGTTAATATTAAACATATTAACAGAGCAGCTTCATTCTAAATGTAGATATGAGTTTTGGCACATGGCAATACAACTCTAATTTCTCTTTATAGTGCAATTTAGAAAGATAAAAAATGCATTTTTATACCCATGTATTTCATGTACTTTGTGTCATGGTTGGCCAGCCGTGGGCAAAGGAAGTCGCTTTGAATCAAAGGCCTTAACATCTCTGTTATTAACATTACAGGACGCTCAGCGATCTTAATTCCATTTGCATAATGAGCCGGAGCTGATAAGCCACTCATCAGAGCTAATGGAGTGGCTTTCATTAATTAAAACATCTCATCCCCACCGCTGCCTTCATTACCAGGCCAGATGGTTGTCATTACAACGCTGTTTGTCAGTCAGAGACGTGACACCACGACATAAAAGGCTTGGTTCATATTACTAATAGGGTAGGGACAGTGGTACAAGTGTGGATTAAAGCTATAGTGGGTAACTTTATAATAAAAATGTATGTTGGTTACATTCAAGCCATCACCAAATAAGTTTACACAAAGTTGATGAAGCCTATCAGCTCCACAGATCTCTCTCTCGCAGTATTTCTCAGTATGGCAGTATGGCAGGGTTTACAAACTGGTGTCATCCCTCGACACTGGCGCAGGAGCTCAAGAAGCGCCCACGAAATGTTTCAGTTGTTGATTCTACTGCGAAGTAAACACCTGGATGTACAGCAGAAGGTATAAAATCCATGCTTTGATCACCTAAGGCTTACCTCATGTAGATGCGCAGACAGTGTTGTTGTTGTAATCACTCAGAATTCCTCATGAAATGACTATCTAAAGCGATAGACTCTCTCCAAGACTGAGATTGTCCTCGGTGTGAACTTTTCTTGGGTTGACATGAGTGACAAGAGTATACTGTTCAACAGATGGGTACACAGAAAAGAGGGTATGTCCATGGTACCGTATGTCTGTTTAAAAAACCAGAGAGCTTTACTCGGGCTGTGTTTCAAAACCAAATGCGGCTCTCTGTGAAGCAGTGTACACTTAGTGGCATCAAGATTTGACGTGTGGTTGCACGTAGTTTAATATTAGAAGCTCGTTGAGGGTGGTAAAACATGTATGAGTTGAATTGTGCTATTTTCCTTTCCCCGGTAGAACTTGATTGGATATGAAGGTTGTGGTTGCGGCGTCCAGGTTGAGCTCAGAATAGCGTGCGTGGTGTGATTGTGACATTGCGGCTCAGACTCCAGGTTTTAATGCCATATCCTCTGTTTGTGTCACTCATCAGTGTATTATGTTTCAGCTATGAGGAAATATTGCACTAAATTGAAATGAATCTGAAGTGTGTTTTTGACAGTGCTGGCTCTGTGGCAGAAAAGACTGTTTTTTTGCCAACACCCCTTATTGTTATTACCCACAGAGGATCTTTGACACATTTCATTCCTTTCAATAAACCGTGATCCGATCGCGATGACTCCAATTTGAAACTGGATCCAGGTTGCTGAGGAATTTCATCAGCAGTGGAACCAAGACTGAACTATTTGACTCACAGATGAGATCTGTTACTGCAATTTAATTCAAATGTCTAAATGATTAAGTGGGATAGACACAACTACATCAGTTTGCTGAATGTGGTCGAGTAGAGTAGCTGCATCCATCTCATCTTCATTAGTTTTGACGCTTTGCAAAACTAAAGTAAATCCTAAAACTGATTCACAGTTGGAAATAATTTTCCATACTGACTGGCACTCCCATACAAAGCAACTCACAGGTGAGGACGACATTGTGTGTTGTGTTAAGCCACGCAAGCTGCCATGTCCGTCCATCAGTTTATCGATCTAAACAGCTTTTGGAGGGATTATCATGACATTTTCATGGTCCCTATACTGTAGGTAATGAATCTTGCTGACTGTCATTCTGGTGCCAAAAGGTGGGACTTACAGTAACAATAAACTATTAGCCATATTGAAACGAGGTACAAACACTCATGCCCTGAATATGAGATAGGAAATGGACTACTTTTCTTCTAGTGACACCATCAGCTCAAAATGTTATCTGTCCAATACTCTCCGACGCAGTGGGGGCTCCAGATAGAGAAACTCAGGGTTGTAGAAATTTAACTGGGTTCAGCTTTTGTTGGACCACAACGTCATCATCTAGCAAGGCATTGCAGAGGCAAATCATTTAAATGAAAGACAAAATATCAATGATAGCTTTCCATATCAGTAAAATCCCATCTACTAATATTGTGATTAGATATTCCTTTGTTTCTCCCACAACAAGAAGATTTGACAGCAAATACTGTTGTCGCAGTTTTTTATCCTTTGCCTTTGGCATGTTACTCCAGGATCATATTTGTTTCACTGGTTCCTGAACAATACAGCCCAACCACTCCATCTCCTTGTGTTGCCTCCAAAGAGCTGTCTTTGGTCTGAATGCTTGCTTAGTAAAGCCTCACTGAGCTGTTAGCATGGTGGTAGTGCCCTGTTCAGGGTTAAATAGAAAATATACTAGAAAGGTGAGGGGGCCAAACTATGTCACTTAACTTCCCCGGCTGTAACAAGCATGCCTTAAAACTCCCTTCTCCCAGCATGCAGTGGGAGACCGAGTGCAGATAAAGGCTGTGTGGTCTGTGCCTCCAGGCTGTCCACACTGTGACTCCGGTCAATTCTAACCTGTAGGACACAGCAACTGAACGGAAGAGACAGGAGTTTGTGATAGTTGGTGTGTGTGTGTCTGTGTGTAAGAGAGCGAGGGAGGGAGGGAGGGAGGGAGAGAGAGGGAGAGAGAGAGAGAGAGAGAGAGAGAGAGAGAGAGAGAGAGAGAGAGAGAGAGAGAGAGAGAGAGAGAGATGGGGGGCCGATGGGGGAGTTAGATTGGGACAACATTATCTTCTCAGCCTTACCTGGTAATTGTGCCTCGTTCTGTTCAATCTATCTGTCCATTCCACTTAGTCTCTCTCTGGTCACACGCACATGCACCCACACGCACACAGGCACACACACACGTACAAAAGGATCCACCGACATAGAATGGCTGACGGTTGCAGTTACACACACAGGCAGGTTGAGAGAATATATGTCAGACACATACAGGATACACACATCAACACACTTACAATGAATTATACAGTACACAGACTTCACAATACACACAAACACTGCACACTTCCAGGCACACACACACACACACACACACACACACACACACACACACACACACACATACACTCACACACACACACACACACACACACACACACACACACACACACACACATGGTGGATGCGACTGTCCCTATGGCTACCCTCTGAACACACATATGCACGCACGCACACACACACACGCACACATTCACAAACTAGTCACCATGCCCCCAGACCACTGTGACTGCTCTCTTGCTCACAGCTCCGAGGATGAGGGGCTCCAATTAGCCCGGCGCTGGTTCTCTACTCTCTCTCATTCCCTTCCCTCTCTCTCTCCCTCCCTCCCTCCCTTCCTCCGCTGTCACAGCTAATCGAGCCGCAACCACCTCCCACCGCCACAGACAGGCCTTGTCACTGCCGCTCGGCAAAGGTCAGAGCCAGGCAATTAAAGCTACCCACCGGGGGTGTGGGTGTAGGGGAGTGTTGTAAGGAGGGACAGGGGACACTGGGCAGGCAGCAGTATACTGACTGTGCTAACCTCTTATCATGATAACCAACAGCATTAGGCTGTAGGGGCGCCGAGAGCTTGACATGCTAACACACGCAGCGCACAAATGAACAACAGCTAGTAGAATTCATAAACACACACAGGGAACTGTCTACAGCACAAGCACACATGCTCTAGAGCTCAGAGGTCAGCAGATACAGACACACACACATGCGGGAAACATGCAAACGCACACATGTATCTGGTTGTACAGAAGAGTATTAGGGCCATGGGAGAGTAAGATAAATGAGAGGACGTTTTTTTTTCATATTGCAATTTGAGGATAAAGTTTAAATATGAAGAAATACAATGTTGAGATTAAACTCCACCCCTAAAGACTGAGGTAAAGTTGGAAAGATGTTGACAGATTTGAACTTCCGGTATCAATAATTCATATGTAAAACATTGTCCAAAACATAAAAACAATGCATCTATGTTACCGTCACAAGGCAAACAATGGGATACAACCTCATTTTTACCAAAACAAGACGTCCTCCCAGCTATGGGCCATCTAATGATATATTGCTCTCTATACTGTATGCAGCGGGCTGTGAGACGAGAGCGCTGTCTAATATGCGCAACACTATAGCCAAACATATTCTATACCTTATACAGTGAAGAGCAAATATTAGTGGAGCACAGAGGACATCTCCTTTTGGTAAAAATCTGATTGTATCAAAGATGCATCGTTTTAATGTTTTAATAACGTCTTTTTTTATGGGTTATTAATAACAGAATTTAAAATCTGTCAACATCTTTCAAGCTTTACGGCAGGTCTTGACATTGTATTTGGTCTTTATTCTTCATATGACGGCATTTTTTCTTGAAGCATATAATGAAAAATAAAACTCCCCCCTCTCCCTTTTCTCTCTCTGTTGCCCTAACACTCGTGTCGTTTCCACAGTAGTGCGATGCAAACTTCCACATGGACGTGAACATGACGGGGCAGCCCTATAGTCTTGTCTCTTTGCTCTGTTTAACAGTCTGCCTGCCTCTGCCCTTGTGCTTCCTTACCTCTCCCCCCTCCCTCCTACCTCTCCCCCCACCGCCCCTCCCTTCAGCGGGCCCTTCACTTCCAGCTAAGACTAATCTGTGCCATCGGCCCCTCCTCTGCCATCCGTCAGGGCGCTCACATTGTTTTGACGTCTAGTTAATTCTGGCCCCGATGATTTATCAAACTCTTATTACGGCCCCGCTGAAAGGCTCATTTATTGTCCTGATGTATGGTAATGATAGCCCCGCCACGCCACCGCTATGCCCTGAATCTTAACCAACGCACTTGTGTCCTCTCTCTCCGTGTCTCTTCCTCCTCAATGGATCCCTCCTTCTCTCTCGGTGAATATATCTCTCTCTTCTGTGTCTCATCCTCCATGGCTTCAGTTCATTTTCACTCTACAGTATACCCCTCTCCATTTTTAGTGTGTGTTTCTGTTTGTCGCTGAATCTCCCATTTATTATTCACTTATTTTCAGTGTCTAGCCATTGTTTACGTATCTTAGCTAGTCCATCAATGCCTCATTTAATCCCCTGCGATATTGAAAAGTCTTCCGTCTCATTCCACTTGAAGGTGGAGTCAGCGATTTAGGAAAAAGCTTGTTGTCAAAATCACTTTTTGGTCATTATCAGTGAATATCTCCTGACGATGCGCTACCTGTCTAGCCTGGCATTCCCAGACCTGCCACTAGGCGCTGGCAAATTAAATTTGCTGCGCCTGTTGGTCTGGACACTCTCCGTTGAAGCTTTATCAAGAAGACCAGAAATCTGGGCTCACGTTTCAATTGGTTCTATCTAATATGGGCGCGCCAGAGCCCTTTATATGGTGCTCTGGGGTGGACGTAACCGGATGACGACAGTGACGTGCATGCAACGTTGAAGCCGTGATACTAAACATCAAAGATGGCTGCGGATATGTTGTGTGAGTTTGAGACTGCTTTGGCCTCGACCCTTAACAGATTTGGAAGACGGCACTCAAATCTTTCATTAGCAAGTAAGTGGAATGTTCTGTTGGCAAACGTTTAATTTAACAGTTTAAAAGCTGTTCGCTAAACGAACAGGGCTTACGTCACCTTGTGCATCGCTCTGATTGGTTGTAGTGCTATCCAACTGCATGCAGTGGCATTTGAAATGCACGAGTAGGAGCCGCCCCTTGAGTTGGAAATTACTATTGATCGTGGCCAGACCCTCTATCGTTCAAGATATCAGGGTCTGGATTTCCAGGCTGCTACCTGTCTGCATTGGCGTTTAAATAAATCTGGTGTTAATAAACAACCTAGGCTCTATAAACTGGTTAATAAACAAAGGGCATGTAAACAAAGGGGCACCTGGGCTATGTACTAGTAACAGTTTTTCTTTATTGCAGCGAACACACAATACAGGCAGGTAGGGGAATTGTGAAGAGATATTCACTGATTATGACAAAAAGTGTTTGGATCCAAATGACTGAGGATGCCTATAATGCTGCCTTGGACACTATTGGAACAAGGCCAGGGTGCTAAACATCCCTGTCATGGCACTTTCTGAACCTGCTATATGGACACCTACAACGACACACATCAGACCCAATTGAAAAAAGTCTCTCCGCTTCCCCACGAGAATAGGGCATTTTAACTCTGACAGCAGATCATCAAATATCGCCCCGATCTAGAATTTCCCCCGTGGCCCCTGACACAAAAACAAAACACTGCTGCTGAATAATTCAGACTGCGGCAGGATCTTAGGGGCATTAGCCATCGACGGAGTGCAATAAAAGCCGGTGGGAAATCAATGGAGCGGGACTATATACCCATTGTCCACAAAGCAAGATCCATCCCTAATTTGTCTGCAGTCGTTTATGTTGAAAGCTCGAGAATTCGTTCTGCCCAATGGTTGATGTCTTCCTCTCTGGCACTCCAGTTAGAATTTAACATTGTAAGTAGCATAGAGAGGAAAATTTAAGAGGGATTATTTCCCCAAAAGGCTTACAACTGAAATAATGGGGATCCACCCGCATTATTCAAGCCATGGTTATTTGCAAAGGCAAACAGGCAAAGTTGCTGAATGACATTAGGTGCATTTCCATCCACGTGCGTATGCACTGAAACTCAAAATGAAGGTTCTGATGCTTAGCTGATAATAGCAAAATGGGAAAGAATGATGGCGTACTTGAAGCATGTGATTTCTACTTTACTGGAAAAAACAGCAGCCTCATTACGATCATGTGTGGACCAATAAGAACACTGTAAAATTCCTATATAAATGAATGTGTCACAAACAAATATGCCATATTTCTATCAAGCCCTTTATACTGGTTTCAAAGAGCCAAGGAAGTATTTTGAAATAATTCCTCCAACAAGTGAATCAGAACTCATTATATCAATAAAATGCAATGCTAGCACACTTTAGACTTCAGTGTAACTATCATTACCAAGTCAGTGTGCTGACATGAGGCCTCCTTGTATGCTTGAGGTACACTTTTGCTATGCTTTTTTTGTGGCCTGCTTGTGGGCTCACTCCTCTGGCTCTCACTCAGATCTCTTAATGATGATGTCTTAGAAGCAGCTGACTCAAGAGAATCTTAGGAAATGAAAGGGGAAATCCAATAGGCCATTATCTTGTAATTGATACGCCAAATAAATAAATTGGAGGCTTTAAAGCTTCCCCACCCTCTTTATCCCACGGCTGAGTTGTTGTTGTGTACAATTACTGTTGTTGTATAGTATGATAATGATACTGTGAAAACCATCCATGAATGTATTTTTGTTCTTTCCTAGTACATCGAGGCTATGAAATCGTCAGGGGAAAATGTTTGGGGTACACAAATATATTGGTATGAATATTAATAGTAAAGAAGGTTTGAGGTGCCCTGACAGGGTGCATTCAACGTTTGCACTCAGCTGGAATTAAGACAACAAACAAAGCTTAAACGTAAAATAATTGTTGTGTTTATAAAATGATAAATTATTCTAATTGTGTTGAAATTATTAGGGGAGAACGGGGGAATCTGAGGCATCGGGTAATGTGAGCCACCCCCTGTATCTAGGCAACAGAAAATATTTGTGGTCATGTGAGATATATGTTTTCAAGCCCCTCTCATTTCCCCATGGCTCTGAAAGAGAGGACCTCATGGTGCTGTGGTAAGCATGTTTTTTTCACCAAAATTGGTATTTTGCATGTAAAAGTAAATTTTCTTGCTGTCAACTTAATCAACTGTTGTGCCAAAGCAAATGTATTCTCGTAGAAAAACTTCTATCATACGTGTTGATGAACTACCAACATATAAAAACCATGTGATGATATTAGCTAAAGCCTGAAATGCTAAGAGAGGTAGTTTTTTTTCTCAAATTGTGGTGGTGGGGGAAAGTGAGACACTGTCTCACTTTCCCCCACCATGAGGCACAAGTTAAGTTTAGTCTTAAACATATTTTAATGTAATATTACATAACATATGTTTTATTTTAATGTCATACACATTGTAGAAAAGCCATCATGCCAAGGAAATACACCAGGAAGACGACCTGGGGCAACCACATGGAAAGAGCACCTTCTCATCTTTCCCTGTAACCTTCAGGGCTGGAATGTAGAGTAGGCCTAGTTGTAGAGTATGACAGGCTGATGTTATAATCCAGTTGGGTCTTCTCCTGTGTTCTGAGTCCCAGGCTGTTCTCGCTGGTTCTGATTTTCCTATGCTTTGACCCCCAGACACAAGCTGGCTCTAAGGGTCCTGTGTTCTGACCCCCAGACCGTGTTCTAATCCAGTGCTTCTCAAATGGTGGGGCGCGCCCCCCTTGGAGTGCTGCCTTGATTTTCAACTGACTTTTTTTTTTTAAGTACTAGCAAGCGCGATTTGTGCTTGTGTATGGTCATATCCGTGCGATTTGCAGTATATAAACGTCCACATGTGTCTCCAAGTGTCCCTGTAGGCTATCTAAAAAGAAATCAAGCAAGTAGGGGAGAACGGGGTAATTTGTCACACGGGTTGGTTGTCACAATCGTTATATCTCGGAACCAGAAGGCGCTGTCAATGAAATTTTGTTATGTAAATATCCAGAATTGGGATCAGAGGTCACCTACATAGTCTTCCTTGGAGTTAGACTGCTGAATTTGAGGTGAGACGACTGTTTGTGTTTTTCATGTCAAATGGAAAATATTTAGCTCCTCAGTATTTTTCTTCTAGGCTTTAACACAATGGGTTTATAACAAAACACTTGTTACCCATACAAAGTGTGAAGGGTAAACTATATTTTAGATTGTGGTTAGCAAGCTAATTAGTTGTCAGATGGCCAACACCTTAAGCTTCAATTTAATGTAGGAATGACTATTGAAAGATGTTTAGGTGTTAAGCAATTCTCACTAGAGTAAAAAGTGTGCCTACTTACCCCGTTCTCCCCTAGACTAATAATAACATTAATGAATTATTGGTTATCTCATCACAGAAGGCCTATTGGCCTATAATAATAAAAAAACACCACCTTAACTATGTTTACAGTTTAAAAATGTTTTGAATTAAATGCAAACCTCAGTTAATCATTTGCTCTTGTTTCTCTGTCCTGAGATTCGCACAGACTGAGCAGTCTTGTTTAAATGTTACAAATTCAGCTAATAAACTGAGCTTTGAATGTTTTTGCTGCAGAAGTTATCTCAGCTAATGTTTGTTATCTAATTTGATAATAAAGGGATTGTATGCAGAATGCTCGTGCCAGAAACTCATACAGTGGTTTTGTACAGATAAATAAATAAATATTAGCAGGTTCTCAATAGTATTTCAATTTAGGGGGGGGGGGGGGGCGCAAAAACAGAAAATAATTGAGAACCAATTAAATCTATCTTTCATTTGAATCTTATTAAAACCTTTTGAATTAGGGGAAGGTGGGGTGATTTGTGCATTTTGGAAGTTGCAAAACCCCTTGTTTCTAGAAAACCGTGGAAGAAATTGGAAATGTGACCACATATTTAAGAAGAGCCATCCATTTGACTCATCCTGTAAAGAAGGGAGACACAAGGAATAAGATATAAGCACATTTAAGCTCAAAAAACTGTGTTTTGCCTTTCAAAGTAAAATTTCCATGATCAAGGTTTTTTGATTATTGTGTCTGAACAATTATAGACACGTTTGAAAACATTTGACACATGTTTTAGTGCTTTGGTATGCTACACTTTGAGTCTATATAGTTAGCACAATGTCAACCCTAAATTGCTGCATCATGCCTATTATCCAAAATTCTGGGGATGGGGTGATTTGTGCGCAAGGGCCTGGGTGAGTTATAAGTAAGTAAGTAAGTAAAATGTATTTATAAAAGCACATTTATGACAGTTTGCACTGTCCAAAGTGCTGTACATAGTGCATTCAGTAGGTAAACAATGAAGGTAAAATAACAATAACCAAAATAAAAGACGTAAAGCCCATACATCCACATAAACACAGATAGTAGTGCAGAGGTAAGTAAGTAGTGCAGAGGTTAATGGGGAGGAAACACCAGGGTGTACATATGGGTTTTGAGCCTTGATTTAAAGGCAGAAATGTAGGGGGAATCACATTTGTCAGGTGGCAGTTGGTTCCACAAGCACGGAGCAACTAGTGCAAAGTACATTTCTGAGAGTTGTGCCAGTGGCATGGCTGTATACGCTGGTCACCAAAAAGAAAGTGATAGTCTACAGTAGCTCAGGAGAGAGTGACATCTCAATTCCACTTAACGACACCACTGATGAGAGTTCAGATGGCCAGAAAGATGATGATGGTGACTTTGTCATTGTGACACAATGACGCACAAATCACCCCACTACGTGGGGTGATTTGTGCGACAAGACAACTTTTTTTCCGAAAGCTATATTTCTTAAACAGTTTATTCCAGATCCAAAGTTTTTATTGCCAGGGATGCACAACATCCTGAAATATATGTACATATTTGAGTTGGAGACATAACTGTCAAGGCCTCACTTTAAAATCACTTTGAGTAAAAAGTTGAACAAATCACCCCACCTTCCCCTATAATATTTTGTATTGTATTTTGTTCAGAGTTACTTTCAAGTGTTTGCTTTGCTTAATTGACCAAACCCCATCATTCTTTTACTAGTCTGAGATTTTAGAAGAATTAGTTCTTGAATGTGTGGCTAGCTTTCAGGATTCTAACTGTTACAATATGTGTTGTTATGGTAGTTTCAGAGTGGAAAAAGTAAGTGGATCAGTGGATTACCCCCAGCTGGTTCACTTTACGCCCTTGATTTTTCTGGTCTGTCTCAGTTTACCCCACAGCTGGAGTAAAGTGAGCCACATGACAACTTTTTTTAAAACAATCATATTTTCACTGCCCTTTGTCTTGAAAAAAATCTGCTAATGCCCATTTCTAGGAAACATCCTGAATTAATGGGAAATGTGTAAATTTGAGGGATAAATCATTTTAGCTCACTTAGAGGGGAGCAAATGTAAAAAGTGGCTCAGATTACCCCGTTCTCCCCTATATATATTTTTTAGAAATGCTCTTAGATTAAAAGCCATTGCCACTTAACACGTAGCTTGCCAACTAGCCATCAAAAGATAGATAAAGAGAAACTGGTTGTGTAAAACAAGACGCAACTGGTTGCCATGTGGGTAAGGTCAACTACGTTTCTGATTCTCGACTCGAATCATGTCAAGACAGATTGGTCATTACACCATGCAGGCTCCCATCGTGTACTGAATGTATTTTTGAGATGTTAATTTCCACTGACATCTTTGTGTCTTGCTAGTTTTCTCCTCTTGATCCTGCTGTTTACTGAATGGAAAACATCCTGAGCATTTAAATACACAACCAACAAAGGTTTCTATCTTTAGGCTATGTAGGAATGTAACATGTAATCAACAAACACTGTTGAAATGGGTAAAATATGTCCAACGTCACCCGCCCCTACCCCCCTCCTCTCTCTTTCTCTCTCTCCCCCTGCTGTCCTCACCCCACCCTGCTGCCCCCCTGCGCTGGCACCCCGGGGGGCTTTAAATACTTTATTGGGCCTGTAACATTACCTTAATGTCTGCGAGCATCTCATTCAAATGGAGGCTAATGAAGAGTGACGGTAGGGCCGTGCACTGCGGCTCGCACCAACGCAAAACACATGTGGCTGCAGGTGTGTTTGTGTGTGTGTCAATACGTGTGCGTCACTCTCGATCATACTTGTGCATGAGAACAAGGCAGTAGGGCAATTTTGAGCACGTAGTTTTTAATATGTGTGTGTGTGTGTGTGTGTGTGTGTGTGTGTGTGTGTGTGTGTGTGTGTGTGTGTGTGTGTGTGTGTGTGTGTGTGTGTGTATGTGTGTGTGTGTCCAAGATGTTTGGATCCCTGGTGATGTTAATGTCTCCTGACAAACTGGGGAGAAGGACTAACAGGGAAATTGAGATCATATCGACAGACATGTAGACACGCAAGAAACTCACAGTGCACACTACACACATTTAGGAGCACACACACACACACACACACACACACACACACACACACACACACACACACCTGTGTCTTTTTCTCCTTCCCCTTCTCAACCTCTGTCGCTCCTTAAGGATGTGTAGTGAGTGAGGTCAGGCATTAGTACTGTTATCTGATGACTGTGTGTGAGTGTGTGTGAGGTGGTCACGCCATCTATCAGCCAGCTGTCTGCCAGGCCTCTCCATTAGGCCTTGGGACCTGAGTGATGGCTGTGCCGGTGCTCCACTCACCGCGCCACACACCCATATATCACCCAACACATACACACACACACACACACACACACACACACACACACACACACACACACACACACACACACACACACACACACACACACACACACACACACACACACACACACACACACACACACACACACACACAAACACACACACCTACCTGAGGGCTGCAGATGAATGGTGCCCCCGCTATGCTTCACGTGTCACACTGTCTGTCTGTTTGTCTGTCTGAGCAGTGCACACACTCCTGTACACATTGGGACACACACTCACACGCTCCCAGACGTCTTCACTCGGCTGCCGGTGGAGCTGTAGTTAGATGCGACTGCACTATGACTTCATTAAAGGATATATATTGTGCCATTAGGCGGCTGGGGGTCACCTTTAGTGTCTCGGCTAGCCCTAACACACACCATTCCCCTTTTTTTTTACACATGAAATCCAATCATCTCTCTCTCACTCTCTCTCTCTCTTCCTCGCTTCCCAGCCCCCCGTCTCTCTTCTAATTCATCCATCAACCCGTCGCCCTGCTCTCCTTGACCTAATTAAGGGAGAGACACCTGATCTTTCACCCCTCAAATGATGTCACAGCGCGAGCTACTTCATCAACATCCCCATCCACCAGTCTCTCTCTCTCTGTTTTTTTCATCCCCAGCCAGTTTCGGTGCGGCTAGGCACGCACTATTTGTGTTTCCACTCTCAAAAGTCTGAAAGGGTACCAAAACAAGCCAGTTTTTGTCATCCTTTCCTAGGGGGTAAGGATGTTGTCCCAACACACGTTGTCCATTGATTGGTGGAAAGAATCATTGCTGTGTGAGAGATAAAAAGCCGTGTCTAGTCACCTCGGCAAGAGAGAATGTCGGTGCACAGCATTTGTTTATTGTGTGGCTTTCTTTCTCTTCATTGAGTTAATCAGTGGGCCACACTGTGTCACTAAAATTATGTGGTCAGCGCTGTTCAACAGCTTTGACTCATCACAGACTGTATATACTCTGACAGCGGCTACCTCAATCCAACATAAACCCCGCCTCCCAAGTGAGCATAGACCTACTGTCGGCAATGGAAACGCAAGAGCCAGATCTAGGTGAACCGTGCCCATCCGAACTGAACCAAACCAAACCAAACCAAACCGCGCTGCTCAATGAAAACTGGGGGTGGTACCTATCACTTTCTCAACCCCCCCCTCCTCCCTCTTCTATCCTCTTTCTTCACCTCTTCTCTCTGCCGGCCCTGTCGCCCTGCCATCCATTCATCTCACACTCTGCAATCCTCCCTCTCTCACCTTGCCCTCCTCCTCCTCTCATCTCTGCTCTCCTCAGCTCCCTTATTGCTCTATCAATCTCTGTGGCAGAAGATCAATATCAGCGCGGCGGCGGCTGCTTTTCTTCCCCTCTCCCTCTCCGCCCCTCTCTTCCTCCCACTCTCTCTCCACCCCTCTCTTCCTCCCACTCTCTCTCTCAGCCCATCTCGTGGTCTGCACTAGTAGGATCCTTTTTAGGAGGAGATGTGCCTCTCCATTAGCCCCCCCCCCCTCCATCTTTGCTCTTAACCACTTCCATCACTGTTTACTGCCTCCTCTCTTTAGGCTCTTTTATAAAAAGGGTAAACACCCCTTTCTGCTTTATTTCCTGTGGGTATCGTCTTTTCTCCAATACGTTATTCCACATGTTGTGTGTTACTAAACTTTTCTAATTTCAATATAAGTATGAAATAATGCACAAAGAGTCAGGAGTCAGATTTCATCATCCGCAGAGACTTTAGTTGAAACTTGCAAGTTGAGTCAGTTATCATGTACACACATGTAGTATAACAGAGAAATGACTAAAGTCAGAGAGGGATGTTACAACTTTTATACCCATACTGGCACGTATTTGTCTGATCAGGTGCTAAGGACTTGGTCATCTGAGTTTCTGGAAAATATGGGGGATGAGTTTTAATTACACTGATAGTGCAAGAAGTCCTCGACCTTGGTTCGCATCTTGCTTCCCAGTATCTATGTGCCAAAATTCCTTACAAGGCAGTTTCACTTCTTCAAGCAATAAGAGTAAAACATGTTTACCAGTGTTGTACACCAGAGTTCAATGTGAGGTGAATAGAATGACTAGCATTAATATGTTATACAATCATAGAGAAATAGATTTCGTCAACATTGCGTTTCCATTATTATATGACATTATGAGTGTGTTTGTGTTTGAACAGTTGGTGTAAATGATGGATTGACACATAGAGTTCTAACATGTTAGAATGTACCAATACAAATGGGAACTAGTAAAGAGCCCTCCCTTAAATACTAACATTTCTAACATGTTGTTTACTCTATATTAAAGTATTGGAAGAATAAAACAAAATGCTTTCCGGGCTAACATTTAGTATGAATAAAATGATCTTAGACCATAATAAGCTGTGAAGCCAAAATTTTAAAAAATCTCAGAAGAAGCAACATTTTTAACGGAGTCTTACTTTTGGATAATGAGTCAAGTATGGGGGAAGGGATGTGGGTGCCCCCATGCCTGATGCCTAAGTGACCAAAATTACTAAATCCACCCCTGGCAACAGAATGTCTTGCCATACATTAACTTGGTCTCATCCCTGATGGCCAATGTTTACATATGTAGGCTAAATCTTACTTTAGAGGCACACCCAACCTCCAACTTATTTGATTGAATAGACAATTATTATTAACAATAATATTATAAGTACAAACTTTCAGTGTCAAAACACTCATACAATTTGTCTGCTTTGTATTTTCCCAAAGGCTCAAACATTTGACTGACAGTTGGACGGTAACACAACCTAGTGTCTATCATTGTCGATAGGAGTGTCATCATCTAAATGCTTTTCAGCACGTATCCCTGTGAGGTGACCTCTGAGCGCTTGTGGCGCCACATCCCAAACCGTGTGAGAGCGGGGCATCAAACACGTGACGTCCATGCCAAGGCAGCACTCTGCAGTCTGCCAGCCATTCCAATTACAGAGACATTAGAAGGCAGCGAGCGGCAACCTAATTTGACAAGCTGAGATGATGCCCATTCATATCCACCCTGCTTCAGTGGCCCAGTGTAAATATTTCCCCAAGCTCAGTATAAATAGAAAGACAATATTTGAACAGCTGAGAGGAGAGACAGGGCAGAGTGAGAGAAGAGAAGGAGGTGGAGAGGAGAGAGATCCTAATCCTTTATGTATACACGCGATACATATTCATAATGTAGCCCGCTCCTTAAGGCGAAAGCGGAGATAGGGAATGTTATCCGATACAGCCAAGACATTTGGATAAAGGGACTACGATTGTTGAATCTGGATTATTGCTGTTTTGACTGTAGGAAATTTGGGGATATTGAATTTGGTAAACAGGTAAAGAGAGCTGAGCGTGTTATTACTGAAGTAACAAACACAATGACAGGTTCTACAAACACAGCACAGAGAGAGAGAGAGAGAGAGAGAGAGAGAGAGAGAGAGAGAGAGAGAGAGAGAGAGACAGTGAGAGATCCATCCATGTTACACTGAAATATCAGTAACAATGTACAACCTAATGCAATCCTGTCGCAATAAGTCCTACCTTTTTTGCGACAAAGCCCTATTTATTAGAAATATGTTTTACTGCAGATTGGTGTTAATAGCAGGTAGTAAACATAACCATTAAAAACATCATAGTTTATTTGCCAAAGGCAGATTTTGTGATAGCAATTGAATGCTTTGCAGGTATCTGTAATATAAACCTTTAACATTCAATAGGTTCACTATACAAATTTACAATGTTCTGTATGTTGACTAAAAAACGAATGTCATTCCATTTCCCACAGAACACATTTGATAAAGCATATTAGCTGAATTGTATATGGGTGTAATTTATAGGGACAAGCATATAATATTCACCTTTTGGTGACACTGCCTTTAAATGACAGCTAATTTGCAACAGCAAATAAGTGCTAATGCTGCCTGAACTGTGATTTGAAAAAAACAGTTCAGGCAAAGGACACGTTTTTAATGAATGCATCTGACAAGTTGCAAAATGTTCACAGATACGTTTTGTATTTGATTTGTTCTCCCTACACAATGTCTAATCTTGAAAAATAAAATCCTCTCATAGAAACTAAAGCATTTGACTTTATGGTCACATTGTGTAACAAAATACACAAAATATAAATGTGCAATGAACATTACAGAAAATAAACAGAACAACATGGATAACATATTTGCAACTCCGCCACACGGCTGGCGTCCCAGTCCCTTTGACATGTCTTTACAATGGGAGCCAGAGCTCTCAGTATTGTGCCATGCTATTCCATTGTCCTGATTGTCCTGTCATATGGATGGATGAGGCAGGGAGCAGCATCAAAGGCCGTGGCCAGCTCTATTATGTATTACATTCTGCTTGTGCACTCACTTCCTCCGCCTTACACTCTGTCTCACACCCAACCCTTCTGCTTACCCGGGCTGACAGACAGACAGTCAGATAGACAGACAGTCAGTAGGCAGAAATGTTCATTGTTCCCTTGGGGACTCCATTGATCCTGCCAATCACTTAATTTACTGCCTTATCAATGGCGCCTCCCACCTCTTTCCCTGATGGTCCGGACCCCCATCGATTGGCGTACGGCTGAGTGCATGTTTGACAAGAAGAGTGTGAATGCAGGAAAACACACATAGATAATAACTAAGACACACAAGCACACACACACACACACACACACACACACACACACACACACACACACACACACACACACACACACACATACACACATACACACATATGGACAGCCGTTAATCTTGGTGAATGACAGGTGTCAAAGGAAGAAAGACAGGAGTGAAACAGAGCAGAAAGGAGAAGACAGAGAGAGAGATGTCAGAAAACTGGCAGGCGGCTGATGACAGCATGAAAACCCTTCACATCACGCAGTGACCCACACATATACAAACACACACACACACACACACACACACACACACACACACACACACACACACACACACACACACACACACACACACACACACACACACACCCCCTTACCCACACACGCATACCACCGACCCACACACACACATTGCTGAGATTTCAATTGTCATTGCTTATTGGCCACCAGTGTGATAGAAATACATTTGGCAGCAAGGGTCAAGAGAGGGAGGTTTGTCACAGATGGTGCACTGGTTTAGACTTCCAACTTTCAAAGTGTAGATCCACCTCTGATTAGGCACATGGATGAGTAAACTCACCTTTATATTTGATGTTTTTATACATAAAATGCAGTTAACCAATCTGTATTTTATTTACTACTACACTCAGAAAGGACACACAAGCTGATATTAGACAAATTACAGTAACAATGGGCATGTCAATTTGCATCTACCTGTATATGAGCTTACGACAAGTTGTAATTGAGTGCTGCGTAAATATCATCTCGTGCACCATGTATTGATCACTTAAGTTGCTATTTGGAATAATTCTAAGGAAAATAATTACTAACCAGTTACTCAATACAACTTCTATTTTTTGTTTGACACGGTCTGGCTGTAAAACAAGTCTGGCCTGTCCTTAACTTTGAAATACTGCAGAGTTGGAACTCGATAGACCAGTTGCGTTAACTTAGTACCTTTCTACAGTAAAGGGAAGGCAACATTTTTTCTTTGTTTTAATTTTGACAGACTTCTTAAAATAAGTAAGTTGTCAAGTGTCTAAAACACATTTCACAAACGTATAATGCATTTTGAACTTCATTCAGCATTTGAATCATTTATTTTGATCACCTTAATGTCTGGACACGAATCACAACAATCTGCTATGATTCCCCTGCTCTCAGCCATTTTGTAAGTTAAAAAAAAGAAGCAGAAAAGTAAATGGAAGTGGAAAGCTCAATCTGCCTAACACAAAGAAGAAGGCATTGGAGGACAGAGTGGGTGAGACAAGCATCAGAAAGAAAGAGCAGAAGGTAGAGAGTGAAGGATGTGTGTGGGAGTGGAGGATGAAGGGAGTAGGTGGGGATAACAGAAGAGACACTGTAGGGTGACGGCTGTTGCTTTATTTGGAAATGAAGATTCCCCCTGGGAGCGTCTTTCCCATGACATTGCACAACCATGTCTATTGATGACTCAGAAAAACATCTGTCTGCCCCTACTATCTTACTGTTGATTAGGTGTTATAGTAAAGGCTAATACATGTCTTACAAATCAAATCATTCTTTATTAACATTGGTTTATATTATACAATAATTTTAAACTAACTTTGTACTATAACTATAACCATATTTAACCCTAGTGTACAATAACTATACACTGTTACTACATTGTATATAACTTGATATACGATATATGATATAACTTCACCTAACTTTTATGTACACAAAATGCCTATTTCTCTTACATTTTGTACACAAATGTGTTTAAATCTGTGTAAGTGAGCACTTCTCCTTTACAGAGAGACTATGACACATGTTAAACAAAGTTGTGAACAAAATTTTAGGAGATAGGCCAAAAATGTTTACATGTATATTTTTGTTCAGTCTATTTAAGTGTTACTATACGTTACTATTTAAGTGTTACTATCTATATTGGCGCTTTTCCACTGCATGGTATCAGCTCAACTCGACTCAACTCAACTCGCATTTTTGGCGTTTCCACCGTGAAAACATGGTACCTGGTAGCCTACCTGCAGCGGCTGCTTTTCTTGGTATCGCCTCGCTCTAGGTTCCAAGCGAGCTGAGCCGATGCTAAAAGGTGACGTCGGCAGACGGCCGGCCGCTGATTGGCCAGACGGTAGTCTCTGGCCAATCAGTGGCCGGCCGTCTGCCAACGCTTCTGATTTGCCAGAGACTACCGGCTTCATTCTGTTGTTCATTATCCCCAGCTCTCCGGGACTTTTGAGTGTATTTACGCCGCGTGCAGCCTTCTTCAATGGATTTGCGTCACCGATCCGATTTTTTTTCCCATATATTCACTAAGCTCACCCAATTGTGGTGGTTGTTGAGGAAGTTACTTTTAACATACAAGAGGAGACATGTAGGGCAGCAAGCATGTGACAGACATGATAGCGAGCGATTACATTACAAGCCAGGACTGAACTGATTACCTCAATAAAATATTCAGGCTGAGACACGGCTTGCATTTGAAAACACATATCCTGAAACAAGCACTGAACAGTCAATTTTATCATGCCCGTGTTTACGTGCATAGGGATGTACGTGACGCATCCCTACAGCTGTGTGGCAGTCACACATCGGGAAACCAACCCTCTTTTAATGGCCCGTCACAATATTCTTCTACTTCTTTTAGCAAACAGATACAAGGGGGGTATTTCTTAAACATTTTTCATCCTGTTTTTGGCGGTTGGTTCAGTTAATAGTGCAACAACTGCTCGTAATTTCTGCTTTGCTACTTTGCTCCAGAGTTGGCTTTCAGCCCCTTTGTATGACGACCCCGCCCACGTTCAGGAGGTACTATTTGTAGTGGAAAACGACCCGTGCTGCTAACAAACCAAGTTGAACTGAGTCGAGTTGAGTCGAGTCGAGCTACATGTGCGGTGGAAAAGCGCCATATGACTAGTGGGGTTCTCGTTTCTCTGCTCTTCTCCTCCTCACTCCCCAACTTTATGGATGAGATCATAAGAGTGTCCTCCCCTTTTGACCCTCAGAACACTCTGCATGAAACTATCTGCCAAATGAAAAATGTCATATTCAGTAAAATGGAAAGATATCTACAGAGACACTCACATGTTGTTGATTTGTGGCTGTGTGGCCACAGATCTCTCTCTCTCTCTCTCTCTCTCTCTCTCCCTCCTTCTATTGGTCTTTTTTCATTTCCATCTTTCAATTTCACTTCATTACATATAATACTACAGTATTAACATGTCAAGCTCGGTAAGGGCCAATACATCTTAACACAATTCAACAACATACACATGTAACAAATGTAATAGTAAACATCTGTTCAACTTGTTTGACTTTATGAAGCTGTGTATTGATTGCACAGTGACTATCTCTATTACGGCGTGTGTCTGCAGTGTTTCAGAGTGTGTGTGGGGGGTGGGGGGGGGGAGTTCAACAGGAATGTCCAAATATTGAATCCCGGAGAGCATAGAGCTATGTGATTATTTTCATCTTTTGTCCCACTCTCTGTCTCGCTCATTCCCCCCACTCTGCCTTCTGATTCCTGGCCTCCATGGTGCCAGTGATCCTCCTCATCTACAGCAGAGTTAATACCTCCAGGCTTAATAAATCACAACTGACAAAACGAACGGTGGCTTGGCTTAGTTTGGCTCTGCTCAACCCTGGGTGGACTCTGATTAAAATTGTTTGTTTAAAATCTGCCAATGAATAACAAGCTGGCCCACGTTGTTGGTTGATTACTGTGGTCACTTTACAGTACTTTTGTATTTCTAAAGTTTAAAGGTCACACCTCTTTTTCAGGTTCAAAATTGTAATTTGGGTTTCAACTAGAAACTGTTTTCATGATGTTGTGTCCAAAACGCCCTTTATATTGCAGTATATTTTCTTGGTCCTTTACTCAAAAAGCCGGCGTTGGAAGTTAGTTGATGGAAGAAGACAGTTGAATGCAGATGAGGAGGTCTCAGGAACAATTCTTGTTTATTCAAACAACAAAACTCATCCTGCAGTCAAAACGAAGCCAATAAGAATTTAAAGTGTTTGTAGCCAAATAAACTAATAGAGGTACCTACACAAAACAAAAAGCTATGAAGAGTTCCTTAGTTTGAGACCTGACTTTTTCCAGAATTGTGGCTGCTTTTAACCCTAACCAGCTCCACCCTAATGGTCAGAGGGCAACCTCTGGCCAACAGAGGACATCCTGAGTTTAGTCATCACCTAGAGTCGATATGTCACGTTGGCCAAGAAGTCTGATCCAGCAACTTTTAAGACAATGCTGATGATGATGATGCTGATGGCCAGGGTCAATAAACTACTGTTAACTCTTAGCCAGACTGTCTTTGATTAATTCATAAGACAGTCACCTTTGTGTGAAATTTGAATGATCTACAGGTCAGCCTTGAGGGTTTCCTCCCTCAAGCAGCTGACATCCCTGACTTTGCCCCCTGCCAGATGAGGCTAACTGTCTTTGTCTCCTCTGTAGCAGTAGAACTTAATATAAAATGTATAGTAACAAAATACACTACAGTAATCTTAGAATGTGTCATAACAAAATACACTACAATATCTTTCACAGTACCATTGCTATATCTCCTCCTTTCAGCCTCTGTATGAAACACGTTTTAGAGCCATGTCTCTTTAAGGCCCGCCTTCCAAAAAGCCCAGTCTGCTCTGATTGGCCCTGAATCTAACTGCCGGTTTGAATATAACTGCTAGAAAGCTTCAGGGGTGTCTGGGAGGTAGTGCTAAATTAGGTTTGTTAAGGGGAGTCTGGCTTCTCCCCTTATGACATCATAAGCAGAGATACATTTGTCTGGGGTATTTGCACACAGGTGTTTTAGAAAGGTGGAGAAGGTTGTTTTCTCTCATATTTTGGGAGTATACACACCAGGGACCCATTGAAAAACAATGAAAAACTGCATTTTGCATAATAGGTGACCTTTAACCCAACAAACTATAAAATAATTGCTTCTGTGGTCATTTTCAAGAGTTGCACTTTATTATAAACTGCTGGGCAGTGTTTTATAAGCTTTCAAACTCATAATTATGTGCCTCAAACTGGACTCCCACGGTTGTATTTCATGTCTCACCAGTACCTGAAGCAACACACTTCCAACCAAAGCACGCAACCCTTTGCAATGTTAGAACGCAGACCTGTCAGCTGGGCTTGGTGGTATCATAGAAGCTCTCTGAGATTATTTCTATACTTTGCCATTAACTCCTGTGGCATTTTGTTCTCGGGATTGTACATCATTCCATTCAATAATGATTTAGGGAAAATACTCTCCGAGCTAACTGTCAGATCTCACACTCTTTATTCATCTCTTATTTGTAGGGATAAACTTCTGTGTCAGCTAAACCATTCATCTATTGCTGAGACATTTGCATTCTTACACGGGAGGTTAAAATGAAAGTGGATGGTGCAACACAGCCACGATAGCTTCCCAGTTTGGACTCTCCGGCTCTCACTCCACTCCGAGGGCAACAGTGTCAAGAGCCAGAGTGGAATAGAATATTTGTGTGGATTTACTTTGCCCCCTGTGAGCGAAGCCACTGATTGAGGCACGTGCAAGTTGACATTCAGACTTCTAAGACTCCTGTAATTTTTCTCTTTTTTGCCTCTTACTGAGATCTACAACAGCTACACGCAACTGGAATAAAGGATCTCGGTGTTGCCATTACGAACGGTTCCAAAAAGTAATCCCCACATCTGCTTTTTCGCAAGAGAGCCACTCATATATCACAGTGTGTACAGCGGAAGGAGTAAATTCCAGATGGAATATTATAAGATTAAATGGTCATTTGCTTTAAACTCTACACTCTTCAGACTTGAAACAATTGCGGGCTGCTGTAGATTTGTTACTTTTTGAAAATACAGATGCCAGTGGTTGGAAGCCATCCCTGTTCCAGGAGCTCCAACTCTTAAATTGATCCGGGCTGATTAATTATACGACTCCTATTTGGTTTAAAAGTGCACATTATTTCCTATGTTTCATTTGTCAGTTTTGAGAGGAGTTGTTGATTCCTATATGCAGTCCACCCTGCCTCCATAGGCCTGGCTGTCTCTTATATATTGCCCGAGACGTGTTGCCAACGTAGCCCCCAAAAACCCATCGCCCCCATCGGACCCTGCAATGGAAAGCAGATGGCTGGTCCTGTGACGGCAGCCGGCTACAGTTGGGCAGTCCAGGAGAGGAAACTTCTCATTCGCCGTCATCCATCATCGAGGCCGGGTTGTGTGTGTGTGTGTGTGTGTGTGTGGGAGGGGGGGCAGACAGAGCAGCTCCTGACACCCGACGTCTGGCCTCTCTCAAAACGCCTTCGCATTGGCACATTCATGGCTCGCACTCATACACACATGTGAAAATACACGCACACACTCACTCGGAACAGTGAATATATTCTGGCTCACGTTCCCCTTTTCATGCCTTTCATTAGTGGTATTATTCTTTTCAGCACTGGGTCGGTTGCGAGAGGTCATTCCTGGTTGTCCTCGCCGCCCGAGAGAGAAAGAGAGAGAGTCAGAGAAGGAGGGAGGGAGGGAGGGTGGGAGGGAGGGAGGGAAAGAGAGAAGGAATATGACTGCTTCTTTATGTCTTTCAATCTTTGAAATTCACGGTTTCTGTTCCTCTTTTTTTTTACGTTTGTTGGTTTTCATGGGAACATTTTGTTTTCAAAAAGTTCTGCGCTTAGATGACAGTGCACCTGGTCTGCAAGAAAGGACCTAAAACTCTGTAGTATGTATGGCAGGCCAGTAGTTTGCAAAGTAGATGTAGCCCTTCAACTTATACACAATATTTAAATAAATCGTATTCAAAAGTTGTAGTTGTACTTTTGCGTATGTTGAAAATGTTGCCATGTCAACGTCCCCTAAGCATAAAGAGAAGATGAAAAAGTACAAGAAGAAGAAGTGCATAGTGAGTAATGTACCTGACAGCTGAGGATCATTAATCACTGTCAGACTTGAAAGGAGAAGAGGGAGGACGAGGTGGTTGGAGGCAGGGGGCGGCGTTTGACGTGGCAACACACGCACACACACACACATACACACACACGCCCGCTCTCCTACACACATTCTGCTTCATCACACATTCTTTAACAGACCTCCTGTGTCTCTGTCCCACAGTTCGATTCAATTATGCCGCACTAGAGATGAGCAGTCTTTTTCCTCCCAAAACATCAAGACAAAGTTAAACAAAAAACCATCAAAGAAAAAAAAGTTGAGGAATCAAAACACACACACACACACACACACACACACACACACACACACGCACGTTATTACTGGTGCACATGCTCTGAGGCCCCTGATGTCTGGGAGCCTGTGCTGACACTAATAAGGGGCTGTTGAAGGGTTTGACTCCACGCGGCAGGCCGCCACTGCACAGCAGGGACAGGCCATTCACAGCCTGTCAACCCGCCACAGCTAGCAAGAGGCTATACACCACAAAGAGCCAGCAGAATGCGCCATTCTCACAAAAGACACAGTGACTTTCAAATCTCAGGTATGCAGGGCCCGGTAACAAAAAAAAAAGACAGACACCCACATACACATCCCTTGTCATCCTCAATATTTCGCGTCCTCCTCCCTTTTCCCTTGCAGCAGGACAGCAGCTGGCCTGTCTGATTGTCAGTCACACTGATGAGAGACTGCTCAGCTATGTCCAAATCAACCTTCCGGCGATGTGTTTTCAGTTCGAGTCAGCTGTGTTTGTGTGAATCTTTAGACTATAACAACAAATACAGAAACAAAACCTTCTCATTGTTATGATGAGCTGACATGTGAAATCTCAAAGCCCTGCAGTCAAGCTGTCTTACCTCTGTCTTGTGTAAACATTACAGGATTTGTGTGGCATCTCCATTCTAATCAGTTCAATACTTTGGACCGTGAGAAAATCTACATATGTGGCTCTCGGTGCGTAGATCAGAGTGAGGTGAACAAAGGTCCCCTCAACAGGATCATAAAGATGAGTGGGAAGATCATTGGACAGCCACAGACCACCCTCACAGCCAGACGGATCATATTGGACCCCACCCATAACCTCAACAACCAGTACCACCTGCTACCTTCAGGAAGGAGACTTCGTTCCCTGCCCCTAAGAACCAAACGAGCCATGTCCACCTTTGTTCCAGCATCCTTCAGGCTGTTGAATAAACAGTATGGCTCCCCAGCCCGCCAAACCCAACCCATTACTCCAGGCTTCTCCCTAGCCACAGGGTTTTTAGCTTTTAGCTTTTAAGAATTTATTTATTCTCGTACATGATACTGACAATTTATTATTGAAGTATGTCTTGTTTGTATGTGCCTGACCACAAATGAAGTTCCCTCATGGGAAAAATAAAGTTCTTTGAATTCAATTGAATCAGTACACACCTAAGCGCTGATGCACTATAACTATATGCCCTTTTACAAGATGCCGTAAAAGGGATACTGAAAATCACTTCCTTCAGTTGTTATAGGAATAGTTCACTTTAGATGCAGGCTAGCAGAGAGTTATGGGACGAGAATATTTAAATACTTTTGAATGTGTCTATTTGGTAGGCTACCGCTAGCATCCAGTTAGCTTATCTTAGCATGAAGACATGAACACAGAGGAGACATGCTGCATTCCAGAAGTTTCCAAGTTACGAGAATTTGAGTCGCTGCCATCAGGCCGTCTGTTCAGAATGCCACACTGCAGGCTAAACCAAAACAAAAAAGCTATCATCCATTCAACTATAAAACAGCACTATGTCTGTCTAGCAGTATTTATTATGATGCATTTAGATATTATGATTTCATTACTTAATACTTGCTTTTACTGCTGATAATAATATTGCTGTTTTACTTGTATTGAAGAAACGTTTACTTGTGTTGATCCTACCTTTACTCAAGCACATGGTCTGAATACCTCTAAGATTAAATTGCAGGTGCAGTGTCTCTACCCAAAATGTAACTATTCAAAACCCTAACATCTCTGAGGCACTGTGCCACAACAATCTGTAAAGGAACAAACTTCAATAAGCAATAATACAAAGCATGTTTAAATTACATATAACACCATTTTGTAACAATGAAAAGATGATGTTTTTAATGTTGGTGTTTTATTTATTTGTACCAGTGCTTGTTGGCCTTATGTTGATCACAGACTTGGATGTGTAGTTAGTCCATATTTCATTTGCTGCTGTCTCACTAGTCCCTTTTCTTTAACATCAACTGGAGAAGTAGTCAAACAGAGCCAAAGACCACAGTTGGGCCTCCCAGACATTCCCAGAAGTCCACAGCTGGTAGTGTTAAAACCTAAATGTAATCCATCACAGACTGTGTAATTTTACCTCTTTGAAAAAAAAATTTACACTGAAAAACTGTCAACACTGACCGTTTCCACTTATTGTTTGGTCATTTTACTCAACAGTCAGTTTAAATCCATTTTAGAGCTACACTCCTGTCACCATTAATGCTCATTTAAAGATCAGATTTTGAAAGCAATAACCCCACAACCTAAATGCATTTTACAGTAATAACTATCCAGGCCTCTTTTGCTGGGACAATAGGGCATGAGGGTTGATAGACATTGTGTGCTTCTCTAAATCACCCATAATGGCACCAAGGAATGTCCTTCCGGGTATCATGGAAATTACAGAGCACAATGCTCCCCAGTGTCTTGTCTGAAACGTTTACTGCTAACTACAGTGGGACAGAAAACAAGACAAGAGCAAAGCACAGAGGACAGCTAAGCCCTCTGCCTCCCACAAATTAGGGCACAAAACATCCTAGCGTGCTAAATGCAGAATAACAGGGTGGCCTGGTGGATACAGAACCATGCAGTCCGCCAACCACTTAACCCGAGATTTAGAACACATCCTATTTACTGTGATGTAAGTTAACCCTCAGTGGCACACAGAGTCAAGACTGGCTGCAGAGTTGCAGGTTTGTAGCTGATCCTGACCTCTGACCTATAAAGAGAATGTTCCTCTTTCATGCAAAAGGAATATTGTGCCCATCAACATTCATTCAGAAGATAATGTGTGTCTTTAACCAATTAGGCGACCCAGGTAAAAAGGTTTATAATTACAGTTAGAAAATGAACACATTAAGGTATAATTTTTGCTCAAAACTATAGTTATGGGCCGTAAATCAGGTCAAATCATTGAGCTCACTCTCACTTTGTCATTGTCAACCTCAGATGGTGAATTTGTATTGTATTATGTTACCATATTGGACATACAATTAATGATACAATTATAATGGCCTTATGCTTTGCAAAAGCCCACTGGGTATAGTTCATAACTAACATATGGGGATGCTCTGTTGCACAGTATTTGTGTATAATACTGTATGTGTCTGTTGGTCGCTCATTTCACCACTTAATCTCAACAACAACTGGATGGATTTCCAATAAATGTTGAACAGGAGTTATTGTTCTCTAGTGGATGACTCATACAGACTTAGGGGATCCACTGACCTTTCCACTATTACCACCATCAAGTCAAAAGGTCCCAGCACTTTGTTTTATGGTCAAATACCTGTAAAGCAAATGACATTCCCGTGAAGAAGAATGCCATACGATACACCCACAACAAAAGGCTGACAAAAATAGGTACGGCACTGTTTGCCCTTCCCAACTTTTGATTGTTGAAATGCAAATAAATGTTTGCCGTATTGTACCATACCACACTGCTCAGAGGAAACCAGGCTCTAGCTATATCGGCTGTTTTGGGCAAAAAGGAACAGACTGCACATTCACTGTTCAACTTTGTGAAAAAAAGGTAGAGTCTGGAGCCTAAAGTATTGTTAACAAAATAATTATTCTGTGATTATATATGGCTTTCTTATGCCCGACAGCATATTGTAGATGCATTAGGCAACAGTTTGGAAGCTTGTGAAATGTAATCGATTGCAAATATAAGTGCGATTTGTCACCGTGTCGAAGATCACTAATCCACAGTACAGTCGTCCATGCTGCCAGCATTCTTGTCATGCTCTTTGTAATCGATTTGCCTCTTTACAAAGAGAAAAGGAGGGGTTGTGTTTGTGCTGCCTTAAGGCTGAGTCACTTATTGCAGTCTTAGCGTGCTCAGAGTGTCTTGGGATGGATGTGAAATGGATTGCAGTG
The DNA here is from genome assembly GCA_026929865.2 of Hyperoplus lanceolatus. Classification (NCBI taxonomy): domain Eukaryota; kingdom Metazoa; phylum Chordata; class Actinopteri; order Uranoscopiformes; family Ammodytidae; genus Hyperoplus; species Hyperoplus lanceolatus. Next base: position 6,903,601 of record CM049397.1, read on the forward strand.
TTGGCCTATAAGAGGAGTTTGAAAAGATAAATTACAGCGAGAGAGAGCCAGGCCAGAGAAACACACACTCCCCTACTGGGTGGCAGCGCTGATTCAACAGCAGACAGACCCAGAGCAGGATCATCTGTCTCTATTATGGTCTCCCTACAAATCATCTACATTTCCCCTCTTCTCCTTTGCTGCCCACAAGCTCATAAAGCTAGCTTTTCCATGCTGCCTTTGGCATAGGGAGTGAGCGGTACGTCCAGAGAGGTGTATTGTGGGTGGTCGGAGGTTGTACGAACCATTGCATTACACGCACAGTCCCACACATGCACGTACTCAGTTTTGATGGGCCGCACCGCAAAAAGTGCTATTCTTACCAGAACGACACGCGCAGCTTTTTTGCGAACAGCTGAAGAAATGCTGCTGATGGGAGAACATGCACCTGGGATGTCTGCACTGACCGCAAGCCCTGTCTTCTGGTTCTGGGGTCAGTGGGGAATATTTGTGCTTGTCTCCACACATTTCAGCTTGTTTCTGCCATGGCGTAAAGACATTTTTACTTTTTTTTGCATTCACAATCCAACGTAACAGCAGCAACCAGATCACCAGAAGCACCACACGGGGTGACCTTCTAATCCCATTTAGAAAAAGCACATTTGGTCAACAATCATTTTCTGTTAGGGCAATACAAAATTGGAATTCACTGCCTACAACTATCAATGAAATACATACATATTCCACCTTTACAGCACATCTTAAAACATGGCTGTCCGACAACTATAACTGCACACATTAATTTCTGTCAGACGTGATGTGTGTGTTTGATGTGTCATTGTTGCTGCCGCTCCATCTCTGCTACCTGCCTGCATGTTCTGCCCTATGTACTTTCTATGTGATCTGTGTGGCCTATATTCCCTTGTCTCCTATGTGTTTGTGTTGTTGTTGCATGAACTGCCTTGATATCTTTGCCATCATCTGTGCTTACCTGTTTGTTCTTGCTCCAACTGTGTGCAATATGTTTGTTTGTCTTTTTCCCCTTCTTGCTCAGGCCTGCTGTAATTATAAATGTAATGTATTTTTTTAATTTTTTTTTTACTGTTATGTATTGTAGGTTGCCTACTGACAACTGGCCGGGGACTACAGCTGGAAATTAGCCAAATAGGCTAAAGCTGCTCCTTCTCAAAGGGGACTGTCCACAAATCTATAAACAAATAAACTAAACTAAACTAAAAAGGTGGGTAGGTTTTGTGTTGTATGTGGTGATATTGATTTAAGCTTAAAGCTGTAGTGCGTAACTTTTTCATGTAAATGAATGTTTGTTACATTCAAGCCATTGCCAAATGAGTTGACACAAAATTGATGAAGCCTATCAGCTCCTCAAAACTCTCTCTTTATTTCTCAGTATGGCAGTAGCCCCTTTTACACAGAGATTGCAGCATATTGACGGAACAACATCACTCCAATATGCCGGCTTTGCTTGCTTCTGTGTTACTTACACAGAACCAAGCAACGCTGGCCTGCTGGCGCATCAGTAGCCCCTTTTACACAGCGTTCCGGAATGAAAGAGGTGCTTGTGAAACAGCGTCGGATGTGACGTAAACATTTAGTGCTGCGCCGGTCAGCTGCTTTACAACAACAACACTGGCCGGTGAATTGAGAGTGCAGCAAGTGCTGGAGCTTGCAGTAAGAGGGCCGTATTTTACTGTCCCCACGATCAGAGGTGGGCAGAGTAGCCAAAAAATGTACTCAAGTAAAAGTAAGTTACTTTAAGATTTTAATTACTCAAGTAGAAGTAAAAGTACTCATACAAATTATTACTCGAGTAAGAGTAAAAAAGTATGCAGTGAAAAGACTACTCAAGTACTCAAGAGTACAAGTAGGCCTACTGAATTACTCCGGATTTATTTTTTAAATATATAGAGCAACACAAACGGTACAGAATAGATACGAACATAATATAAAACAGCAATGTTCAAATAAAGATATGTTAAATAACATCATTTTAAATAAAACAATAAATACGGTATTTAAAAATCAAATGAATAACCCTTGAACTCAAACAATAATAAATTAATTATCTGCCAAATTAAATACATCACCCTTCAAATAAAATGATAAAAAATTAGGCTTGTCCAAAATTATATTAATTAAAACCAATACACTTATAACACTGTTGCAATTGTTTTGCACATACACATTTTAAAACTAATTCCTACAATATGTCACTGGCCCTGGGAAAATTATCTAGGTTGTGTTTAGCCTTAAACATATAAAACACACAAAATTAAACTTCGTTACACATCAACACCTGCTGGCACACTCACAACGTATGAAACTACAGAGAGGCTAAAAAAAGAGACCACTCTCAGACTGTCACACAGCCAGACTGGGGCATGAGAAGTGAGTAGGCTACAGGGAGAACAGGACATGTGTCAAAGAAGAACAGTGTCTCTGTAATTGCGAGTGTGTGGGAGCCTGTATCAATGCGATTGTGAGTGTGTGATTGTTATTTTGTGAGTTAGTGTGATTGAGAGCTTGCGAGTGTGTGAGTTTGTATTTGAGGCCAGGGGTGTGGCTATTGCTCCTCGGAATCAGCGGTTTCTTCAATTTTCTCGACTCACCCAGATAGTCGGAAAAATATGCATTTAACCTACATGGCACGGCCACGGACACAACATCGGTGCGGAACCGGAGCCTTTAAAAAAGTCCGCGGAAATTGTTGAGCCCATGGTTGATGTTATGATCCTGCTTGGCAGGGGTGGATTACTGCACGGGCACACCGGGCACAGGCCCAGGGGCCCAAGGGCTCAGGGGGGCCCTTAGCCAGAGATACTGATAGTAACTTTTCATGTTGCATAGTCAAAGAGCTCAGTCACTCATGTTAATAACAGGGTCCAAAAAGGAATAGCCTAAATATAAGGATACTCATTAAAATTGAACAATATTGAAATCATCATGGGCCCCTCAACTAGTATTCTGTATGTGTGAATGGCCTTGAAGGCCCCCTCACACATACAGAAATAAGCTTTCTATGTGTGAATTATAAATTGTTCATAAAAAGTAGCTATCCACCCTTTATCTTTTGAAATGGGCCCCTCCATCATTGAACATGGGTCTGCAGACCAATCTACTGTACTGTTTTTACAGTTGCAGAGTAAAGAGTGCTGCCTGTTTAAGACAAATATGAAAAATAATGTTCCTTCTGCATCTCAGGATTTGATATAGCCTCTAAAAGTTCCTCTGAAAGTGCACCAGTTTGATGCATTTTACTTTAAAAAGGTAAAACAAATCCGGGGGGGCATGCCCCCGGACCCCCCAATAAGGTACAGGGTCCCTCCCACAGCATCCCAAAATCCTGTGGGAAACACTGACTCCCTTAATATGTTTTTTTCCATTAATTGTATGTATCTGTGTGGAAAAGTCAGTGTACCTGACTGGATAAGGGACGAGTGGGGGGCCCTTTAAGAGTTTGTGCCCAGGGGCCCATTATCTCATAATCCGTCTATGCTGCTTGGGCCTCAAGCCCTTGTGTTGTTTTTCCCTTTTACCCTTGTCTATGTGCTGGTCTATTGCAGGGTTGGAGTCAGGTGTGCTGGAGTCAATCACCAGCTTTCACAGCTGCCATCAATCATCAATCAACTGCTCTTCATATACCCGGCCCTACCTGCCAGACACGGCCAGATTGTAGATTCTGTTTCGACACAGTCCCTCTCTCTAAGCTAACCTGTTTGCAGCTCCGCTTTTTGCATTTTTCCTGGCTAACTCCTGTCTTTTCTGCCACAGCTCTCCCGGCCTGACTCCAGCCACCAGCTCCAGCCCTCGCCCGCCAGCACTTCCTCCCGGACCCCTCTGCCTGCCTGCTCTAGCCTGCTCACACTCAGCTCCCTGGACTTGCCCCGTTGCTCTCTCCCTGGAGCCCCATGACAGCCAGCTCCCCCCCCCCCAGGATCACGGTCCTAACCCCCTGCTGGTTACTTCCAAAATAAATCTTCTTAAAACTGTTACTGTCTCCACGCCTGTGTCCTCCTGATCCAGCTGTTACAGTTGAGCCCTAAGCCCTATGACAACATGACAACACTTGTCATGTGACTGAAGTGGCTGCATTTGATTGGCAAGCTTTTGTAATGTGGTTTTTATTGGTTGAAATAGTCACGTGATAGAGATGTTGGCTGAAGACGTCCCTGGGGAGAGAAATCATGAGAGAAATAGATCTTGCATGTAATAAATAAAATATATAAAAAAATAAGGTAACGACCGTCACGTAGCCAAATGGAACGGCGTAAAAGTACCATTCTTTCTTCAAATATTTACTCAAGTAAAAGTAAAAGTATGTTGCAATAAAACTACTCCTAAAATTACAATTTATTCAAAAAGTTACTCAAGTATTTGTAACGGAGTAAATGTAGCGCGTTACGACCCACCTCTGCCCACGATGTGCCGGTTGATCTCGCTACGCGCTGAGTCCAACATCACTGGGACTGTTAACCAAACTGACAAAATCAATCCGCTCACTGCTTCACCTCTGTGTCTGTGTGTGCAGTGGCGTCCCTAGGCTGTTTTATTTGGGGCTAAAGCCCCGGATCTAATTTGATTAGCCCAGAATCTTTTTAAAATAAAAAAATATTAGCTATAATTTTTTTTTTTTTTTAAATATTTTGCTGCACGTCGCACATGCTCCCATTTGTTAGGACTCTTGCATAGCTTACTGCTAGGAATTTCTGTTCTACTGCTCAAGATTTTAAGCCTTGAATTGATGAACTTGCATTGAAGAAAATATGTCAGTTTTCTGTGGGCTGTAAATAGACCAATCTATGAGGCTAAATAGCATGCCAATATTGATGACTGATTGTGTCAAGTGTCTAAGGATGAATGCTAACATGATTTGTTTCCAACTTTTGCCTTAAGTTACAATTTAGCTAACTAGCTAGCTGCCCAACCTTTTCATTTCCAATGGTGGCTGTCATTTCATTACCAATGTTAAGTGTCATAAATAGTTAACACTGGTGCTGCTGAGTCATGATTCCTAAAAAAGATATGTGATATGTTTTCAATTTGCAGAAAGTTTTGAAAAATCCTGGATGCCTGAGAGCCCTACTGCATTATATTCCATAATAGTTGTTTGTTTAGGAACCTGAATGTTGTCTTTTCCTTCACAAAAATATTTCCACTATTAGATGATGCAGAAAAGGCACAGATAGATGAATACAAATCCACCAGAATGCAGGAAATTAAGTGTTTGACGCTAAAAAATGTCTGGGGGAGCACCCCCCACCTATAATTTGACACCCCTGATATGGGTAATGTAAGGTCTTTCTCACTGTATTCATTGCACTCTGAAATAACTTGAATGGAACTTTAGGCCCTGTTCTCACGGCAACACGAAACGGTGCAAACGCGGAAAAATTCCCACGGTTGCACTATATCATGTACATGAAAACAGCAAACGCAGGCATGAAACCGCAAGTTTTTGAGATCTACTCCCAGGGAGGATTTTTTGGAAAACACAACGGTTTTGGTTTCTTGTAAACACGAAACCATTTCCCCTGATAACGCTGACGTCAAGGCTCCACTTCACTTATGCAAAGTCTATAACATTTGCTGTCAAAATACCCACACGCGAGTTATAAAGTTAGAAGACAACATAACATGCACGGTGTCTCCGCGGCACCATCACTGTGTTTAGCGGAGAGTGTCGTGCAGGGCTCAAATATAACACTCGCCAATTTAGTCTATAGTCTATTAGTAAGTCATTGATACCATGCACCCGCCACTTTGTCTGGGGAAAGATTTGTGTTCTGCCGGTTTTTCTAGCAAAATAAACGTGTGTAGCTTCTATATGCCAGGGACACGGCTCTCTCTACATTAAAAAAACACTATCCATAGTTCGCAGCGGTTAAGTTACTGTTCAACAAAAGGAGCATTAAGGCTATGGCTTCACAGTAAAAGCATGTCACTGGCTAAACATTAATAGCATTTCACTGGACAAACGTGAGTTGACTTTTATTTTGAAGTTCGCCTAAAAGGAAAGTAGCCGTAACCGCTCACAAAGCCCCTTCACTACCAGCATGTCTTCTATTTTCACGAGTTCAATGCGGTGAAATAAGAGAACAGAAAGCTTGTCATTTACAATACTTGTAACCCCAAGCTTACACCAACCGCTTTATGAACGTTAGTGGCATTAAAGCGGCAGTTGAGAGTTTTTTTACTGTAATATTTGGCAAAACTGTCATAATAGCCATTCAGCTATATGTAGGTGAAGTGGTCTGAAAATATTTTTTTTATCACTTTGCTCCCCCTGCCTCTGTGTGCTGCCCCCCAAAATTGCCACCGCTCATGTTAATTTTGACCAATAAGAGCGAGGTCAGATTATCCGTTCTTATTGGCTGTGGGACCTTGGCAACGACGTTGATGCGTCAGTTGCGTGAGCGTTCACGACCCTAGCAGTCTGACACTAGCCTACTGCTACTACGGCGGACAGCGAGTAGCAATGTCTTCACAAACGAACCCTCAATTTGCCATTCCCAGGATACTAACAACTAACACCGCTAAGACAGCAAAAAAACGAGGAAAGACGAATGTTGAAAAGTTAACTGCTGAAAGGGAGACGGAGAGAGCTTGAAAAAAAGTACACCGGCCATGTCTTCTTGCCCTATCACATCAAGACCTCTCCGACCACGACCTCGTCCCCTTGCTCTGCCCCTAGGCTGCCTGCCGCTGGCCCCATATAGCCCTCGTCCTGTGAACAGTGTTGCCAACTCAAAGCGATTTTGTCGCTATATTTAGTGACTTTTCAGCCCCCCTGGCGACTTTTTTTTTTCAAAACAGCGACAAGCAACAAATCTAGCTTTTTTTTCTGGTGTTATTGGTGACTTTTTTCGCCAAAGCAAGTATCATCTCTTCTCAACGAGCAGCGGGAACACTGACACGCAGCCCGCTCCTCGCTCAGCAGCCCCGAGCTGAGAGGTGTATCTCCTGCTCAGACCGCAGCTGGGAGGGGCTGCTGCGCGAGTACCGGGCCGTCTGTCAGTGCTCTGTGACGGGGGACGGGCCAGGAGGCTCCCGCTGCTCGTTGAGAAGCGTTAAAAGTGATATTTGCTTCGGCGAGAAAGTCACCAATTACACCAGAAAAAAAGCTAGATTTGTCGCTTGTCGCTGTTTTGAAAAAAAAATCGCCAGGGGGGCTGAAAAGTAGCTAAATATAGCGACAAAATCGCTAAGTTGGCAACACTGCCCGAGCAGCCCCTCTCAGCTGCGGTCAGAACAGGAGCATAGATAGCCTAGTAGGAGATACACACACACCTCTCCGCTCTGTTACAATTAGTTTGCTATCTTGCCTAAGTGTTCTGGTAGGCCTAACAAAAGTAGCCTAGCTGTAACAGTTACAGCTACTTTTGTTAGGCCTACCAGAACACTTACAATGATTTTAAGCTAACATACATGGTATGTCTGTGATTAAAATGTATGCTCAATATGTACGTATGTAGTTATCATTACTAATGTTTAATCACCTCGGAATCGGACATGGTGTTTGTCTCCTGTCAATGTAACTGAATTCACAACGCGTAGCTGTCGTTCAGAGGGAGGAGCTACAGCAGGTAGAGCGTTGGGAAAACAGCCGTTGGGTTCCCAACGGCTACAATTATCAACTGCAGCTTTAATTTTCGGTTACAGTAAGGTTTTATGCATCAAATTGTACCGGAAAAGCTATCTACTACTACCTTGTACCGCCAACTGCTGGCCTGGCATGCTTACTACATCGATTTTGTCCCGTTTCCTCTGAAAACGTGTATGAGTGAAGATGTCAGATAAATTGTGTCTGAACGGGTTTTTTTTTTAAAACCAAAAACGGGAAAACTGTCACGTTTTCACCGTGAGAACAGGGCCTTAGATGTCTGGGGATAAGCAGCAGTCAGGTAGCTATTTAAAGCTATAATTATCTGCCTATTTTGTTTATTTAGGTAAAGCATTGTGAAAAAAATGTGCATGTGCAATTAACTAGGCTATACAACAAAATTTGCCGCGCGGGCTGCGCGCGCACTGTCCTATTCCCTCTTGGGCTGAGCCCCGGATGTTTCAGAAACCTAGAAACGCCCCTGTGTGTGTGTGTGTGTGTGTGTGGGTGTGTGTGTGTGTGTGTGTGTGTGTGTGTGTTTGTGACAGGTTGGCTGTGAGCGAGTCTCTTTGAGGGCAGTGCTCTTCCATTCAGACATACACATACATATACACACGGTGTGTGAAGTCACGTTACGGTAAACAGAAATATAGTGTGGATATACGCTCAGACTTACAATAATAATAGAGGTGGCGATCTGGTCGCAGCCTAGCTTAGCCTAGCCTAGCTTTCCCATTGTACAACTTCCCCCGGGCAGAAATAGACTCATAAACTCTGCAAAATGAAGCGTGGGGGTTTGGATTGAGCAGCGGACCTTATGATCAGCTAGATTATATGCCGTTCCTTTTATTTGGTGATTTTTACTGGACATCAGGCTGCCGTGATTAATGGTAAACACACGTCCTTCAACTACTAACATGGTCGCATGTTTAGAACGTAGGCTATGGAACGTCAAACGCCCCCCTGTTCCGCAACAACAAGCTGGAGCATTTATACAGAGAGGCGGAACTGATTGTGTCGGCAATCTTACTACCCCCCGAGGTAGTAAAATTCCCGGAAAAATCTCTCGCACCTTTCTTCCCTCGTTCCGCAATGGTCGCATTTATACAGCAGGGCGGAGGGCCGAAATTCCAGCATATTCCCAGCTTTCACTGGCTGTGTAAAAGGGGCTAGTGTTTACAAACTGGTGTCATCCGCAGACACTGGCGCAGGGGCTCAAGAAGCGCCCAAGAAATGTTTCAGTTGTTGATTCTACTGCTAAGAAAAAACCTGGACGTACAGCAGAAGGTATTCAATCCATGGTCAATCACTGAAAGCTTACCTCATGTAGATGTGTCCGACTGTGTTGTTTTAATTACTCAGAATTCCTTTTGGACAGACGTTACGTACTATGGTTTCTAAAAAATTTAGATTAGCAAACTTAAAAAGCTAAACATTTAACACAATTGGGTGATACTAACAAATGATGCAATAATAAAAGTTCCCTTTATTCTTTGGTTGTTACCTTAAAGCTATAAAGAACACTATGTCCCCAGGCCTCACCATGAATTAAAAGGATGACACCCCACTGTAGCTTTAACAATTTGAACGCCTTTTACCTTTCAGCAAAATCTGTCCTAGATTTTGCATTTTGTGATTATTTTTCTGTGTATTTCCAAATTATACTCAGACGTGACTCAGCGGGTTTGTCAGAACTTCTACTATAAGTTCATATTTCCCAGCGCTTCACAGTGTGATGATCTCGTGGAAAATTTAACTGCAGTTTAAAATAGACTTAAAATTATTGCTCCAGTGAAAACAAAAACACTGGCGAGGAAATGAAAAAGCTCCCTGGATCATGAAATGTGAATTCTGTGCAAAAAAAGTACAACCTGGCAAAACACTGAGCTTCAAATTTACCGAGACATCTTTTGGGCATGCTGAGCTACAGGAAGAGACTGACACATCCAACACACATTTTCCCTCTAAGATCCCGGTAGGAGAAATAATTTAAAATAAAATTTTGTCACAAATGATTATCAGTCAAAAGCAAAACATTCTTCCCCATTGATAGATCCAAGTTTTTTTTTTGCGGTTCAGTTTTTTTATGACAAAAGTATATGAAGTACAAAGCAGATGAAAATTGATAAGAAGCTTGAGCTTTTTCCCCTCGTCTCACATGTGTAGTTTGACTTAGGTAGTGACCTTTGCAAAATTACTAACTTGTTTCTGCTAAATCACACATCTAAAACGTATTTTCAACAAACTATAATAATTTGGGGTTGATAAAGGAACAGTTTGACCTTTTTTGGAGATATGCTCATGTCATTTCTTATCATTGCTGTCCTTTAAATGTGAAGCTATACATCCAGCAGATGGTTAGCTTAGCTTAACCTAACTGATCACAAAGACTGGAAACAGGAAAACAGCTATAGCCTTGCTCTGGCTGAAGGTAGTTACATCTGTCAAACAGCACCTGTAAATAAACAAGATAAAACAAATACAACTTAAGACAAAGTACAAAAACAGACTCTGAATGCCAGGCCACTCATGTAGTTCACTCAACTAGCTCGCAGGCTTCGCTCCATTTAGTAGAAAGGTACAAAGTTAGTTTGAATCAGGAAATGAAATGTGTGTGCACTATATTTATCCAGGCTAGTAGCATTGCTCTAGGGATGGCAATGTAGGAAGTGGGCTCCATGACTTTGTTCCAGATTGAAATATCTTTTTTGTTAAAATTGCCAGGAAATGGCATAGCTGTATAGTCTTTAAGCCTAGACTTGTTCTAATGTATTCCAAAATATGTAAAACACAATTGACGGCTTGTCTGCTAGGTCACCCAGCCTTACTCAGTAATCTCTATATATATATATATATATATATATATACAGTATCTCACAAAAGTGAGTACACCCCTCACATTTCTTCACATTTTTCTTTATATCTTTCCATGGGACAACACTGAAGAAATGACACTTTGATACAATGTAAAGTAGTCAGTGTACAGCTTGTATAACAGTGTAAATTTACTGTCCCCTCAAAATAACTCGACACACAGCCATTAATGTCTAAACTGCTGGCAACAAAAGTGAGTACACCCCTTAGAAAAATTTTACAAATTGGGCCCAAAGTGTCAATATTTTGCTTTGCCATCATTATTTTCTAGCACTGCCTTAACCCTCTTGGGCATGTAGTTCACTAGAGCTTCACAGGTTGCAACTGGAACCCTCTTCCACCCATTTATGACAGCATCACAGAGCTGGTGGATATTAAAGACCTTGCGCTCCTCCACCTTCTGTTTGAGGATGCCCCAAAGATGCTCAATAGGGTTTAGGTCTGGAGACATGCTTGGCCAGGCCATAACCTTTACCCTCAGCTTTTTTAGCAAGCCACTGGTCGTCTTGGAGGTGTGTTTGGGGTCGTTATCATGTTGCAATACCACCCTGCGGCCCAGTTTACGAAGGTTGAGTGCACGTGGTCAGCGTCGTACACAGAGGTTGGCTTTGGAAAATAGACGTATGAGTGCTGCCAGCATTGCTGAAGGGCTTGAAGGGGTGGGGGGTCAACCTGTCAGTGCTCAGACCATACGCCGCACTCTGCATCATACTGGTCTACATGGCTGTCATCCCAGAAGGAAGCCTATTCTAAAGATGATGCACAAGAAACCCCACAAAAAGTTTGCTGAAGACAAACAGACTACGGACATGGATTACTGCAACCATGTCCTGTGGTCTGATGAGACCAAGATACATTTATTTGGTTCAGATGGTGTTAAGAGTGTGGAGCGGCAACCAGGTGAGGAGTACAAAGACAAGTGTGTCTTGCCTATAGTCAAGCATGGTGGTTGGAGTGTCATGGTCTGGGGCTGCATGAGTGCTGCCAGCACTGGGGATCTACAGTTCATTGAATTCTAACATGTACTGTGACATACTGAAGCAGAGCATGATCCCCTCCCTTCATAAACTGGGCCGCAGGGCAGTACTGCAACATGATAACGACCCCAAACACACCTCCGAACGACCACTGGCTTGCTAAAGAAGCTGAGGGTAAAGGTTATGGACTGGCCAAGCATGTCTCCAGTCTTAAACCCTATTGAGCATCTTTGGGGCATCCTCAAACGGGAGATGGAGGAGCGCAAGGACTCTAATATCCACCAGCTCCTTGATGTCGTCATGAATGGGTAGAAGAGGGTTCCAGTGGCAACCTGTGAAGCTCTAGTGAACTACATGCCCAAGAGGGTTAAGGCAGTGCTAGAAAATAATGATGGCAAAACAAAATATTGACACTTTGGGCCCAATTTGGACATCTTTTCTAAGGGGTGTACTCACTTTTGTTGCCAGCAGTTTAGACATTAATGGCTGTGTGTCGAGTTATTTTGAGGGGACAGTAAATTTACACTGTTATACAAGCTGTACACTGACTACTTTACATTGTATCAAAGTGTCATTTATTCAGTGTTGTCGCATGGAAAGATATAAAGAAAAATGTGAAGAAATGTGAGGGGTGTACTCACTTTTGTGAGATACTGTTATATATATATATATATATATATATATAGTGAGGATCATGGTACAGGCGCTAAATACTGACCTTCTGTCACTAAACAGTAAGAATGATTGAGATCATGAACCTTGTGCAGGAATTCGGTCTATAGCACTTACACTGCTTACTTTGAGGATCAAAATAATTGCCTTCTAAAATTAGCTGCCAGACAACAATTCAGTATTTGTCAATATCCAGGTAGGAATATCATTGCTCATAAAGGACGACTGGCTGGTATAATGCAATCCAACTTAGGGCCTCAAAATACGTTCTAACACAGACACACGCACAGAAACAGTACGGGCTGTTGTTGCTGTGAGCAATTACAGCACCTTATCTAACCGTGAGGATAATGAGGTTACACAGAGAGCAAATTCTATCATGTCGGAGCATAATGAGATTTGGGCCCATGTCTCGCGCACCGGGGTCGAGGACAGGGACGGGGACATAGAGACACACTAGTACACACACACACAGACACATGCACATATGCACACAGGCACATGATTTTCTTATCTGCCCCACCTCGCATCTCTGCCTGACATTCAAGGGAAATTGCATTTGGGCTCAGTGTGTGTGATGCAGTGTGGGAATGACTAAGGTTCTCCCCCTCTCCCTCCCTCCCTCCTATCCCTCGTTCATGTTCTCCAACAAACCCACCACCACCACATCTGACATGCAGTTTGATTTATGACTCCAATTCCCAAGCGCAGACACATAGACGCAGGCCACACTCCCCAACTATATGTATTTTAGTTTCCCCCTCAAAGCTATCCCCTTCTCTCTCCTTGGCTACACTTCTCTCTCCCCCTCTCCCCATCTTTAGCTCTGTCTCTATCTCTTCCTCTGTCTCTCCCTCTCTTATTCTCACAGGCAGCACACACACACAAGCACACAGACACACACATTGTGTGTGTGGTGATTGATTATCCTAGCAGGACTGTCTGGTGTATTTTTGATCCCTTTGAAATGTAATCTCTGAGAGCAGTGCAGGGAGTGTCTCGTCACACGTTCGCTCAAGCACACACACACACACACACACACACACACACACAAGCGCGCACCAACACACACACACACACACATGAGAAGTGAGCACATTTTGGAAAGCAAGAAATGTGGCGTATTCTTTGGCACCAAATTTCAAGTTGTATTCACAAACGAAAGCACAGGACTTAGCTTTGTGTACAATAGCGTGATCATTTTAGGCGCCGATATTTGGAATGTAAACACATGTGGACACACTCGGCCAAAGGTGGACTGGACACTGAAAGGCAAGAAGACGAAGACGAAGCATCCGCCCTACAATCAGTGTCTTCACTCACTCTGTCAATTATATCTATAAACCCACACAAACAGCCGTGGTCTTGGATCATTATCTCCCTTTCTCGAACCTGGAATTTGTCTCTGCTTTGTTATAAATGATAAATTAAATGATAGGGTGCAGTGTGTGTGTGTGTGTGTGTGTGTGTGTGTGTGTGTGTGTGTGATGCGTGTGTGTGTGTGTGTGTGTGTGATGCATGTATCGATGGCTGATCTGTGTTGAGTCCCCCAAGTCATCGATCACAGGCAGGCATTCATCCATAATGGGCCCTGTATCTGTCTACTTCTCAGCAGGGGGACTGGGACCAGGGATGGACATACATGGATCAGACACAAAAGGGACCATTAGGACTGAACCCTATCAATACTCACTCCGGAGAAACTACTTTTCATCCTCTCTCTCTCTCTAGGCAAGGATTTGCTGACTGCCCAATTAGTAACAGCTAGAGCCATCGATGGAGTTTTTCAGGGACCAATCAAGATCAGCCACCAAATAATTGTTTTATTTTGTCGAGGCTTTTAACAAAATGATTTATTGCACATTAAATAACATATTGAGCTTCGCGTGAAAGAGTAGTTTGCTTAAAAAATAATCTTGTTTCTTAGGAGTTCGGGAGGGCTGAGAAAGAGCTAAAAGGAGAGTTAATATTGGGCTTATGATGTGACCATTCATTTTTTTGTCAGGTCAAGAGAGACTAGACTAAAAATGAATGCTAACATCGCCATGAGTCTGCTGTGCCAAAAGTGTGATTTGTAGATTGTAATGGAGTTGTAACCATACAACTAATAATGGCCAAACTCAACTGAACTAAATAAAAAAAATATGAATGCAGTATTAAGGAGTTCTGTAAAAAAGGGAAAATGTACAACCGTTTTTTAAGGGATATTATTATATATGTCTTTCCTACTACAATATGCATGGCCAATCAAAACCCATGTTACACACTTTCACCTTGCCAGTTAAAAGTGGTGAGAGACCTGACCAAATAATAAACAAACCATCTTTAGAGGCATTATGGTTGCATGGCTAAAAAGGACTATTCATGGAATCTCTAACATCGTGTCACAACTAATATAAATGAAATAACTTGTATAAATAAATAATATAAATTAAATAGCTAAAATAACATATAATTTTGTTTGTATTACAAACAACGCTAGACACTCAGTTGTAGGCTATCCTCTGACAGTTCTACGGTTGAATTTAAAGCGGCTACGAGTAACATTATCTTTTAAGTATCTTTTAAACAGCCTCATGTTTCCTCTGATAATCATAAATTACCTTTAACAGCAAACGAGACCATCAGTGCAAAGAAAGACGTTTTTAAATAGTTTTTATTATTGCTTTTGGTCTGGTCGCACACCCAGTCCGATTTTCGGTTTGCTCGTGCAGGCTCTATGGTCACATATCCGTATTGGTCGCAGATTTCAGTGTGGCGCAGCAACGTGAATTGAGAAGCCTATCCCTCCAGGTGAGGGAAGGGGAGCGGGAGCTTTGTTTGAGACAGTTATTTGTCATCATAATGACTGATAACGGGGCTGAACAATCAAAGAAAAAATGCAATGAAGAAAAGCTAAAAGGGAGAGTGATATAGGCTACGGGCAGGACCAAGGGCGTTGCCAAGCAACGTGTATACAATTTCACAAGAGCGAAACTAGACTGCAGTGTTTACTCCTAAATGAATGAGCGGTTGGTACTAACACAAAGTTTGCTTTGCTTCACCATTATCAGATAACCATTATCTGAAATAGTCATTATTTACAACAACATAAACACATTACCTCATCGTGATCCATACTAACTGCCGTCTATCGTTCATTCGCTTTCTGTGAGGAGTCGGACACGTAATCTTTCAGCTCCGTGAGAGAGAGAGTAGTTAGGTGACAGTGCTGCATCAACTCATTGCAATCAGGTGCGTGTGGCAGTGACTGGCATTAGTTCATGCAGTGTCAAAACCACTCTCACAGAGCCGAAAAGAGTCCTCACACTTTCAACACACGGACATGCACTATATTGCTCCCTTCTCAGTTCACACTCGCGCGCCTGGCAGGAGCTAGAAAACAGCATTGCGACAGCGGGCGTCGTAAAAATACTACCGCTTTTGTCCAAAGGGGACGCCAACGTGCCATGTTACTCGAAGTGGCTTTAAGCCTGAGTCGATTTCTGTGATTAACCGAGACGGACAGATTGAGACAGTGATAATACAGACTGATGATCTATAGGCCACCGCAGATTTGTGGACTGTGCATAATCACAGGGTCTCACATTCAAACGGTTTACCACAGCTAGAACCAGAGACACTCTTTCCCATGGTACACTCTGGTAGAAATACATTCTCCTGGGAGAGCCAGGAAGTCAAGTATGACTGGGGCCATCAGTGTGTGTGTGTGTGTGTGTGTGTGGGGGGGGGAGGTGTGTGACCACTTTCAAGACTCTCTGTCACACAGTTAATCAAACCAAACCAAGATATTTCCAATGTATTTAATTGACCGACAATGTTGCGACTTTACAGTGAGAGCTATTATTTCATTATTATTGGAGAGGAAATAAAATGACAGTGATGGCCGTTATGAAACACAACACCAATAAAGTGTGTCCAACTGTGCATTAACAAAAACACAGTGACTTTTTACTATTTTTACACTGCTAGGATGTAGAGACATACCGCTGGCTGGGATGTTTGATGGTTTGTACAATGGACAATGACATTGCTAATATTGCCATATGACTACTTTGAACAACAAGCTTCACAGTGGTTCAGTAGGAGTGTGTTGGTGGGGATGTGGATCAAATCCAGCACAAAGACTCATTTGATCTCATCTACTTGGAAAGGGAGGAGCAGTGTTCTGTATGTTGTACCACCACAATACCCTACTACTCTGGGGACTTAAAGATGCGACCTTTGGGGCATGAGCCCACTTCTTTAAAGGTTTTATAAAGGTTAATTTACCAAGATCACAAAAAGACACACAAACATATTATAAAGCTAGATCAATAAACCAGTCAGGCTGGTTATTAGGGATATATCAATGTTAGTGGATATGTCAGCTGATAAAACCTGCATTCCAAATCGCATAGTCTTTTTTTTTGTTTACTGCTCTCCTGCTGATGGGACACAGCCTATGTTTGAGGTTGCTTGGAAACAGTGCCACCTTTGCTTGTCCACCAGAGAGCACTGACACGTGGTCGTGGTCATACTTCTACAGAAAAACTAATTAAAAAGTTCCTGAGAGCGATTTCTCACTGACAGACTGTAATCTTTAAACGTCTATGTAAACAAAGGGGGTTTACCATAGCTAACAACTGTGTATTAACACTGTTTTTATTTTCAGGGCACACACAGTACGTACATGTATAGCGGTATAACGTGAGGACATATTCACTTAATTTGGACAGAAAGGGATTTTGTCAACAAGCATTGTCCAGAATCGCTGACTCCATCTTTGAGTCTTGTCTGTATATATATAATATTGTTCTATTTTCCTCTCCTCACCAGTTCTCTCCCTCACCTCTCCTCTCCTCTCCTCACCCCCTCCCCGGCCCTCGTCCTCGCCCCCCTAGTCATCCATCTCCAGCCTGGGCCAGTCCAGTGGCAGCTCCATTGATAGGGTAATCCAGGCCTGATTAATGACCCAATAATCAGAGGGATCCTCAGATCAATCATGGGGCGTGATCAATAAGGCCCCGGCCACAGCAATCATTAGCCTGCTGGAGTGCATCCTCTATTAAAGCCACCCAGCAAAACAAAGGATGAGAGAAAGAGAGAGAGGGAGATAGAGAGAGTGAAGGACAGAGGAGGGAGAGGGCAGTTTTTGTAAGATGATAAGGACACAGAGCAGTTTCCCTGAGCTGGCACACACTGTAAGAAGGCAAGGCAAGGCAAGTTTATTTATATAGCACAATTCAAACACAAGGCCATTCAAAGTGCTTTACAGGGGCAAGATTAAAATACATAAACACATTAGAAGACATTTAAAAGTGAATGAAAAGAAGTAAAACATTTAAATTAAATTAAAAGTACAGGTTAAAGCCACTACGAGTAAGTCGGCACGTTGGCGACACCTTTGAACAAAAGCGGTAGTATTTTAACGACGCCAGCTGTCGTGAAGCTGTTTTCTAGCTCGTGCAGGGAGTGCAAGATTCAAATAATCAGGAAGCAATATGGTGCGTGTCCGTGTGTTGAAAGTGTGGAGGGCACCGGACTCTTTTCGGTTCTGTGAGTCTATGGGTGACACAGCATCAACTAATGGCAGTAAGTGCTAAACACACCTGATTGCAATGAGTTGATGCATTGTCACCTCTCACGGAGCTGAACGAGTCCGTGTCCTCACACCAAGCGAATGAACGAGAGAGATGGCAGTTAGTTAGTATGGATCACGATGAGGTAATGTGTTTATGTTGTGAATAATGACTATTTCAGATGAATAATGGTCATCTGATGATGCTGGTGAGGCAAAGTAAACTTTGTTTTAGTAGGCTACCGCTCATTCATTTAGGAGTAGGCTAAACACTGCAGTCTAGGTTCGCTGCGTGAAATTGTGTATACGTTGCTTGGCAACGCCCTCCCGCCCGCCTATCACTCTCCCTTTTAGCTTTTCTTCATTGCATTTTCTTTTTTTTCTTTGATGGTTCAGCCCCGTTGTCAGTCATTATGAACAAACAACTGTCTCAAACAAGGCTCCCGCTCCCCTTCCCTCACCTGGAGCCATAGGCTTCTCAAATCGCGTTCCTGCGCCGCACTGAAATCTGCGACCAATACGGATATGTGACCATAGAGCATGCACGCGTGAACCGAAAATCGGACAGGGTGTATGACCAGATCAAATGCAGTAATAAAAACTATATAAAAAAGTCTTTCTTTGCACAGATGGTCTCGTTTGCTGTTAAAGGTAATTTATGATTATGAGAGGAAACATGAGGCTGTTTAAAAGATATTTAAATGTTACTCGTTGCTGCTTTAAAATGGAAACAGAAAAGTCTTCAGACTCGATTTAAAAGAACTGAGGGTTGCAGTAGACCTCAAGTTTTCTGGGAGTTTGTTCCAGATATTTGGTGCATAAAAACTAAAAGCTGCTTCTCCTCGTTTAGTCCTAACTCTTGGGACTGTAAGTAAACCTGTCCCAGACGACCTAAGGGCTCTGGACGGTTCATAACTTATCAGCATATCAGTAATGTATTTTGGCGCTAAACCATTTTGTAAACCAACATCAGTATTTTGAAATCAATTCTTTGAGTGACAGGAAGCCAGTGTAAAGACCTCAGAACTGGGGTAATGTGATCCACTTTTTTGGTCCTAGTGAGGACTCGAGCAAGGCAGTGAATTATCTACCTTAACATTCATTTGTATTCATTCATTCATTAATTTATTCATGTGTAGGTATAATGGGACATGGGACTAAAGAATGCAATAGAAATAAATGTACTGACATTGCAGCAGTTTAAGATAAATCAAAAATCTGTGTGTTTGTCATGTTGTGTGTATCCATAAAATGTGTTTGTGTGTCTGTGATTATGTGTGTGTGTAATAGTGCTCGCCCTTGTTCTCGTGTTTGTATGTGTACTGTGTTTGAACCAATTTAAGTTTTAGACATAAGGAGTGATCACATTTTTGTAAAGTGAGGACCTTTTGAGGCTTGGGCTGTTAGAGGGTTAGGACCAGGTTACATGGTTCAGATTAGAATTAGGTTTAGGAAAGGGTTAGTGGGTGGGATGGGGTTAGGCAATTAGTTTTGGTGGTAAGCATTAGGGTTAAGGACCTAGGGAATGTGTTACGTCAATGAGTGTCCTCACAAGTATAGCCGCACAAACGTGTGTGTGTGTGTGTGTGTGTGTGTGTGTGTGTGTGTGTGTGTGTGTGTGTGTGTGTGTGTGTGTGTGTCTCAGCAGGGTGTGATGGCCTCTGATTTATTGGCTGTGTCCCTCAGTGCCAGCTCTCTGTCTGGTGCAGCACAGAGGATGAATGGACCTCTGTCAGTCCAGCCAGAACCCTCCCTCCTTCCTCCCCCCTTTCTTCAACTCTCTGTCCAACCCTTTTTTTCTTTTTCCCTCCCTCCCTCTCTTCCCTGCTCCCCTCTCTCCCAATACCATTTCGAAATTAGCCGCAAACAAACTTAGAGCAACTGTTTACTTGTTGCTATAAAGGTTCTCTCCCCGGCAGCTGGCAACATAGCTTATATGGGTAAATAGCTTCACGCTAAGCAGGGGCTAAGTGATTGGTGTCCATTAGAATAACCCTGTCCGTTGTCACAAGCTCAGTCTGGGTCATGCCATGGACGCCTGGGAAAAATATTCAGCTGTGGGAAACCATCAGAACAGTGATCCAGTCTTTCAAAGGAAAATTAAAATGTACCTTAGCAGAATCCGGTTGACGTATTTGGTTTTGGCCTTCATCTGTATTCCTTTCTAATAATGGGAACATTGCTAGAAGCAAGTACTGTAACATACGTACCAGATTACGTTCTTTTGTAAATATCTTTCACAGTTTACAGATTGCCTTCCTGGTTCAACTTTGACCTTTTGCACATTTAGGGTGTGCACACCCTCAGTTTAACCTCCACATTAAGTGTTTCAGATGACCTAGCTTAAGTCTTGTACCAGTACTCAGCAATTATCTGGTGAGTGTCCTACAATGTTATTATACCATGTACAATTATTCATAGGTCAAAACCTTAGAAATAAGCCTTAAAGATTTTATTTAATTATTTTTGAACTTGGTAGAAATGGAATATAATATTTAGAAGTATGTTTTATCAGTGTATATTCACTTGAAAATTTAAGTTTTTAAAAATAATTGCCTTAGATGAGCCAATACGCCAACAATGTATTGTATGATCAGTTTCTTAATCCCTCACTCAAAAGCCTCAATAAGAGTGTGTTCCGTCATGTTACCTATACAGTATGTTCAACCATTGCAGTCTAGTCTCTGCAAGAAAAACAACTTAATTAAGCTTGGGAAGGTTATCATTATATACAAACATAAGCCCCTTTTACACAGAGATTGTGGCATATTGACGGAACAACATCACTCCAAAATGCCGGCTTTGCTTGCTTCTGTGTTATTTACACAGAACCAAGCAACGCCGGCCTGCTGGCGCATCAGTAGCTCCTTTTACACAGCGTTCTGGAATGAAAGAGGTGCTTGTAAACAGCGTAAGATGTGACGTAAACATTTAGCGCCGCGCCGGTCAGCTGCTTTACAACAACAACACTGGCAGGTGAATTGAGAGCTGAAGTGCTGGAGCTTGCAGTAAGAGGGCCGTATTTTACTGTCCCCATGATGTGCCAGTTGATCTCGCTACGCGCTGCGTCCAACATCGCTGGGACTGTTAACCAAACTGACAAAATCAATCCGCTTCACCTCTTCACGTCTTGAGTTGTGTTAGCAAAACAGTAGCTCTGTGGCTAACAGCTGAGCCGGAGCCTTCAGTCAGCTGAAGCAGACGGGGCAAGCAGACTATTCCCCTGTTACTAGGTCGTATCCTTGGTCTTTCCTATTTACTGGCGTACTACTGGCCGCAGCTTGACATAGTAACCATTGCTACTGAGTGAGTTCCGACCGTGTAGCAGCTGTTGGCTGTTAAAACAACATGTTGCTTCAATGAATTGCTTTATTTTTTGTAGTAGCCATGTAGCCTAATAAGCGGGATAATGTATAGCGAACGGGTCACTTGCTAGAAATAAAGACCGACAAGCTGAAGCAGCTTGACCCGTTCGCTATACCCGTTCGCTATACTTTATCCCTTGCTTAGCCTAGCCTAGCTTTCCCATTGTACAACTTCTCCTGGGCAGAAATAGACTCATACTCTCTGCAAAATGAAGCGCGGGGGTTTGGATTGAGCAACGGACCTCATGATCAGATAGATCAGGGGTTCTCAACCTTCTGCAAGCTGGGCCCCCCCAAAGCTGGGTCATTGCAGTTGGGCCCCCCCACCGACCCTGACAACCCCCCCCCACACACACACACACACACACACACACACACCACCCTACACAGATAGATAGATAGATAGATAGATAGATAGATAGATAGATAGATAGATAGATAGATAGATAGATAGATAGATAGATAGATAGATAGATAGATAGATAGATAGATAGATAGATAGATAGATAGATAATCTATTATAGTTATTATCACAAGGGCTAGGCCAGTGGCGCACCTTTGAGTTGAACATTGGGTTTAGGGTTGGGGTCCGGAAATTTCTTATATTTTAACGTTAGGTAACACTTCACAATAAGGTACACAAAAAAAGAGTAGTTACCCTTTTTAAAAGGCAAATTTACCTTTTAAAAGATAAATTTACCTTTTTAAAAGGTAAATTTACCTTTCCAAAAGGTAAATTTACCTTTCCAAAAAGGTAAGTTTACCTTTTAAATTGGGCCACAGAGCTAGATGGGCCACAGAGCTAGAGTGGGGTGGCCATTGCACCCCTGAATGAATAGCATGCGATATGCTGTACAACCAATTCAAAGATGATCCAAATGCCCAAATCATGTTAGTATCCATTGTAATGTTTGTCAGAAAACTAAACCCCTGAAGGGGGGTCTGGGGGCATCCCCCCCAGAAGATTTTTTTGTGTTTTTAACATGTAATCTAAGCATTCTGGTGCATTCTGGCGAAGATAATAAAGGAAAAAGTCAATATTTATTTCAGTTCAGATGAATAGTAAAATTAGCAAGACAACATAACTTGCTAGCAGCCAGATGCCTAACAACTGGACAGAGGTACGGATGACAACTAGCTTTTGACCAAATATCTTGCTAAAAAAATAAACCTTTATTTATGAAATTCTGCCCTAAGAACATGTTACACTTGCTAACTACAAACTTAAATTTTTTTATTCAGATTTCAAACCATCTGCTGGGACACGTGCCCATACATGTGCATGGGTGGCACGCATGTCACAAGCACACTTATGCTGTTTTCAAGACCTTTGCTGACCAGAGACCAGTTCTAGTGGCCACAGTGAAAATTGAAAACTGATCTCATATCAGTGGATTGGAGTGTTTGAGTGATGAACTTGGCAACTACCTATCAAAAAAAGTTAAGAAAGAAAAAAAATACATATCATCTCTGAACTAGGCTACATATCAGGAAAAAAATTAAATTACAAAAAAAAAAAAAATTAAGATTTTTTTAGTAGCCTAAACCGGTTCTCAACCGGTGGGGCACTGAGATAGATTATACGCCGTTCCTTTTATTTGGTGATTTTTACTGGACATCAGGCCACCGTGATTAATGTTAAACACACGTCCTTCAACTGCTAACATGGTCGCATGTTTAGAACGTAGGCTATGGAACGTCAAACGCCCCCCTGTTCCGCAACAACAAGCTGGAGCATTTAAACAGAGAGGCGGAACTGATTGTGTCGGGAATCTTACTACCCCCCGAGGTAGTAAAATTCCCGGAACAATCTCTCGCACCTTTCTTCCCTCGTTCCGCAACTGTCGCATTTAAACAGCAGGGCGGAGGGCCGAAAGGCCGGCATATTCCTGGCTTTCACTGGCTGTGTAAAAGGGGCTATAGATTCACTTATTTGTATTTGAACAAATTACCAAATGTCCTATTATGGTCAGTGCCATCCTACAGGAGTAAGTCTTATGTATGTGTGTGATAGTTTTACTAAAACAAAATACTTCACTGTGCATGACAAATTGCAGAGGAAGCAGCCGCACTGCCAAACAGGTAAAACTTGGGCTCTTCGACTAAAGAACAGCTGTTTGTTTGAAGGAGACTGTGTGATAGAGAGAGGGAAAGAGAGAGAGAGAGAGAGAGTGAAATACAGTAGTTAGTGTACATACTCCTACATGTTCTACGCCAACATGTATGTTTGTATAGTACATCTGTATACATTCATATATTATGCATGCGTGTGTCAGTGTGTATCCATGTGGGAAGTGTTTGTCAGTCCATGTCAGTACACTATATGTGTGTGTGTTTGTGTTTGTGTGTGTGTGTGTGTGTGTGTGTGTGTGTGTGTGTGTGTGTGTGTGTGTGCGTGTGCGTGTGTGTGTTGTGTGCCACCCTTCTCTGATGTGGCAGCCTGCTGTGTGTACTCGTTTATGTGTAATGAATGCTTATGAGGGTAAACAGATGGTGTGTTAACATGGTAAAATATGATCCGCTGCCAGACAATATGGTGGCACGCTGGTGTTTACAACACACACATTACACTCTGGGACAGCAGAGCAGCTTTAGAGCAGCCTTGCTTTTCTGATATGAGTGGAATGAATAAATGCCTTCCCCGTACTTATCATCCATTTTATGTTCCGGGCTACAATGTGATAACAGTCAAATCTAATTTCTAAAATGATTAATCAAATAAAATGCATATCTGTGATTAAATTCAAACAGAACAAAAGTGCAGAAGGAACAAGTCTGTTGTACAGTTTTGGAGATATAACTTTAGGATTTTTTAATTTATGTTTATTTGATTTTGGTGACACCCAAAACTACACGTCAGTTCTTTTCGGACTTGATTTAGGTTATAGCTTAAAAAACTAAATAGCACACCCGGTTAAACTGCAGCCTCTTAGTTTTCTCTGCTTTTTGTACATGTTCTATATGTAAATATAAAGTGCATCGTGATGTAGCAGGGGAATTTACTTACTGTAAGGACGACATGCCAGGTGTTTCAAACTATAGAAAGAAAGGGCAAAAAAGAAAATGTATTTAAATATTTAGAAACAAGTCAAACTTGAAATATATGAGAAATGTAAGATTATAACTTAATAAAGGGACAAGCTTTGAGAGTGAACCAAAACAGTAATGTGTGCCAAAAGCCCAAAACAATGACCTGAATAATGCTAAAAAGCTAAAAAGAGTTTTTATGAAATTTATTTTGTAAATTGATCAAAACTCAAACTCCCTGACTTTTCAGAAAAATGTAATATATGTAAAGTTACCTTGCCTTATTGAATGTGCTAAAATATACATTTGACTTTAAATGAAGGTGTTTAAAGGTCTGGGTCCACACAATCTGTTTCTCAGTGTGTTGAAGTTGTCGCAGATCTTTTGAAAAAAAGTTATATCACATACAGTATTTCTGAGCACCAATCAGGATTTAGTTGAGGTTATTTGACCCCTGCTAAATAAATGTGATCCACCCACTCCCACACAGTGCTGATGCAGTAGTTCTCTAGCGTTATTGGCTTAATAAATAATACCTAAGCTGTTTCCCCTTGAACATTAAGTTTAATTGTTGCTATTTCAATCATTAATGTTTAATGTCACATATTCTTAAAACGATAATTTCTTCTATATTACAACTTTCAAGAACTTTTAAGTATATATTTTATGAATGTCAATTTAAATAAATTATAGTAAAGCAGGTAAACATTATGTATGGGTACGTTGTGCTGCGTCGATGCACTTATAGACAGTAAAGTCCTTTCAGCCTGGCTTGCTGACCTAAATCTACATACTTGTAAACTAGTTTGTGTACAGTGATTTATTTTTAGTGTAATACTTAAACCTTCATTGGATAAGGCTTGAAGTGTCTCAACTCTCACTTTGCAGGATCATTAGCCTATACAGCTTAATGTGGTTAAGCACCACCACAACCGATACACACACACACACACACACACACACACACTCCTTTCCGTGACCCCGTGGCCCAGCTGTCCATGACGAACGATGACAGAGGAGGTGACAGAAGAAGCCAGGCTAAAGAGTGATGAACAAACCGCAGGAGGAGCCCTATCTATCTGTCACACACACACACACACACACACACACACACACACACACACACACACACACACACACACACACACACACACAAACACCTTCACTCACTCACACTGAGGTAATGACAGATTGTTGTGCCCACTCCTCCACTTCTCCTGTGCTCTGCTCCTCTTACAATATCCCCACCATTATTCTCCTCTCTGCACAGCTTCTATTCAGTTGGATGTAGCTGTTATGTTGTTGCTATACATTAACAGAGCTCAGTGAATGATTATGGACAGACAGGAGGGTACTTTGTCACTCCCCACACACCGACATGTGTGGGATGGTTATATGCAGCGTGACTGAGAAGGCAGTGGTATCTCTATTGTCACAAAAAGTCTCTAAGATATGTTCTGCCTTCAAATGCCCTTGGTGACGTTCAGACAGGATTAGAAGTCATTTAAATGTCACTTTTTATGTTTTTTTTCCAACATTTGTATATGTCCTCAGTGCTTCTAGAGACTCAAAAAGGATGACAAAAAACAACCCTCTTTCTTTTCATCAACCTCCACCTTTCTGGTTCAAAAACGCCAGTCAGATTAATCTCCCCTTTTGAAGGGGACAAGCCATTCCCCGTCATTACCAGTCTAGCCTAGCACTAGCTCCTTTGATGAGCTCATCCCCAGATCCCCCTGAATCTAACCGGCAGTTAGAGTTAGGGCCAATCAGAGCAAACTGGGCTTTTTGAAAGGCGGGGCTTAAAGAGACTGTGCATTTCCGACAAAGGCTGAAGAGAGGAGATTCAGCAATGGCACTGTGAGAAATAGAAAGGTTTTTTTGGACGCTACACCATGAAAATAGTTTATTGCTGAAACCCAAATTACAATTTTGAACCTGAAAATAAGCATAATATGTGAGGATCTATGACCTATAACAACTGGTGCCAATTCTACAATAATTTCTGCCTGTTGCCCTTCGGCCATCATTTCCATCCATTATTCTCACTGTGAAACCACCAAAGTAACCGCTGTACTCTGGGACCACAGTGATGTCATTTCAACAAAGTGCTAACACAGTTCAGACATGAAACCTGAGTCAGATGATCAGTATTCAGTGTAGTCAGACTACATTAACCACTGAACATGGCTGTAAAACCCAAAAGGAGTACACCTGGAATGTCAGTAATAATCCCTCATTACAAGGGAAAACTGAGTAAGCACATCTACGGGAAGTGAGAAGACTGAGCCAGTGAGTTGGTTTGGATGGTTACAACAGACGGTGTGGGAAATCTTTTATTTGTTCTTTTTTTAGCAAATTTGCATTCCCAGATCTCTGCAGTAACTTTGGTAAAAAATAGCCTACATGTTATTATCATTGAGAGGAATGATCACCAGGAATACTCAATTAGAACTCCAGTGAAATATCTGGAGGATCTGACCCTGTTCACACATGCAGCACACAGCAAGGAAATTGTCTATGTGGGGTCATTCGGGAGAAGGGGGCGGTGCCTTGACTTGATTGACTTGATGAAACATGATCATATTTGGGATGATAGCAATATACGGCTGTCACTAATCTTGCATAGAATGTCTTTACCCGAATATAAGAGGAATGTACATTTAGTTAACACAATTTACACCAAAGCACCCTTAACCCAACAGTTGTCTTTGCATTGTATAGGCCAATGACTCTACTGTAAGTTTGTTTTACTCCAAAACGCATGCTGCACTAAACCCCACCCACACATTCTGATTGGATGATTAAAGTAATGCACCCTCACCTCATACAACCCCAGTTAAGCAACATATAACTACTGAAGTCAGTGAGGCCAAAGAAGACAAGCCTGTCACACTATGACTGGGGCTAAAGCAGTTTGTCTTTTGAGAGTTGGAGATTCCTCCATGTTGCTTTTGGTGCCAGAGAGGCAACAGGGGACGGGTGTTTACAGTGATCTAAAACAGAAAAACAGCACAGGCTTGGCCCGGGCTGAACAGGCCTCTATTGAAGGATGCCAACCCAAAACTAGCAGGGCCTGGACTCTGTCAGCAAACACACTGGCAGTAGGAGCTGACAGGGACCCACACATCTTACACACACACACACACACACACACACACACACACACACACACACACACACACACACACACACACACACACACACACACACACACACACACACACACACAAACTTGCTCACAAAACTGCTACCACGCAATCTGGACCTATCTCACCCCATGTAGCATTTTACTGTGCAATCATCAAAGCACCATTAAATCAGAAGTGACTGCCAATAAAGGGAGGAAATTGCGGGCAGGGATTACGATGTTTGCATGATAAGGGGTGTGTGTGTGTGTACATGGAGGGGGGTTTTAATGGGGAGGCGTCACAAGATTTATGTAGCATTTACTGTGGAGCAAATCGTAAAGTGTAATTACAGGGGGGGTCGACACACACACACACACACACACACACACACACACCCGCAGAGCCACTGCCCAGCAGGCAGACTGGGCAGGAAGGCAAGAAGACAAGTGATCAAGGCCCATTCATCCTCACTGTCTCTCCGTTTAACCCCTTCTTCTTTCTTTCTTTATCCGTCTGTCTTTCAACAGCTCCAAAGCCATAAATCAGCCGCAACAAGTGTCAAAACAGCAGAGTCTTCATGACATGAAGTGCTTGACGGGAACAATGCGGCCGGCCGGCCACACTGCATTGTGAAGTCCCCCACAAAAAGACACCAATACAATGGGGAGAATGGCTCAACCACAGAAGATAAACTCAATATTTTCTTCTTAGCCGAATGTTTGTCACATGTAAGGAAAAAGATTCCAGCATTTGTTTGGTGCATGGTCCCTTAGTTTAAACACACTGGATGTGAGTCAAATGTCTTCCTGCACACCACACAAGTTGTCTCACCTCTGCTAATAGTCAACACTAGAGTACAATCCTTTTTAGCCTCCACATTTACACTCCTTTGTTCAAACACTGCTCTCATTTGTAACATTGGTCTTTGATTTCAAAATAATTATGGTTTGTTTAGCTGCTAAATTCTAAGCTCTGCTAATGCTAACTTTCTTTCTGCTGTTTGGCAATGGGCAGGTAGGTACATCTTAACGCCGCTTGAACCACCGCAGCCATAACTCACAAGCCTCATAGAAAATGAATGAGTAAAACCTGCTTTTTTTCACCACATGGCCAGATTTGGTGTGAATGGAAACAATACTGATTAGCCTGGTGAAAGTTAACCAAAACAGTGAAGTTTCAGGTTGTAAAGCTGAAACAATAAGCTCAAAGACCCTAAAACACTCCTGTGAGCAGCTTTATGGTACCCCACAGTGCCAACCTCATTCAATTGCCTTACTTGTGCAAGTTATTTTTGCAGTCTGTGTCTATTCACCCCAAACAACAATGGTATCAACTGTTCATCCACTAGTTGTTTCTAGCTGTGCACCAGCCATATAGTATGTTAGGGCCCACTCACACTAGTGCCGTTGGCCTGTTCCGTGCTGCAGGAAGATTCAGCACGATTCCCCCCTCTCCACTCCCCCCCGCAGGCCCGTGCTCACACTGCTTGTGGCCTGGGCAAGATTGCACCTTGCCAACGTCACCGTGCGCGTTTAGGATTTGGAGCGTAGTCTACTTGTAAGCTATACGACTGTCTGTAAATATTTTCATCCGGCCAAATTTGCATCATATATTCCACTTCCACATTAGAGCAACGAGAATCCTTAAGCTATTGTTTTTTTTTTTTAAATGTAGCCTTGACGTAATAGGTCGCGGTGGACAGTGTCATATTTGTGCAGCACGCTGTTTATTATTAATATAACGGCTCGTCATCAGACCATACGTACCGGATGGTTTTATACACATCGATCGCTCCATCAAATCCAAATCACTTTTTATATGGGCAGAGATCGTTTTTTTAAGTGTCTTTATAAAGTTTCTTGTTAAACCTTAGTGTAGGCTACTTTCCTTATCACCGGGCCGCGGAGTCCCGTTGTGTGTTGTTTTGTGTTCGTCTCCACCGCCATGCGTAAAGGCAGTATCAGTGGCGTAACTTTGATGTTCATATTGGTGGGGACACATTTTAGCGAAACGTCACACAATTTGGCGAAACGCCCTCGCCCCAGACCCAGCATCCAACCACTCACTAGTTTATTAATCAAACCAGTTTTATCATGTATCTATGTAGCCTACAGTTTAGTCAAGAGTTGAGCGGCTATCAATCGTTTTGCTCTGAAAAACTTATTATATTCATACATCTTTGGCTGCTTATGTTTCACAGTAGGGCTGTCCCCGACTCGGAATTTCAGTTTACGGTTGAACCGCAGCTGAAGCGCGAGCGTGCCCGAGCCTCGGCCATAGATAGTAAATAATAGGCCTCGGCGAGCCGGTGAGAGAAACAACACAGAGCCGGTGACGGCTGCAGATAATGGTGATTCGCGCGAGTAAAAAAGACAAGATGCTCGCGGTCTACGGGGGCTTAATTGTTTCCAAGGCAACCTATCTTTACTACAGCACATAGCAGAGCAGAATCAATAGGCATATATGGTGCTCAATTTGCACAGCGCAAACATCTGCTTTGGTTTTTTCTTTTGCCATTTCCTCTTTAGTTTTGACTACTCTTCTTCTATGGCGTTTGACGTGACGTGACACATTACCGCCACCTATTGCCCTTCTCCTTTCCTGTTTTCCCCCGACATTCTTCCTCAGTTGACGTCAAACTTCAGCCGCATTCATAGCGAAGCAGCTGAGCTGATAGATTCCAAAATGACAGCAGAAGCTGTTTTACCGCTCTCAAATTAAGCAACCAATAACCGCTAACCGAAACACAACCCACGACAACCAACAGGAGGCAAAGCCAATCACAAAATACATAAGGCGGGACTATAAAGAGGCAACGCATTATTATTCTCGTCGTTGTCATATCCTTCTCATATTGGTGTGGACAATTTCAGCACATTTGAATATTGGTATGGACACGTCCACACCGTCCATACGCAATTTTACGCCCATGGGCAGTATTATGACAGCTGACGGGAGGAAAAAAGAAAAAAATCATCTGACGAACGTGAGTAAACACGAAAACCTTTTTGCTTTGCTTTCTGCGCTCACCTATTTAGCTCTCTCCCTCTTTTATTAGCCCACACCTAGGCCTACACACACGTTAATTCTCACACATTTTAGTCCAAGTGGTGGGCAATTCTGGTGCCGACTAGTAAGGCAGCGGGCGTTAAAGGACTATGCGCATCCTTAATAAATTCACGTCAGGAACTCCGCCTGTGCGCTTGCTTGTGCGCGTGTCATCTCATTAGCATCTGTACTTTGGCCACGGCACACCTCTCCCAGGTGTGCCGTGGCCAAGGGGCTGTTCCGTGCTGGAATACGGATGGCGTGGTCACACTAGCCAAACGTTCTAGACTTTAGTATGCTAATGAGCTTTGGCACGGGGCCGCGGCCCTAGTGTGAGTGGCCCCTTAGATAGCTCATGCTGGGACTGCTCTGAAAACCTATGAGGAAGTCCGGTTCTTTTCGCTCTGTATGTTCATGAATTGTTGTGAAAGAACACATTTTGAGATTAAGTTAAAACATGCTCATCTTGCATAAATGATGAATCACTCTCCCACCTTTGACTTCTAATACAATATCACACCTTAAAGGTAAAAGGTAACATATTATGCACTTTGCTGTCAATTTTATATGGTCTAAGTAGTCCCTAATACTTTTTTTTTAGATATTTGCTGAAAAACCCGTTCAGATCATTTATTGTAGCAAGCCTCTATACCCTGATTGTCCTCTGGTCTCAGGATGACCTATATTTGTGCGATCTGGCTGTCCCCTCCCACCTCTCTGCCGGGCTTTCTTTATATGGCCATGGGGCTCTCCCACCGTCTCTGCCGTGCTCTCGCGATACTAGAGAGACACTACGTGAGTCGTGACTGAGAGTGTTTACCCGGAGGCTCCTGGCCGGAGCTAAGCTAAGAGAACAGTTTGACATGACCTGACATGATTAAAACCAGTGAAAACAGTAGCTTCAAAGTTTGATTTCTAAAAACGAGTCATATTCAGACTGCTGTGGGGAGTATAAACAGCGTGTTATGAGCAAAACTTGGTGCTACAACAGAAGCTACATGGGCGCTAACGCTAAAAATAAGACTCAGACGATAAAATAAACTAAAAGTACCACACAAATCAGTGAAAAAAATATATTCAAAATTGACTTCCACACTATTAAGTTACAATCATTTGTCCTGTTAAAAACGAGGCATTTCCAGACTGGTG